>CP049709.1:2431142-2538121 GCA_004148225.2 Heterodera glycines
CTTGTAGAAATTTAGTTTAAAAAAAGTCAATTGAATTTTTAATTTTAAAAAATCATTAAGTTCCACTTGCGCCGGAAAAAATTGGTTGTTTGGACCTGCTGGACATGGGTATTCTGGGAAAATCCAAGAAAATCCAGCAGGTCTAGGAAAAACCAAGGTTAGTAAAAAAAATAAAATAAATTAGACCTGGTTCCATGAAACTAAATCATTATTGTCAAGGTCGAAATCTAATTTATATTAAATAGTGATGTATAAAATTTTGATCAGTAATTTACAGTTTTTCCATTTTCGATAATTCTCTTTCGATTTGTCCCTAATTTTTTCGCTATTTTTGAGTTAATTTTATTCCATTCTTTTGTTGAATATTTTCTTCCTTTTTGCTTAATTTTCTCTTTTATTTTATAAAATTTTGCAATTATTTCTCTTTTTTTGAGTTCATTTCGTTTATAAATTTTCTTATCTTTTTGGTCATCAAAAAATGAGATTTTTTCGCAAATAATTAAAACAAAGAAGGAATTATTGGCAAAAAATTTCAATTTTATAAAACTTAATTTACACATTTTTGTACAAATTTAATATTTCTGCAATTTAAACATTATTTAAATATTTTTGCTCTCATTTTCTTAATGAAAATCGAATTCATACCCACCCATAATGAAATATTTAATCCACATTTTCAAAAACAACACAATTATAAGCGGAAAAAAATTTTACCCTTTTGAGGATGTTGCCTAATTAGGCATTTTACAAAATCAACAATATATGATGGAATAGTATGAGTTTTCTTAAAATGACAAGAAAGTAGGAGAGAGATTTTTCCATACAATAATTTTTTTTTAACTAAAAAGTAAAGGATAATTAGTTTTCCTTAATTTCCAATTTCGAGATATTTCAATATGGTGGTGATTAATTAATTAATTTTTATTTTTTTAAATAACCTAATATTAAAAAAAAAAATTATTTCCATTGGTTTGCCAATTGTTTGAAATATTCTTCAGTAAGTTTTGCTGTCGGCTCAACCCGCAATTCTCTTCGGCGCGAATTTGCGGATGCAATTTTGACAAATTGAATATAAATTGCCAATGTGACGGCTGAGTGCAGCAACAAAAGCTAAAAATTTCTGATCCAGGTCCTTCGGTTTTTTGGGACTCTGATCTGGTTCTGAATCCAAAAATTCGGAACGGCTGCATTTTTCTGATGCTGACGCACGGAATTTAATGGGCCCAGGTTTTATATTCTGCAACAAAACTAGAATAAAAAAAAAAAAATTTTTTTTGGATTTTAGTCCAAAAATTCGGAGATTGGGATACACTGCTTGGTTGGACCCAGAAAAAATTTATTTTTCAAAAAATCCAATCAACTTTGGATGCATGGCTGAATCTAGAAAAATCCAAAATTTGTCCGGCGGGTGATTTCACGTTTCAGTCCCTCTTCAAAAAATCCATGTATTTGTTCCTTTACTCTGTCAAAAATAATTACAAAATCTTAATTGCTTACAGTAACTGCCGTATTGTAAAATGCTACGTAATTAATCTCCGACATCACGACACGAAATCGACGTAAAATGATGCCGATGAGCAAATAAATGCCAAACAAAATTGCGTAAGAAATGACTAGCGGAAGCACCAGTCGCATAACAGTCAAGTTTTCTTTCACCTGATAATTTGTGCTCACAGAATAGGACCAATGATCAGATACACTTAAAAAAGTAAAATAAAAATAATATTTAAATACATTATCAGAAATGATCACAACAAGTATTTGTAAATTTTAAAAAATAGTTTTTTTTTGAATATACAAAGTACTAATGTCATTGTGCAGAAATCCTTTTTTTAATTAATAATTAATTATTAATTTGTATTTTATATATATATATAGAAGCGGATATTTTCAAATTATTTTTTAGGCTGCAAATTAGAAACATTTTAACACCCTAAGATTTTATTGCTCCAATTATTTCAAATTTTAGAATAAGTGCAAATCGCCACCCTGGATTTAAAATTATTTCCATAATTAATTAATTAATAAAAATAATGGTATTTAATTACTAGGGCTTCCTTTTTATGTAAGAAAAATCGCGAAAGATGAAAATAAAATAGTATAAAAATGCTGAAATATGCATGAAATATATATATAAAACCCCAAATATGTACTAAAATATGTAAATAAATTTTTAAAATGGTTATTTTTGGAAAAAATATTTCTTCTTAAAGGGCGAAATAGGCACAAAATGCCAAAAAATGACCTAAATATGCTTAGAATCACCTTTTAGTATTTAAACATTAATTTTTGGTATCTTTTTTTTTGGAAAAAACCGATTTTTAAGGATACTTTTTCAAAAAAAAAAATTTATTTTTTCACAAGATATTTTTCTAATTTTCAAAAATTCTCTAAATATGTAAAAAAAATGAAAATGTATACGAAAAATTGCCATATATGTATGAAAAAGTCCAAAATATATAGAAAAATATGTACATATATAATACATATGTAGAAAAACCCCAAAATCTGTAAAAATATGTAAATAAAAGTCCCAACTTTTGTTCGCAAACACAAAAAAAAGTGATTTTCCTACTAATTAGGCTATGGAGAATCCAGGGAAACAAAATATGTATTTAACATAAAAAAGGAAGCCCTATTAATTACCGATTTCTCAGCCGTTTGTTGATTCTCATCACCCACACATCGCCAATCGCTGTGATGATCAGCAACGCCAAAATGGCATAATATGAGCAGACAATGCCTTGGGCATTGTAACTTTTTGATGTCAGTGAAATCAGTCCCAACGGTTTTGAAAATGCGTCAGTGTCCATTAAAGCGGTGAAAATCACACAAAACATGTACACAAATGAGACGGACCACTTTGAAAAAAATGTATTAAAATTAATTATATTTTTAAATTTTAATTTAGAGAAAAAATTAGCCAAAACAAACACAATGACGGTTTTTTGGAACTGCTTAAAATGAAACAAAAATAAAAAATCAACGAATATTATAAAAGTGATACAGTAACTATGTATAAATGGAAAAATAAAAAAATTTAATTTGAATTAAAATTCTTTAATTAGTATGGTGCTTTTTCGGCTATACTATGGTCACGAAATGGAAATAAAAACTAAAAAAAAAATTGCTTGGAGAGAAAAAAATAAATTAATGGGAAAAAATATTACTGAAATTAGCGCACAAATCCACCCAAAAGTAAATCGTTCATTCTCATAATTCCGTACAAAAACTGTTGCGCGAAAACGTTCCGCCATAATTGAAAAATGAATGCCAGAATAGGCGACCAAATAAATGTAGGACGGAGAACCAAGCAGAAATGCCAGCCAAACTGGGGTCAACAGCTCACAATTTGACGAAAAAATGTACGTAAGAAACTGAAAAAAGCGTAATTTGGGTACAATTTTTTAAAATTTTTGAAAAAAAAAATTATAAAAATATTTCTGCATTTTTTAGCAAATTATAAATATTTCACATTTTTTCGAAAAATTTCTTCACCAAAATGATGTAAAATTAAAAAAACCCCTTAGTATTGGTTTTAAAAAAAAATGCCTTTTTCATAAATTTATCACAAATTTTTTTTATTTACCAACATTTTAATATAAATTCGTACCATTCTAATTAGTGATAAAAAGTTTTCTGTGCAAATTTTCTTTTAAATTATTTAAAATTCCGAAAAATTAGGCATAAAATTAGACAAAAAATTTTCCTATATAAATTAAAAAGCTTAAAGATGTAATTTTACATATAAAAAGATTTATAAAGATATTTCTGCCTTAGCAATTTTTGTAAATATTTCACATTTTTCTCGAAAATTTCACAACAAAAACAAAAAAAATTTCCTTTGCAAATTTTCTTTAAAATTATTTAAAAATTAGAGAAATTAGGAAGCAAAATAGGCAAGAATTTTCAAATGTAATTTAAAAGGCCAAAATATAATTTTACATACATATTAACAACACCTTATAGCGCAAAATTGAAGCTGCCCAAAATAAAGCATGAATGAAATGGATGAACACAATGTTGGCAAACAAAATCTAAGAAATTAAATTAAATTAAAATTTAAAATATTAAATTTTTTTACCATAAAATTGCCATGAATTGTGATTTTGCTGCGTAAATAAACGAAAATTAGTGACGAAATAAAACCAAAAATGGCAAAAACTATCAAAAGCTGAGCCCATGTGAGTATCCGATAAAATGGCATCAGCAAAAGCTGCTCAATAAATTCACAGTTCGTATTGGTGCCATTTGATGCCGAATTATTCATTTTATATTTTTAATTCTAAATTTTTCTGCTTTTGGTGGTCTAAAAAAAGAAAATTTTGACCGTTTTTGCATTTTTAATGAAAAAAAAAATTAATTTCTTTTTGAAACACAATCTGTTCGTGTAATAAAATTGCTAATAAATGGAAATTCTGCTTAATTACGGCCTTTAGCAATGCAATAAAAGTAAGAAAACTTGGCATTTTTTAATTAAGCTTTAAATATTTAATGAGGGCATTTAACACGCAAATATTGTTTTCGTTTTCACCTGTTGTTGGCTAATTTGGAAAAGCATTCATTTGGATCAAAATAATAACCCATTTGAATCAATGGCAAAAATTTGTACATTTTCTCACTCAATGCGCATGGATAAAATAATAAAAATAATAATTGTTATATTAAAGAAATATTTTGTAATGTAAAGTTTTTTTTTAAATTAAGAAAGTCAACGACACCATAACTTTCAAATAGAAAAAATTTTTAAATTTCAGTATTGAATTAATATCATCATATCGATAATGAACAGCTAATTATGGCTATTAAAATAAATGAATTTATAATAATAGAACAATGTCTCATTTGCTCAACGCAGTTTTGCTTCAAAAGTTTTGTGTCTGGCTTTAGCACTAGTTATTTTATTATATAAAAAAAATTAAAATGAAAATTACTTTATTTCCAGACTAAACCATGAGGAAGTAGCAGAATTTCCGTCCATTAACTTTTTTTAAAAATTAATTTAGCTTTTTTTTATTGTTTTTTCAATCGTTTTGTATGGATTCATTCAACCCATCCAAGCTCTTTGTTGGCCAAAATTATTAAAAACACTTTTGGAATATGCTTAAAAATTTAAAAATAATTATTTCTCTTTTTTTTCTACAAAAATATCATCTTAAGAGAGCGTATACCTATTTTATCCCGACTCGAGATTCGATGGTCCGATTCACTAACAGTGCCCAACAGGTGTCTACCATTTTATCCAACCTTTATTTAAAGTTTTTCGAAAATTTCTCAGGCCAAAAATGTTGATGAAAGTTTTTCGAATTTGAAAAAAATATATTTTAATCAAAAAGTACGATTCCTCAAACTTCAAACATAAAGGGGAAATTATCACGCAATTATTATTGGTTGACACCTCTGCTGTTGGCTAATGGGAAAAGCATTCAATGGGATAAAACTAGAAGCGCCACTTGAATGTTTGGAAATAATTTGTAAATTTTTACACTCCCATTGAATAAAAAAAAATGTTTTTAACGGAATTGTTATAACGGAAGCACTGTGAATTCATGCAGTCCAAATTCTGTGACGAACGCTGTTTTTTCAATGGACTTCTCGTCCATTTTAATTTGCCAATATCCCGAAAGGAAGTCGAGGGTTGAGAAGTATTTTTTTCCTCCCAATGCGAGAAGAATGTAATCAATGTTCGGCAACGGGTATGCGTCTTTCACTGTGACCGAATTAATTCCTCGGTAATCAACGCAAAATCTTAAGCTTCCATCACAGTGCTGCGTTATCGCAGTTTGTGTCAGTTCGCTGTCGTCAAGCGCAAAAATTTGTTCGAACTCGAGAATTAAATTCTCTAATTGACCGTGTTCATTTTTGCAACTCCTGTCAATGCGAGTTTGCAGAATATCGAGAATCGAGAACTAAAATTTAGGGAATCAATTTTTGGGAAAATTTTTTCAATTCTTAGGGGGTGTATTTTTGAAAATTTTTCGGGTCGTTTCTTAGGGGTGTATTTTTGGTTTTTATTGCATTTTTGCTAAGGATTTTTTCGAAAACCCTGAAAATAGGTGCCAAAAATGGATGGCCAAATAGGCACAAAAATAGGCATTTAGGCATTAAGCACAAAAAGTCCAAAATAGGCAAAATTAGGCATTTAAAAAGTCATTGTAGCACCCCAAACTTATTTTTTTGGTCTTTTAATTCTGACGCAAGTGTCGCTTTATGAATTTTATCTGATTAAAAATTGAAAAAGATAATATTTCTATTAATTAACGAATAAAATAAGGAAATCCTATTTAATTGCAAAGAAATAATAAAATAAAGAGATCAACTAATATTTCTTTTCCAAATTTAATATCTAAGCAAAAAAATAAATTTATTGAAAAACAATTTTTCGAATTTATAAACCATTTTTAATATTTATACATTAGATGGCCCATACCTTTTGGATTGTCCGCGAAAAATTCGCGCGCTTTGAATTCTTATAGTTGAAAATTTCCGTCATCAAATTTATTCAATTAGCTTCGATACTTAAAAACCATCATAATGAAATTTGGGCGATACTTAAAAAACCATCATAATGGGCGATACTTAAAAAAACCATCATAATGAAATTTGGGCGATACTTAAAAAACCATCATAATGAAATTTGCGCAACTAATTACATGATTTAATAGCCGGAAATACGTCATTAAAATATGAATTAATAATTAGAGTGCCTTTAACGTGTAATAAATAAAATTTGGTGCGATTTTATTAATAATAGAAAGAGTTAGGTTCAAAATTAATTAATTACTGAAAATTTGATCATCAACAACTCATTTGTAAATGATATTTTATTTGCCGAAGGGAAATTTAGCCAATGATAAGGAATAAACTATCGGCATTTGAAATAAACCAAAGACTCTCGCATAAAATAATTACCATTAATTAATTGGGCTTATTTGGGTGCCTAATGAAAGTCTAAGACAATAGTTTATGGAAAGCTCGATTGGATTTGTTTAGTTAATCAGTTTTTTTAAATTTCATGTTTATGCCATTAAAAAAGCGCAAAATTAATGCTTAAAAGAATATTAAAAATTTTGTCAAAAAATAAATCGCGTTTTTAAATCAAATTGTGTACTTCTAAATCATCTGTTCATCGCCAAATTTTTTTTCAAATTTTCATGATTTTTCTATTAATTTTCAACATTTTTACAATTTTTTTGTCATTCATTTTTTGTTTTTCTTTTTTTATTTGTCAAAACTTTTTAATTTTTTTCTTTGATAAATAAAAATAATAGTTGGAATAATTTCATTTTTTGTCGTCTTAAAATGATTTTATTTTTTTATTCAATTAAATCGCAATTCATTTTTTGAGGCATTTAAATGATTTTTTTCTGATTAAAAAACTGAATAAATCATTATTTTACTTAATAAAATAAGGAAATCCTGTTTAATTTCAAAGAAATAATAATAATAATTTTATCTTAATGACAAAATAATTGCCAATTGGTAAATTAATGATTAAATAAAATTTTAAATTGCCAATTGGAAAATAATTTGATTAAATAAATTTGAATCAATTTTTACTGGAGCTCAATCGAAAATCATAACTATATTTTTAATAAAAATAAAAAAATCACTACCATGTAAATATTTATTTAACGAAATCCGGGCCATTAGTATGACCTTTAAAAGGATAATTGTTAAATTAGAAATTCTTAAATTGGAAATAATTGTTAAATAACAAATTCTATCAATCCAATAAATTTTGGATGTTTTAATTCTGCGCCGCAAATGTCGCTTTAATTGGGCGTCGCAAGGGCTCCCGGACAATTCGACAGTGAGGGCAATTCGACAGTGAGGGCAATCCGATAGTGGATAATCCGACAGTAAAATGCACAAAAGATAAGATAATGCCATCGCCGATCGGGACCAATTGTGCCATGTTGTGACTGAGTCGTTGACCATTTGGCTAAATGGTCTACGACTCAGTCACAACAAAAAGGAAACTTCAAGTTCGACTCCTCCTGGCGGTGGATTATTATCCAGAATACTTCCACAAGGCAGCCACGGCTGCAAAGTTTAAAGGCCACGAAGGCAACATTGTAGTGCCGATAAGCACCTGAAGTGTGTATAAAGGGGAGGAAGTAGGTGCAAACTCGTCGCACTGGCACTGAAAAGTCGAGCCAATATCTCCAGTAGTTGAGTGAGGCATATTTTGGGTTTCGTTTGTGACTGAGTGCTCTGTGTTTGAGCTTAAATCTTGAAGTTCCCTTTTTGAAGAGGGGGACCGAAGGGATTAAAAGGATCGGCGCAAGAGAAGTCCAATTGCAGGAGAGAAGTGATTATATAATGTGTGTGAATCAAGTGGGCGGAGGCCAAGGCTTAAGTAAGCAGATAGAGAGGAGGCGGACGACAAAAAGTACCATAAGAAAAAAAACCCATCCTTGGATAAAAAAATTCAACTTTTTATTTGAATTTGGGTCCGGGGTTCGGAATTGGGCAAATCCGAGTTAAGATTCGTAATCAGCACCCTCGAAGCCTCCTTAAAACTGGTTTTGAGGAGAAAATTTAAAAAAAAATGAAAATTTTGGGACCCCCCATTCCTTAGCATTGCCATTTACTTTCAATTTTTGTCTCCAACAATGGCGCCGTGCCATTGAGGCACACACAATTACGCGTGCCGCCGGAGCGTTTCCTTAAAATTCCGGCACCCAAGCAAAATTTAAAATGTCATGCACATAAATTCATATATATTTTTTAAAGACACAAATAAATGACAAATTTATTAATTATTCAAATATTATAGAAATACTATGAATGTGATATTAACTCTTTTTTTCAATTAAAAAATTAAAAATTGAATGAATAAATAAATTTAATGTAATTTAATTACGTATTTAAAAATTATTATTTTTTAAAGACACAAAGAAATGACAAATTTATTAATTATTCAAATATCGTAGAAATACTCACCATAAATCAATTTTCGAATCAAAACTTTTAAAACTTATTGGGACACCTCGTGTATTTTAGCCCTACTATTATTATTATTATTGCAAATTATTTTTAAATCTTTTCGCCACTAAAATAATTATTTATTTTGCCACTTTTATTTTTGAATAATTTTCGTTTAATACATTTTAGAAATAAAATTTGTTCCATTGAAAAAACAAAGGTCATTATTTAATCATTCATTTAAATCTTCCAAAATTTCTTCTCCAAAATGTTTTTTCCATTTTGAAATTGTCGTTCTATCAATTTGCATCATTTCGGCAATTTTCTGTTCACTCATTTTTTGGTTTTCTCTTTTTATTTGCCAATAAATTTTCATTTTCTCCATTTTCTCTTTTTCCGTTATTCTTTTACAATTAATGCCAAATTGTTTCTTCCATTTTTCAATTATGAATTTGCTAACTCCAATTTTCTTACAAATTTCCGCATAATTTTTGTTCCATTCTTTTTGCGAATATTTTCTTTTTTGTTTAAATTCATTTGCCATTTCATTAAATTTTTGTACAATTTCAAATTTTTCTTCATCAGTTCTTAATTTGTGACATTTTTGTTTTTGAAGCCCCAATTCTTTAATCCATTTATAAATTTTGTTTCGATTTGTCCCCAATTTTTTCGTTATTTTTCCATCAATTTTATTCCATTCTTTTGCTGAATATTTTCTTCCTTTTTCCTTTATTTTCTCTTTTATTTTATAATATTTTACAATTATTTCTCTTTTTTCTTCCAATTTTTCTTCTTCTTTTTCTTGCCATTTTTCTCCAAATATTTCGTCAAATGTTTTCTGTTCTAATTTTTTATTGACTGTTTTAATTTGATCAATTTTTGTGATCAAAAATAAAATAAAACACAAAAGGAATAATATGAATAAATTCATTTTGAATTTTAAATATATTTTTCAAAAGTTTCCTTAATAAAAATTATTTTATTAATAATAAAAAGTGGAAAATGAAAAATGCTTTAATGAAAATTCAATTTTTGTGGAAATTATTTTTTAAATAAATTATTTCGCATTGATTTTATAGTTCAATAAATTATTAAAACAAAGCGTCTTAATTGGTTTTTAGTTAAAAAATAATAATCTTTTTTTCATAAATTTTTTTCTCAAATCACGAAATGACCATTTTATAAAAAATAAGTATAAAATTTTTCTTATGGAATAAATTAAATTCGTAAAATACAAATAATTAATTTTTGTAAATTATTTCGTCTTTGATGAATTTTTGTTTTTAGGAATTGTTTTTAAATTTAATAATAAAAAAACTTTTACCAAAAATGCGTCGTGTTGTGGAATTGAAGAAACGAAGAAATAAATATACCGTAGACATTCAATTATATTAAAAATATTAATATCATTGCATCCATTTCCAGCTTTACACACTTCTTTACATTCCATAAATTAAATTTAATATGGTCATGCAAAGAAGTATGTGAAGGTGTAAGGAATATTTTTGTAGAAATAAAAAAAAGAAATATAAAAGAAATAAAAATATTTATAATATATATATAAAATTAATTGAAATGGATTATTTACTAATTAGGGCAATTAAAATTTAGGCCAAATTACGTTTATGCCTAATAATGGAATGCTATGCCTTCATTAATTAATGGATTATTTACTAATTAGGGCAATTCAAATTTAGGCCAAATTACGTTTATGCTTAATAATGGAATTCTATGCCTTCATTAATTTAAGCAAACTCTATTATAATACGGTATAAGCGATTATTGGAATTTAAAAATTTCGCAAAAATTAAAAATTTGCAACTCATAAATAAATTATAAAATTATGCATCAGAAGGGAAAAACCCCATTAAATTATTATGATTTATATGCATCATACACTAATAAGACTCAATTAAAAAATTATGAATTTGAATAAAAATGAAAAATTAAAATATTTACCGAAAAATAAAGCGAAAAAATCATCCATAACGTTAATTTAATGAATTCTATGTATCATACACTAATGAGGCTCATTAAATATTATGAATTTGAATAAAGAAAAAATTAAAATATTAACCAAAAAATAAAATTTAAAAAATTGTCAATGGAAAAGCGTTACCCTACACTAAAAAATGATTGAAATGGCATTCCGCCGTTCCGCTAATTGCATCATGGTTTTCTTTTCGTTTCGGATGCTTTTGCTCACAAAGAATTGATATTCCCGACACGAAAAGCATTGCTTATAAACTGTCCGAAAAATGTGAATGCTCTCCTCCGCATGGATGCTTCAGCACCAGCAGGAGAAAGTGTGGTTCAAACAAAAATGAGTCGAGAGTCAGTGATTTTTATGGGGCGAGAAGGAGGGGGAGGGGGACGAGACGAACGAAAAATTTTTTTTAGCAATTTATTATATTATAAATGAATTATAATGTAATTTGCGATGAAATTTTTTGCAAAAAAAAAATCGCGAAATATTCATAAAACAGACACAAAAAAAGAAGAAAAATAGATATAAAATTTTACTCGTCCTCCTCCTCCTCGTCGTCGTCGTTGTTGTCGATGTTGTCGTGGGGTCCGGCTGCTGCTTGTTGGACGGATAGGTGTGGGATTTTACGGCAGGAGGATATTTGGGGGGAGGGGGAGAGAGGTGGAGGAGCTGTGAAGGGGGGGGGATAAAGCCGGCTGACTGAGTGAAAACGGGGTGGGGGGGGGGGGTAAAGCGAAATGACTGAGTGAAAACGAAGATCCTGCTCTCTCCCCCACCTATCCTCCATCCCCAACCCGTCCTTCTCCCCTTCAATCGCCCCGCTTTCGCTTTCCGATCGGCTTTAACCAGCACCCACCAAACAAAAGCAGTGTGTGTCTCTCTCTCCTCCACATCCCCCGCTTCACCCCCTCCTCCATGCTTCCCAGTGCTTCTTCAAAGAAGACTGGACTGACTGACTGACTGGTGTGGTGGTGGTGTGCTGCTGAGAGTGGGTGGTGAAATGGGGCTAAGTAATATATGTATGTGTGTGTGTGTGGATGTTAGCATTAGTCTGGCGATGTGGTGGGTTCATTTTCGTCGGATGTTTGTGGGAGGGGGGGCGTAAATAATAGGTGCAGGAGCTTGGGGGGGATATTGGGATAAGATGAATGGAGCGTTAGGGGAATGTAGGGTCAAGCTATAAGGGAGAATGTGGGGTAGCTAAACACACTTTATCCCGCTTTATCCGCCCTAGGGAGGGCCGGGGGGGGGCGGCGTAATGAATCTTTGCAGAAGCGGGCGGGAGATATTGAGATGAGATGAATGGGGGTGGAAAGGGATGTTGGGTCAAAGGTAGGAGGGAGGACGGAGGCTTGGGCGTGCTAAACAAGCTTTATCCCGCTTTATCCACCCAAATCCACCCATATCGGATGCCCAACGGTGTGTTGTCCTCCCCCCCCCCTCCTCCTCCTCGTCCGCTTTTCTGTTGGATTTTGGATTCAATAAACTCCCCACACAGAGTTTATTCACACTCTGAAAAATGTGGGGGCGAGTTAAGTCAATTAAGAGCCTTTTATTCACATCAAAAAATCACAACTCTCTAATGGTCTTCGGCAAAAAATTGATTTGAAAAAAAGATAATATATTCTTTACTCCTTACCATTTGCTTAAAATAATTTCTTTTCTATTAAATAATTTCTTTTTTTCTATTTTATTGATTAAAAGAGGAAAATAATTAATTATTTTTTTGGAAAATATGTAAAATGAATTGGATTTTGTAGTTAAAATAATTCATTTTATTTATTACAAATAAATAAAAAATTCCGGTTTTTTTTATTTTTCATTTTTTAAAAATATTTATAAATAGAATTAAGAATTTAAATATATTCAAAATAAGATTGAATCTCTTCCGTCCCCGGCTGCTGCAGCCCACGAAAAAATCGGAAATGGATTAGGAATTATAATTATTTATTTTATTAACTTCAAATATCCTCAAAAAGAAAAATGAAAATCAAAAAAAAAATTTTGTATTTTTTTTTAGAATTTTTTCATCTTATCTTATTTTTCCAAATTTATTAAAAAAAAGTTTTTTTTAATTTAATTTATAGGAATGGATTTGGTAGTTTTTAATTATTTATTTTATTTACTTCAAATGTCCTCTAAAAATTCAATAAAAAATAATAAAATTTCCATTTTTTGAATCTTTTTATTTCCATTTTTTGAAATATTTCTAAAAAAAGGTAGACTTAATTTTCTATTAAGTTAGCTAAATGAAATCCCATCATTTTTTTGTTTGTTTTTTTTTTGGTCAAAAAGTGTCGTTTTGGCAGCAATTTAATATACCAATAAAAAATAAGTTCTATAAACCCATTTTTCATTTTATTTTTCAATATTTCGCAAACAGAATTCACATTAAAATTGTTCGATTTTTTCCAAACAAAAAACATTGTTTAAGCCGCTTTTACCCTAAGAAAATCAAAGTGTGTGAATAGGATGGGATTGGTGGTGGTGATCTGTTGGGCGGTGTAAAAATTTGGTGCACTTAACACTTACTGACAGCCAGATCAGCCAACAGAAAAGAAAAGTTAGCCAGCCCAACAACACCCAACGTCCAGCAACACCACCACCACCACTTTCTTTCTTTCCCGTGACCATTCCATTCATTCATTCTTTCCCCCCAACTTCCCCCCCCCGCACATTCATTCATTTTCATTATTTGTGACGAAAGAATGTTTGGACGGGAAGATGTAGGAATTGTGGGTGGGGGGATGTAGCATAAAATTGGAGGAGGAGGAGGAGGGGAGAAGAAGCATAAGCATTTGGGGCTGCTAAAGCAGTGGGCGGATGTTGGAGGGGAAGGCAGGGGGAAAAGCGGCTGGCAGCAAGCGATTGGTGGAGAAAAAAGAGGCGTAGAACAATTCTGATCAGTCCGTCTTCCGCTTCCACTCTCCACCTTCGACTGCTGCTGCTTTTTACCCACCTCTACCACAGAGAAGCATAAAAATTGGGGAGCTGAGGGGCATAGACGCAGAAACAATCCGCTGATCAACAAATGCCCCCACCCCCGGGGGGGGAGAAGAAAAACGGAATTTTTGGGGGTAAAAAGCAGACATTTCTCCCCCGCCTCGCCCCCACATCCCAACCCATCAATCGGCACACCCTTCTCGCCGCCGATCGGTCGGATGGATCAACGAATGAATGAATGCACTCTTTGAAAATGAAAGTGAATGCGGAAAAATTATTGTTTAGGAATGTAAATTTTTTTGTTGGTTAGAAAAAAAGAAATTAAGAATTTTAATTAAAAAACGGTGGAGAAAATTACTAATTTATTCATGTACTGAAAATTAATCTCGGATAAGGCATAATATAACATAAATATATCAAATTAAAAACCCCATGAAAGAATTATTTAAAATTATTTTGGTGTGAAAACATTGTAAAAAAATATTTTAAAAATATGATTAATTAACGGTTTGAATGAACTCGGTCACATTTTTAATTGCTTAAAATTCTTTATTAAAAAATTCCGAGAAAGGAATTCGGCGTAATCTCTCCCGCAAAACAAACAAATTTTTTGATTTGAACCTCCGCAACGCATACCTAATTGATTTTTTCCGCTCTTTAATGATTCATTATAAATTTATAACTTTTAAATAATAAAGAAATAATTTTTATTAAAAAATTAACATTAATTTGAGGAAATTAAAGGAAATTAGAGAGAATATCGATTGTGATGGAAAAGTGGTGAAATTTGTGAGAATAGGCAAAACATTTCGCGCAATCATTGTGAAAATTGTGTGATTTGATGTGAATGTGATGACAAAAACAGCGTACATTTTTCCTATTTGCACTTTTTGGTCTTTAAACAAACACCGAAAAAATTAACAGCGGCGGCTCACAGAAGAAAGAGAGTTAAATTGAATTTTGTATTAGAAATTTATCAAATTAAAATGTAAAAAAAATTATAATTTTTTGATTTGATTATTAGGGACCGTTAGATTAATTTATTAGAGCTCGGCATTTTGAAATTCTCGACAAGTATTTGGTTGAATACAAGTATCAGGAAGAGTTATTTTTTGACATAAAATTATGTAATTTAGGAACAAATATTGATTATGATTAAATTAGATTAAAAATAGATATATAAAATTATTTTTTAATTTTTATTTTTTACAATACAAATACATTGATTTGATAAAACCTAAGAGTTGGTCACAGTTTTTTAACATAATTTTTTTAAGCAAATACATCCAATTTTTCTTATAAAAATTAACAACGGCTCACAGAAGAGAATTAAATTGAATTTTTTCTTGATAAATTTAATAAAAATAAAATGCCAAAAAATTTAAAATAATTTTGATTTCATTATTAAATTTTTTGCAAAGCACGATATTTTGAAAATTTTTCGTCGCAACACACTTGTAAACACACTCAAATGGCCGCAATGACATTTATTTACTCCTCCGGTAGAAAATTTAATTATTTTGGATAATAATTTGCCAATAACATTAAGCATAAGTAAAAAAATTGTTATAATATTATATAAAAAATTCTGCTTTTTAGAAAAATTTTATGAAAAAATTGTTAGACATTTATAAATAAGAATTCATTTTTTAATAAATATATTTCTTCTCTAATGACATCAAATTATTAATTAAAGTAGGAAATTAAAAAATATATTTTTTGACTAAATGAAAATTTATCTATTAATATTTCTGAATTTATTTTTGGTGCCCCTAATTGACCAAATTGAAAAAAAGTAAAAATTAAGCAAAAAGGAAGAAAATATTTAGCAAAAGAAAGAAATAAAATTATGCCGAAATTAGTAAGAAAATTGACGCAAGTTATGATATTATTATGAGATGGAAGAAACAATTTGAATAAGAATTGTTATAGGATAAATAAAGTGCTTTTGATTTGTTTAAGTGCATAATTATATATTTAAGTGACTAATTAGGTCACCAAAATTCACAAATAATTAACTAATTACCACTGTTAGGATTTATATATGCAAAAAAAAACCCCAAAAATACAAAAAATATTTGCCAAAAATTTAAAAAACTGCTCAATAAATTCTTGAATTTCTCAAAATTTTTTCCAAAAACAGTTGCAAAAAAAAAACTTTTTAATGTGCTGCTGAATTAAGTGCTCATGTTTAGTTAGGCAAAATTCTAAAATAAGTGACAAATTAATTACCAGGGTTATGATTTATATTTGCTAAAAACCTCAAAAAGGCAAATAATTTTGCCAAAAAACCCTAAAACAATGCTAAAAATTCCAAAAAATATTTGTTAAAAATTTAAAAAACGTCTCAATAAATACGTGAGTTTCTCAAAAACCATTCTTCATAAGGGTGGGATTTTTATGTGCTAAAGATTCTGAAATATGTAATAAAATATGTTCTAAAAAAATGCTGAAATATGTGCTAAAAACCCCCAAAAAATGCCAAAATATGTGCTAAAATATGTGTTAAAAATTGGCAAAATCTAGCGTATTTTTGCATAAAAATTCCAAAAAATCTCTCATTTTCGGCCGCGCAATCGCAAATCAAATACATTTCAAAGTGTTAGAAAGTAAAATTTGTTTTTTTTTCTGATAAATTATTTTATAAATTGAAAGTTCCATCTGGCAACTTCGAAATCCAACGAGGAATTAAGAAATCAATTTGTTTACTTTCGTCGGCATTCGAAGTAAACAATAAAATTTTTTGAAAATATTTTAAAAAATGACAAAAACTTTGATTTTTAGGGGTGTATTTTTCACTTTTCTTCTATTTTTCTTACAAATTTTTCTCAAAAATGCCAAAATATGTGCAAAATATGTGCATTTTTTCTAAGCAATATAATTTTTTTTGTCACTTTTCAAGAGAGTATTATCGAATTTGTGCCAATGATACCAATCGAAAATTCATGTTTAGGATTTTAAGAATAAAATTTTTCCAAAAAATGACTGAATGTCGTTATTTTATTCCAAAAAAACAATTCATTCCATACAAAAAAAACATTTTATTCATTTGGATGTAGGTAGTTAGTTATACAAAAAATGCCCTTAAAACTGCCAAAAAATGAATCTAAAAAACCTCATAAAATTGTGAAAATTTAAAATTGACTAAATAATATTTAACGAGGCTAATTGCATATTTTATTAATTACTCCATTTTTAAGATTTATAAAGATTTTTGAAAATTCTTAATAAAATAGAAATAAATGCGCTTTTTGGGTTTTTCTTTGATTATTTGCAACAACAGTAGAAAACAGGCAAATAATTAGAAATTTATTTAAATAAATTTAAATAATAAAACCCCTTAGTATTGGTTTTAAAAAAAAAATGCCTTTTTCATAAATTTATCACAAATTTTTTTTATTTACCAACATTTTAATATAAATTCGTACCATTCTAATTACTCCAAATTGTTTCTTCCATCTTGAAATGCTCTTTCTATCAATTTTCATCATTTTTGCAATTTCATTATCACTCATTTTTGGGTTTTCTTTTTTTATTTCCCAATAAATTTTTATTTTTTCCATTTTTTCTTTCTCCGTTATTTTTTTGCTGCTAATATCAAATAGTTTCTTCCATATTTCAATTGTTCTACGGCTTACTCCAATTTTCTTACAAATTTCGACATAATTTTGGCGCCATTCTTTGGATGAATATTGCCTTTTTTGCTTATATTCGTTTGTCAGTTCAATAAAGCGTTGAACAATTTCGAGTTTTTCTTCATCAGTTTTTGATTTATAGCTTTTGTGTATTTGTTTTTGAAGCCCCAATTCTTTAATCCATTTATAAATATATTTTCGATTTGTCCCCAATTTTTTCGCTATTTTTTCTTCAATTTTATTCCATTCTTTTCTTGGATATTTTCTTCCTTTTTGCTTTATTTTTTCTTTTATTTTATAAAATTTTGCAATTTTTTCTCTTTTTTCTTCCAATTTTTCTTCTTCTTTTTCTTCCCAATTTTCTCCAAATATTTCGTCAAATGACTTTTGCTGTAACTTTTTCTTTTCTGATTCAATTTTGACAATTATTAAAAATATAATTAAAAATAATAAAGGGAATAATTTCATTTTTGTCGTCTTAAAATGATTTTATTTTTTCTTCAATTAAATGCCAATTCATTTTTTGAGGCATTTAAATGATTTTTTTCTGATTAAAAAACTGAATAAATCATTATTTTACTTAATAAAATAAGGAAATCCTGTTTAATTGCAAAGAAATAATAATAATAATTTTATCTTAATGACAAAATAATTGCCAATTGGTAAATTAATGATTAATAAAATTTTATTACTTTCTACTGGAGCTCATTCGAAAATAATAAACATATTTTCAATAAAAATAAAATAAATTCACAATGTAAAGAGATTTTAGAAAAATTAAAGAGATTTTATGAAATTTCATTATTTCAGAAAATTGGTGTAAAATGGCAAAAAATGAAATATAATGTAATTTGCGATGAAATTTTTTGCAAAAAAAAAATCGCGAAATATTCATAAAACAGACACAAAAAAAGAAGAAAAATAGATATAAAATTTTACATTTAAAAATTCTAATCCAATAGAGAATATGTCAATTCGTGCGTAAAAAAAACTAATATTATATAATTTTATCACAAAGTGAAAAAATGAAAATTCAGAAATTTGCTAAAAAAATATTCTGAATGTTTTGTGCATTTTAAATACTGTGTATTAATTGATTTTTCAGCATATAAAAATGCAAAAAACTGAAATTGACGGAATAAAGAAATCTTTTTTTTTATTTAGAAAATCTATTTTATCAAGGTTCATTTAATTCTTCTCCAAATTGGTTCTTCCATCTTGAAATGCTCTTTCGACTAATTTTCAATGTTTTAGCAATTTCCTTGTCACTAATTTTTGGGTTTTCTTTTTTTGTTTGCCAATAAATTTTTATTTTTTCCATTTTTTCCCTTTCCGTTATAAATTTACTAATGCCAAATTGTTTCTTCCATTTCTTAATTATGAATTGGCTAACTCCGATTTTGTTACAAATTTCGGCATAATTTTGCTTCCATTCTTTTGGCGAATGCTTTCTTTTTTGCTTATATTTTTTTGTCATTTCAAAGAATTTTTGTAAAATTTCAATTTTTCCTTCATCAGTTTTCGACTTGTAACTTTTTTGTTGGTTAAGCCCTAATTCTTTAATCCATTTATAAATTCTCTGTCGATTTGTCCCCAATTTTTTCGCTATTTTTTCTTCAATTTTATGCCATTCTTTTGTTGAATATTTTTTTCCTTTTTGCTTAATTTTCTCTTTTATTTTATAATATTTTCTTATTATTTCCCGTTTCTTCTGTTCATTTTGCGCTTTTTCTTCTTTTTCTTCCCATTTTTCTCCAAATATTTCATCAAATGACTTTTCTTGTAGTTTTTTTTCTTTTGATCCGATAGGGCTAATTAGGGCAATTAGAATTAAAATCAAAAAGAATAATAACAATAATTTCATTTCTCCGGGATTATCTTCCAAATATGAATCTATATTATGTTTTTTTTCTTAAATAAATTCACATTATTAGGTTAAGTCAATTAAGAGCCTTTTATTCACATGAAAAAATCACAACTCTCTAATGGTCTTTCGGCAAAAAATTGATTTGAAAAATGAAAAAAAGATAATATATTCTTTCCTCCTTACCATTTGTTTAAAAGAATTTCTTTTCTATTAAATAATTTCTTTTTTTCTATTTTATTGATTAAAAGAGGAAAATAATTAATTATTTTTTTGGAAAATATGTAAAATGAAAATCCGAAAGTGAGTGTTTAAAAAATTGCAAAATGATGAAAATTAGTGGTTCAAGCATTCTCCACCTCCGCTTGTAGAAATTTGTTTAAAAAAAGAATTAAAAAATGCCAAGTTTTCTTACTTTTGTTGCATTTGCGTGGATAAAATTTTATTGCATTGCTAAAGGCCGTAATTAAGCAGAATTTCCATTTATTAGCAATTTTATTACACGAACAGATTGTGTTTCAAAAAGAAATTAATTTTTTTTTCATTAAAAATGCAAAAACGGTCAAAATTTTCTTTTTTTAGACCACCAAAAGCAGAAGTTTTAAAGATCAAATTTTTTTTTAATCAAGTGTCAAAAAATATTGTTTCTTTTTTTGGTTAAGATTAACTGAATGAGAAAATTGGACTGATTTATTTTAATAAAATTTTTCTTATTTAAGGAAAAATTTTCAACCCTTAATTTTTCATTTGCAAAAATTTAATTTAAAAAAATTTAGAATTAAAAATATAAAATGAATAATTCGGCATCAAATGGCACCAATACGAACTGTGAATTTATTGAGCAGCTTTTGCTGGTGCCATTTTATCGGATACTCACATGGGCTCAGCTTTTGATAGTTTTTGCCATTTTTGGTTTTATTTCGTCACTAATTTTCGTTTATTTACGCAGCAAAATCACAATTCATGGCAATTTTATGGTAAAAAAATTTAATATTTTAAATTTAAATTTAATTTCTTAGATTTTGTTTGCCAACATTGTGTTCATCCATTTCATTCATGCTTTATTTTGGGCAGCTTCAATTTTGCGCTATAAGGTGTTGTTAATATGTATGTAAAATTATATTTAGGCCTTTTAAATTACATTTGAAAATTCTTTCCTATTTGCTTCCTAATTTCTCTAATTTTTAAATAATTTTAAAGAAAATTTGCAAAGGAAATTTTTTTTGTTTTTGTGGTGAAATTTTCGAGAAAAATGTGAAATATTTACAAAAATTGCTAAGGCAGAAATATCTTTATAAATCTTTTTATATGTAAAATTACATCTTTAAGCTTTTTAATTTATATAGGAAAATTTTTTGTCTAATTTTATACCTAATTTTTCGGAATTTTAAATAATTTAAAAGAAAATTTGCACAGAAAACTTTTTATCACTAATTAGAATGGTACGAATTTATATTAAAATGTTGGTAAATAAAAAAATTTTGTGATAAATTTATGAAAAAGGCATTTTTTTTTAAAACCAATACTAAGGGGTTTTTTTAATTTTACATCATTTTGGTGAAGAAATTTTTCGAAAAAATGTGAAATATTTATAATTTGCTAAAAAATGCAGAAATATTTTTATAATTTTTTTTTCAAAAATTTTAAAAAATTGTAGCCAAATTACGCTTTTTTCATTTTGTTACGTACATTTTTTCGTCAAATTGTGAGCTGTTGACCCCAGTTTGGCTGGCATTTCTGCTTGGTTCTCCGTCCTACATTTATTTGGTCGCCTATTCTGGCATTCATTTTTCAATTATGGCGGAACGTTTTCGCGCAACAGTTTTTGTACGGAATTATGAGAATGAACGATTTACTTTTGGGTGGATTTGTGCGCTAATTTCGGTAATATTTTTTCCCATTAATTTATTTTTTTCTCTCCAAGCAATTTTTTTTTTGTTAGTTTTTATTTCCATTTCGTGACCATAGTATAGCCGAAAAAGCACCATACTAATTAAAGAATTTTAATTCAAATTAAATTTTTTTATTTTTCCATTTATACATAGTTACTGTATCACTTTTATAATATTCGTTGATTTTTTATTTTTTTTTCATTTTAAGCAGTTCCAAAAAACCGTCATTGTGTTTGTTTTGGCTAATTTTTTCTCTAAATTAAAATTTAAAAATATAATTAATTTTAATCCATTTTCTTCAAAGTGGTCCGTCTCATTTGTGTACATGTTTTGTGTGATTTTCACCGCTTTAATGGACACTGACGCATTTTCAAAACCGTTGGGACTGATTTCACTGACATCAAAAAGTTACAATGCCCAAGGCATTGTCTGCTCATATTATGCCATTTTGGCGTTGCTGATCATCACAGCGATTGGCGATGTGTGGGTGATGAGAATCAACAAACGGCTGAGAAATCGGTAATTAATAGGGCTTCCTTTTTTATGTTAAATACATATTTTGTTTCCCTGGATTCTCCATAGCCTAATTAGTAGGAAAATCACTTTTTTTTTTGTGTTTGCGAACAAAAGTTGGGACTTTTATTTACATATTTTTACAGATTTTGGGGTTTTTCTACATATGTATTATATATGTACATATTTTTCTATATATTTTGGACTTTTTCATACATATATGGCAATTTTTCGTATACATTTTCATTTTTTTTTACATATTTAGAGAATTTTTGAAAATTAGAAAAATATCTTGTGAAAAAATAAATTTTTTTTTTTTTGAAAAAGTATCCTTAAAAATCGGTTTTTTCCAAAAAAAAGATACCAAAAATTAATGTTTAAATACTAAAAGGTGATTCTAAGCATATTTAGGTCATTTTTTGGCATTTTGTGCCTATTTCGCCCTTTAAGAAGAAATATTTTTTCCAAAAATAACCATTTTAAAAATTTATTTACATATTTTAGTACATATTTGGGGTTTTATATATATATTTCATGCATATTTCAGCATTTTTATACATATTTTATTTTCATCTTTCGCGATTTTTCTTACATAAAAAGGAAGCCCTAGTAATTAAATACCATTATTATTATTAATTAATTAATTATGGAAATAATTTTAAATCCAGGGTGGCGATTTGCACTTATTCTAAAATTTGAAATAATTGGAGCAATAAAATCTTAGGGTGTTAAAATGTTTCTAATTTGCAGCCTAAAAAATAATTTGAAAATATCCGCTTCTATATATATATATAAAATACAAATTAATTATTAATTAAAAAAAGGATTTCTGCACAATGACATTAGTACTTTGTATATTCAAAAAAAAACTATTTTTTTAAATTTACAAATACTTGTTGTGATCATTTCTGATAATGTATTTAAATATTATTTTTATTTTACTTTTTTAAGTGTATCTGATCATTGGTCCTATTCTGTGAGCACAAATTATCAGGTGAAAGAAAACTTGACTGTTATGCGACTGGTGCTTCCGCTAGACATTTCTTACGCAATTTTGTTTGGCATTTATTTGCTCATCGGCATCATTTTACGTCGATTTCGTGCCGTGATGTCGGAGATTAATTACGTAGCATTTTACAATACGGCAGTTACTGTAAGCAATTAAGATTTTGTAATTATTTTTGACAGAGTAAAGGAACAAATACATGGATTTTTTGAAGAGGGACTGAAACGTGAAATCACCCGCCGGACAAATTTTGGATTTTTCTAGATTCAGCCATGCATCCAAAGCTGATTGGATTTTTTGAAAAATAAATTTTTTCTGGGTCCAACCAAGCAGTGTATCCCAATCTCCGAATTTTTGGACTAAAATCCAAAAAAAATTTTTTTTTTTGATTCTAGTTTTGTTGCAGAATATAAAACCTGGGCCCATTAAATTCCGTGCGTCAGCATCAGAAAAATGCAGCCGTTCCGAATTTTTGGATTCAGAACCAGATCAGAGTCCCAAAAAACCGAAGGACCTGGATCAGAAATTTTTAGCTTTTGTTGCTGCACTCAGCCGTCACATTGGCAATTTATATTCAATTTGTCAAAATTGCATCCGCAAATTCGCGCCGAAGAGAATTGCGGGTTGAGCCGACAGCAAAACTTACTGAAGAATATTTCAAACAATTGGCAAACCAATGGAAATAATTTTTTTTTAATATTAGGTTATTTAAAAAAATAAAAATTAATTAATTAATCACCACCATATTGAAATATCTCGAAATTGGAAATTAAGGAAAACTAATTATCCTTTACTTTTTAGTTAAAAAAAATTATTGTATGGAAAAATCTCTCTCTTTCTTTCTGGTCATTTTAAGAAAACTCATACTATTCCATCATATATTGTTGATTTAGTAAAATGCCTAATTAGGCAACATCCTCAAAAGGGTAAAATTTTTTTCCGCTTATAATTGTGTTGTTTTTGAAAATGTGGATTAAATATTTCATTGGAATAATTTAATGAGGGCAAAGTGATGAAGAAGCTCATTAATTGTGGCAAAAAGAAAGGAAATGGAATATATTTTATGAGTATTTGATATTGTTTATGGGTGGGTATGAATTCGATTTTCATTAAGAAAATGAGAGCAAAAATATTTAAATAATGTTTAAATTGCAGAAATATTAAATTTGTACAAAAATGTGTAAATTAAGTTTTATAAAATTGAAATTTTTTGCCAATAATTCCTTGTTTGTTTTAATTATTTGCGAAAAAATCTCATTTTTTGATGACCAAAAAGATAAGAAAATTTATCCCCAAGAAGATGAGTTGAACTGCTCATTATTTTAGCTAATAATTTAATAACAATTTTCTTATTTTTATTTTTTTTTTGATCAGTAGAGTAGAAAATAAAATTCATTAAAAAGATGTAATCAGCAAAAATTAATTATAATATTAATAAATATTACTTATTTTTAAATTTTTTACATAATGTGGATGTTTTTTGATCGAAATAAATATGATCAGTAGAGAAGAAGTAATTATTTTAAATTATTTTTTCAAATAAATTGGTGTTGTGGTTTTTTTTTCGGAAATCAGTAGAAAGCTTTGATTTTTCACGTGAATAAAAATGCCAATTAATGGACAAAAAATAAAAAATTAACGCAAAAATCATTCGATGAAATATTTGGAGAAAAATGGGAAGAAAAGGAAGAAGAAAAAAGGGAAATAATTAAAAAATATTATAAAATCAAAGAAAAAAATAAGCAAAAAGAAAGAAAATATTCAAGAAAAGAATGGAGTAAAATTAACACAAAAATAGCGAAAAAATTGGGGACAAATCGAACAAAAATTTATAAATGGATCAAAGAATTGGGGCTTCAAAAACAAACACAGAAAAGCTACAAATCAAAAACTGATGAAGAAAAACTCGCAATTGTACAAAAATTTAATGAAATGGCAAATGAATTTAAACATAAAAGAAAATATTCAGCAAAAGAATGGACACAAAATTATGCCGAAATTTGTAAGAAAATTGGAGTTGGCATTGGGACAATTGAAAATTGGAAGAGAAAATTTGGCATTTGCAGTAAATTAACAAAGAATGAAAAATTGGAAAAAATGAAAATATATTGGCAAATAAAAAAAGAAAACCCAAAAATGACTGACAAAGAAATTGCAAAAATTGTGAACACTTCTCAACAGAATATTTTCAATTGGAAGAAGCAATTTGGAGAAGAAATTTAAAGTATTAAAAACAGAAAATGAGAAAAGGGATCAATAAATATTTCGATAGAAAATTGACCAATTCTTTTATTTTATAAAATTATTATCTTGGCTAATTGAATTATTTAAATTTATTTAAATAAATTTCTTATTTTTTGCCTGTTTTCTACTGTTGTTGCAAATAATCAAAGAAAAACCCAAAAAGCGCATTTATTTCTATTTTATTAAGAATTTTCAATATTCTTTATAAATCTTAAAAATGGAGTAATTAATAAAATATGCAATTAGCCTCGTTAAATATTATTTAGTCAATTTTAAATTTTCACAATTTTATGAGGTTTTTTAGATTCATTTTTTGGCAGTTTTAAGGGCATTTTGTATAACTAACTACATCCAAATGAATAAAATGTTTTTTTTTGTATGGAATGAATTGTTTTTTGGAATAAAATAACGACATTCAGTCATTTTTTGGAAAAAATTTATTAGGAAATGGAATAAATTAAAAAATTTATTCTTAAAATCCGAAACATGAATTTTCGATTGGTATCATTGGCATAAATTCGATAATACTCTTTTGAAAAAGTGACAATTGTTTCGAAAAAATTCCGGCACCGTAAAAATGTTATAATTTATTATCTTGGATGCTTGGAATGTACTAATTTTCGCCACTATTTGCGATAACTTCGGCATTTTTTGCCGCTTAAAATTTGCATCCGATTGATTATGACTACTCTCAAATAAGGATTAAAATAAAATTTTTGTGATTTGTAGTTTGTTTTAATTTAAAAAAAATCCAATTTATTAATATGAAAATCATTTCACGAATAATAAAGGCCCATTCATTCATAAAATTAACTCAAAAATAGCGAAGAAATTGGGGACAAATCGACACAAAATTTATGAATGTATTAAAGAATTTGGTCTTTAAAAACAAATACAGAAAAGCTACAAATCAAAAACTGATGAACAAAAATATGAAATTGTTCAACGCTTTATTGAAATGACAAATGAATATAAGCAAAAAAGAAAATATTCAGCAAAAGAATGGCACCAAAATTATGCCGAAATTTGTAAGAAAATTGGAGTTAGTCAAAGCGTAATTGAAAAATGGAAGAAACAATTTTGAGAAGAAATGGAGGAGGATTTAAATGAATGTTTAAAAGAAAAATTGGATAAATTTGCCAAAAAATCATATGAAAAACTGTAACCCAAATCGTAGGATTTATCAAATCTTATTGTAGTTTAAAAAAACTTATTTTTGAAACGGTGCTTCTTTTTCAATTATCTTGAATTTTTTATTCAATTAAATTATCTTCTGTGAGCCAGTGTTAATTTTTATAAGAAAAATTGGATGTGTTTGCCTAAAAAAATTATCTTAAAACATTCATTTTAATTAATAAATATGATTGTTGGGCGGGCCCATGCTTAAAAATAAAATTTATAAAATTTTACAAATCTTTTTTTCAGCATTCGTTTCATTCTTCCGATTCTCCAAATTGTTTCCTCCATCTTGTAACGGTACTTGGACCAATTTTCAATGTTTTTGCAATTTCCTTTTCACTCATTTTTGGATTTTCTCTTTTTATTTTCCAATAAATTTACATTTTTCCCATTTTTTCTTCATCCGTTATTCTTTTACATCTTTTTGTACAATTGTGAGTTTTTCTTCATCAGTTTTTGATTTGTATTTTTGAAGACCAAATTCTTTAATCCATTTATAAATATAATTTCGATTTGTCCCCAATTTTTTCGCTATTTTTCTGTCAATTTTACTCCATTCTTTTCTTGAATATTTTCTTCCTTTTTGCTTAATTTTCTCTTTAATTTTATAATATTTTCTTATTATTTCCCGTTTCTTCTGTTCATTTCGTTGTTTTTCTTCTTTTTCTTCCCATTTTTCTCCAAATATTTCATCAAATGTTTTCTGTTGCAATTTTTAATTAATAAATCCATAACAAGCACAAGCATTATTATCTCGATTTTAAAACTCAATAAATTTTATTTGAAATTTAAATAATATTAGAAAATCTTTGTGTTTTCCAATCCTATCAAGGTTGGTATCAATTATTTGAAGTTTAACAATTTTCATGCATTTCAGCAACTTTACATTTTTGTATGACCATAAAAATATGGATATATTTAATTCCCAACCAATTTTAATTTTCTTTAAATACATAGAACGCCTAAAGATTTCTCTATTATTTTGCAAATTATTTTTTATTATT
The DNA here is from genome assembly GCA_004148225.2 of Heterodera glycines. NCBI lineage: Eukaryota > Metazoa > Nematoda > Chromadorea > Rhabditida > Heteroderidae > Heterodera > Heterodera glycines. The sequence goes on from CP049709.1 coordinate 2,458,341, forward strand.
AATTTTAAAAAAGTTATACACAAAATTATTGAGCCAAAATTTTCGGGTTTTTTTCTGCAAATAAATTTTAAATAATAATTAAATTTAAAAATTAACTATCTTTTTGATATTAAGCGACCAGAAATTCTAATATAATTAAAAGACACTAATAAGGCAAGATCATACTAATCCTAAAAGCAGGATCAATAAATAGTGAATTTTTATATTTTGTTGAAAATTTAATCGCAAATCATTTCGTAAAAAGTGATCAGCCAGAGCAACCGAATGATGATTTTTGATGAAGAAATCAATTTTTACCATAATTTTAGTAAAATTTTATTCCTTTTTTTAAATCGACTAAAAACTCAAAAGGAAAAGAATTTTTTTCGAAAATTTAAAATCTAAATAAATATAAGACCAGCAAAACAATTCAAGTAAAATTTGTTGTCAATAAATGAATTTTTCTTGAAAATTTGCTGGCAAATGTTTTCATCAAAATCAATTGTCTTCTAAAATTGAAAATTTTCTTCTCCAAATTTGGCTTTCCATTTGCAAATGTTTTGTGCCGAAGTGTTCACAATTTTTGCAATTTCCTTTTCACTAATTTTTGGATTTTCTCTTTTTATTTGCCAATATTTTTTCATTTTTTCCAATTTTTCATTCTTCGTTATTTTTTTACAGCGAATTCCGAATTGTTTCTTCCATTTATCAATTGTAAATTGGCCAACTCCAATTTTCTTACAAATTTCGGCATAATTTTGGTACCATTCTTTTGCTGAATATTTTCTTTTTTGCTTATATTCATTTTTCATTTCAATAAATTTTTTGACAATTTCACGTTTTTCTTCATCAGTTTTCGACTTGTAACTTTTTTGTTGGTTAAGCCCTAATTCTTTAATCCATTTATAAATATATTGACGATTTGTCCCCAATTTTTTCGCTATTTTTAATTCAATTTTATCCCATTCTTTTCTTGAATATTTTCGTCCTTTTTGCTTGATTTTCTCTTTTATTTTATAATATTTTCCAATTATTTCTCTTTTTTTGAGTTCATTTCGCCTTTCTTCTTCTTTTTCTTCCCATTTTTCTCCAAATATTTCGCCAAATGATTTCTGCTGAAGTTTTTTCTTTTCTGATTCAATTGGAATAATTAGGGCAATCAAAAATAAAAATAATAAAATACAGAATTTCATTTTCAAGATTTTATTTTATTTTTCTTCAATTAAATGGCAATTCATTTTTTGAGGCATTTAAATGATTTTTTTTCTGATTAAAAACCTGAATAAATCATTATTTTACTTAATAAAATAAGGAAATCCTGTTTAATTGCAAAGAAATAATAATAATAATTTTATCTTAATGACAAAATAATTGCCAATTGGTAAATTAATGATTAAATAAAATTTTATTACTTTCTACTGGAGCTCATTCGAAAATAATAAACATATTTTCAATAAAAATAAAATAAATTCACAATGTAAAGAGATTTTAGAAAAATTAAAGAGATTTTATGAAATTTCATTATATCAGAAAATTGGTGTAAAATGGCCAAAAATGAAATTTTAGCGCCGAAAATTACCCAAGTTTGTGAATAGCCTTTTGAAAATTCCTATTAAAAATTTCTGATTTCGGTTATGGAAACCCACAGGTGTTCAAAGCATTATTTCAATTTTTTCTTCATCCGTTTTTGATTTATAGCTTTTCTTTTTTGTTGATTAAGTCCTAATTGCTTAATCCATTTATAAATTTTGTTTCGATTTGTCCCCAATTTTTTCGCTATTTTATGTTCAATTTTCCCCCATTCTTTTGTTGAATATTTTCTTCCTTTTTCCTTTATTTTCTCTTTTATTTTATAATATTTTTCAATTTTTTTGTCACTTTTCAAGAGAGTATTATCGAATTTATGCCAATGATACCAATCGAAAATTCATGTTTCGGATTTTAAGAATAAATTTTTTCCAAAAAATGACTGAATGTCGTTATTTTATTCCAAAAAAACAATTCATTCCATACAAAAAAAACATTTTATTCATTTGGATGTAGGTAGTTAGTTATACAAAAAATGCCCTTAAAACTGCCAAAAAATGAATCTAAAAAACCTCATAAAATTGTGAAAATTTAAAATTGACTAAATAATATTTAACGAGGCTAATTGCATATTTTATTAATTACTCCATTTTTAAGATTTATAAAGATTTTTAAAATACTTAATAAATAGAAATAAATGCGCTTTTTGGTTTTTCTTTGATTATTTGCAACAACAGTATAAAACAGGCAAATAATTAGAAATTTATTTAAATTGATCGTTTTTCTGAATAATTTTTTGGCAATTTTTTACATCGATTCAGTCCGTTTTTAACCATTTTTTTTTTAAATAATTTGTATATGGATTTATTTTATAGTCAGAACTAACGATGGAAAACCATAACAATGATGGCTCATTACTAGAGCCCGGACGGGCCCGGGGGCCCGGCGGGCTTTTACCGGGCGTCCCGGTCCCGTTTTTTTTTTGGAAAAAACAAGGCCCGGGACGCCTGTAAAACGGGCTTTTGAACGGGCGGCCCGCCCCGATCAATTTTCGAAGCCCGGGTCCCGGTCCCGGGCCCGGTCAATTTGACCGGGCTAAAACGGGCTTAAAAATAATTTTGCCAAAAAACCCTAAAACAATGCTAAAAATTCCAAAAAATATTTGTTAAAAATTTAAAAAACGTCTCAATAAATACGTGAGTTTCTTGAAATTTTTGGGCAATTTCAACTTAAAAAGACCCCAAAATCCATATGAAATTGAACAACATTTTCATAACTTTCTTTTTACAAAAAAAAAAAAATTTGAATTTCATGAAAAACCAAAAATTTTCTTAATAAATTTCATTAAAAGTCAAAGTTTTTCTTCAGCGTCGCCTAGTACAAAAAGCTAAATTTTTTTCTAAAATGTAGCTCAAAATAGCAAAGTTTTGTCATTTTTTCGTGTAAATCTGTTAACAAACCAAACTCAAATTTTCAAAAATTTACCCGGCGGCCCTGTCGGCACTGCCGGACCCCCCCCCCCCCCAATGTCGTCAAAATCTTTTTGAAAAAATACACCTTAAAATTCTTTTGAAGAGTAAAAAAGGTCGATTTACAATGGCTTGACATTTCTAAGCTAAAATAAAGGACTATAAAATTTTTTCGAATTTTTAATCAAAATTCCAAAAATTTTGAAAAAAGGCCGGTCCCGTAGGGCGCCCGGTCAAAATTTTGGACCGGGCCCGGGACGCCCGGTAAAACGGGCTTTTTTTGAACGGGCGGCCCGCCAACGGTCAATTTTCGTGCCCGGTCCCGGTACTTTCAAAATTCCGGGCTCTACTCATTACTAAGAAAAAACTGTTTACAAGCATTTAGAAGCGAAACAAATTCATCGAATCCAATTGAAAAAATAAACGGATTTTATGCCAGTTATCTTGACAATGATTTAATAAAAATATAAGAAATTAATTGGTTTTTCTATCGTAAATAATTATTTTCTTAGAAATGTATCCTTTTTTTCATAGATTTCTCTATTTTTGATCCTTCAAAATTTCTTCTCCAAATTTCTTCTTCCATTTTGAAATGGTCGTTCTATCAATTTTCATCATTAAATGAATTTTTGCACAATTTCAATTTTTTCTTCATCCGTTTTTGATTTATAGCTTTTCTTTTTTGTTGATTAAGTCCTAATTGCTTAATCCATTTATAAATTTTGTTTCGATTTGTCCCCAATTTTTTCGCTATTTTATGTTCAATTTTCCCCCATTCTTTTGTTGAATATTTTCTTCCTTTTTCCTTTATTTTCTCTTTTATTTTATAATATTTTTCAATTTTTTTGTCACTTTTCAAGAGAGTATTATCGAATTTATGCCAATGATACCAATCGAAAATTCATGTTTCGGATTTTAAGAATAAATTTTTTCCAAAAAATGACTGAATGTCGTTATTTTATTCCAAAAAAACAATTCATTCCATACAAAAAAAACATTTTATTCATTTGGATGTAGGTAGTTAGTTATACAAAAAATGCCCTTAAAACTGCCAAAAAATGAATCTAAAAAACCTCATAAAATTGTGAAAATTTAAAATTGACTAAATAATATTTAACGAGGCTAATTGCATATTTTATTAATTACTCCATTTTTAAGATTTATAAAGATTTTTAAAATACTTAATAAATAGAAATAAATGCGCTTTTTGGTTTTTCTTTGATTATTTGCAACAACAGTATAAAACAGGCAAATAATTAGAAATTTATTTAAATAAATTTAAATAATTCAATTAGCCAAGATAATAATTTTATAAAATAAAAGAATTGGTCAATTTTCTATCGAAATATTTATTGATCCCTTTTCTCATTTTCTGTTTTTAATACTTTAAATTTCTTCTCCAAATTGCTTCTTCCAATTGAAAATATTCTGTTGAGAAGTGTTCACAATTTTTGCAATTTCTTTGTCAGTCATTTTTGGGTTTTCTTTTTTTATTTGCCAATAAATTTTCATTTTTTCCATTTTTTCTTCCTCCGTTAATGTTTTATTGCTTATGCAAAAGTGTTTCTTCCATTTTTTAATCATTCCATAATTAACTCCAATTTTCTTACAAATTTCGACATAATTTTGTTTCCATTCTTTTTCAGAATATTTTCCTTTTTGCTTATATCCATTTGACATTCCAATAAATTTTTGTACAATTTCGCGTTTTTGTTCATCAGTTGTTGATTTATAAAATTTGCGTTTTTGAAGCCCCAATTCTTTAATCCATTTTTGAATATAATTGCGATTTGTCCCCAATTTCTTAGCTATTTTTTCTTCAATTTTATTCCATTCTTTTCTTGAGAATTTTCTTCCCTTTTGCTGATTTTCTCTTTTATTTTATAAAATTTTCCAATTATTTCTCTTTTTTTGAGTTCATTTCGCCTTTCTTCTTCTTTTTCTTCCCATTTTTCTCCAAATATTTCGTCAAATGTCTTTTGTTGTAATTTTTCTGTTGTGTCGTGCGATTGGCACAACAAAATAGTAAAGACAATATTTATTCAAAAGTAAAAAGTGGAGAACGAAGTGATGATCAGAGGAATTAATCAATAACTGGTGAAGGAGCAAATGCCATTGCTGCTGTGTGTGTTGACAAAATGAAAAATGAATAAGGAAAAGACCATGAGTGAACGAAGTCCACTCATTAAATGGACAATAATTGGGTGATACAGTATAACAATAAATGATCATCATTTGGCGTGAATTTAAATATATAATAAATTCACTACACAACACCTCCCCCCTTAAGTGAAAAGGTTAAAAATTTGATTTTGTTTTGGGGTAATGTGTGTGGTGATTTATCAGTGATCGTAACTCTGTCCAGTGTGCGTCGAACTAAGAAAACGAACACGTTTCCTCGTTCGTTCGGAACGACGCAAAGGAAGTGGTTGTTGGTTTTGCCCTTGTTCTTCTTGTTGCGCTGCCCGTTGTTGTGGCTGCGTGTTTGTCTGTTGATCGTCCGTCGTTTCATTTCCAGTTCCATGCTCCTCCCTCGCAAAGATGATGTCATCGGCGACCGGACATGTTTCGTCCCCTCTCTGTGCCATTGTTGTTCGGATTTGGTTGGCATGACGCGTGACAATTCGATTGCCAAGCTGAGGGGAACGGATTTCGTAAATAAGCCCTTTATTTGAAACAATGCGCCCAAAAAGCCAAAGTGTTTTGCCATTTCGGTAATTGAGAAATTGGACTTGCTCTCCAATTTTAAACTGTACCGGCTTTACATTGTGCTTTTTGTCAAATTGCAATTTCATTTTGGACGTGTGTTCGTGATGTTGTTGCTTTGGAATGGTTTCGGGCCTCATGAGTGACAATTTTGTGCGCAATTTTCGGCCTAAAAACAATTCAGCTGGTGAGCGTTGGCCTAAAACAGCAATTGGTGTTGAGCGATATGAGAGAAGTGATTTGCTAAGCCAATTTCGGTCACCACTACATTTTTAGAGTTGGCGTTTAAAGTAGTCAACGTAGCGTTCAGCTGCTCCGTTCGACTGAGGATGATATGGCGGGCTGAAAATGTGTTTAATGCCATTATTTTTGCAAAATTCCTCAAAAACGGATGACGAAAATTGGGGTCCATTGTCAGACACAAGCGTTTTTGGAACACCATAACGATCGAACAACCATTGTAGCTGTGAAATAACTGAATGAGACGAAGTATTGTTTAACTGGAAAATTTCAGGCCATTTTGAATAAGTGTCAATTACCACCAGGTAAGTTTTACCATTACTGCATGGTCCGGCAAGATCAATGTGAACACGTTCGAAAACGGATGTTGTTGATGGCCATGGTTGGAGAGGATGTTTTGTAGGTTGTTTGGCGGCTTCTTGGCATGGAACACAGCTTTTGACAAGTGATTCAATGTCAGCGTCCATCGACGGCCAGTAGACCAATTCTCTAGCTAGGCTCTTCTTTCGAACGATGCCAGGATGAGCGAGGTGAAGTGCCTTCAAAATTCGATCGCGCAGTGCCTGTGGAATGATCGTACGTCCGTTGAAAACGAGACAGTCTGAGATTATGGACAGATTGTTTCGGACAGTAAAATACGGTTTTATTTCGGGATTAAGGCCTTTGTTTGGCCACCGTCCCATTGTACACTCTAAAACTTCTCTGATCAGCGGGTCACTGAGCTGTGCCTCGGCAATTTCCCTTGCGGTGAGTGGCAATTGTTCCGTTTGCGTGTTGAATACATGTGCCACATCTGCTTCCGTGTCGGCCAACAATTGTGCAATGACGACCTCTTCGTCTTTTGAGCATGATCGTTGGTCGCTGATCAGTCGGCTCAAAGCATCGGCTTGTCCTGTGCAGTCCGTTCTGACAAACTCAATCGAGAAGTCGTAGTTGAGCAGAATCAGTGCCCAACGCTGCAATCGTGAAGCTGAAAATATGGGGATGCCACTCTTTGAGCCAAAAATTCCCAACAATGTTCGGTGATCAGTACGGAGAATAAATTTTCGTCCAAAAATAAATTGATGAAATTTTTGGATGGCGAAAATTAGCCCAAGTCCCTCTTTCTCAATTTGGGAATAGGCCTGTTCCGTTTTCGTGAGAGTTCGTGCTGCGTGTTGGAAAACTTTCTCTTTTCCGTCGTTGAACCGGTGGGAAATTGTCGCTCCGATTCCTTTGTTGCTCGCGTCGGCGGTGACGATGATTGTTAGATCGGGGTTGAAGTGTGTAAGAGCTAAGTCTGACAGCAACACAGACTGCTTCATCAAATGATTTCTGATGTTCCCGTGTCCATTCCCATTTAGCTCCTTTTTTGAGCAATGAGTCTAATGGTGCACGAATTCGTGCAAATTTTTGATGTATTTCCCATAATAATTGATGGCACCCAAAAACGACCGGAGAGTTGAGACATCGTGTGGTGGAGGCATGTCTTGCAGTGCTTTTGTCCTCTCCGAGTCCGGTTTGATTCCATTTGGTGTCACAATTTGGCCAAGGAATTTGATCTGCTGGACGAGGAATTTGCACTTCCCCAGTTGAATGTGGAAACCAAATTCCTGAATTCGTTGGAAAAATTGATAAAGCGTTCGATAATGCTCTTTGATTGAACGGGAGGCGATGATGAAGTCGTCCATGTAGCCAAGCACTCAGGGAATTCCGTTACTCAATTGGTCCATGACCCACTGAAAAATGCCTGGGGCACTTTTAATTCCGAAGGCTAAACGACTGCACTCAAATAAACCCCGGTGAGTGTTTACGCCTAAAAACTTGCGTGACTGCTCATCAACAGCGATCTGCAAGTATGCGTCTTTGAAGTCGATTTGCGAAAACACTTTCGCGCCGGAGAGCTGCGCAAAAAGTTGTTCAGGTCGTGGCAGTGGATGGTGGTGTGGTTCCAATGCGGCATTTAGTCCTGTGCTGAAATCGAAGCACAAACGTACCTTTCCGTTTGCTTTCCGAACAGCAACAATTGGTGCCGCCCAACTGCTGTAGTCGGTCTTTTTCAGGACGCCCATATCGATGAGACGGTCCAATTCCTTGTCCACTTCTTGCTTAACGCCGATGGGAATTGGTCGTGCTGCACAAAAAACGGGAGATGAATTTTCTTTAATTTTGAGATGGGCCCTGATTTTGGTGCAAAGTCCCAATGTTTCCTCAAAAATTTTTGAAAATGTGTTCTGTAAATCCATCTCCAATTGCGTCGACGTGCTGTTTGATCGGTTGCACCAACGACTGTCGGCAACATTTTCGATTGACAAAGTTGTCGCCACCACTTGGTTGTAGGCGCGTTCAAATGCTCTTATCCATGGAAGTCCCATCAAATCGAGTGTGTCCCTCGAATCGATAACAAAACATTCCAAATCGAGGGGCATTCCATCGTCCAATGCTGCTTGGACCTTGAACATCCCCATAAATGTGAAAATGTTCCCTGTGAATGAACGACCCTTGAGCTTTGTTTCTGTGAGAAACGGTTGGCCCAATTTGACCCAAATGAGCTTTCTCACGATTGTCAATTTTGAGCCGGAGTCGACTACCATTTTGTGCACTTTTCCATTGAGCCGAACATGCCGCTCAATGTACGGTTCATTTTCCGTCTTCCAATCGGATGGCATGATGTGCAGGCAGTCGATGATGTTGGCATTTTGCTTATTTGCCAAAAAAAAAGATACCAAAAATTAATGTTTAAATACTAAAAGGTGATTCTAAGCATATTTAGGTCATTTTTTGGCATTTTGTGCCTATTTCGCCCTTTAAGAAGAAATATTTTTTCCAAAAATAACCATTTTAAAAATTTATTTACATATTTTAGTACATATTTGGGGTTTTATATATATATTTCATGCATATTTCAGCATTTTTATACATATTTTATTTTCATCTTTCGCGATTTTTCTTACATAAAAAGGAAGCCCTAGTAATTAAATACCATTATTATTATTAATTAATTAATTATGGAAATAATTTTAAATCCAGGGTGGCGATTTGCACTTATTCTAAAATTTGAAATAATTGGAGCAATAAAATCTTAGGGTGTTAAAATGTTTCTAATTTGCAGCCTAAAAAATAATTTGAAAATATCCGCTTCTATATATATATATAAAATACAAATTAATTATTAATTAAAAAAAGGATTTCTGCACAATGACATTAGTACTTTGTATATTCAAAAAAAAACTATTTTCCGCGCACTTAAGCTGAAAACACTCGAAACGCCTGACAAAAAGGGATTTTGATTCGGGAAAAATTGCTTTGAGCTTGTTGATTGTTTCACCAAAACCTATCTTTTCCGGTGCAGTGGGCTGAATGCTCTCCGTATAGCGGCGGTACTCCTCAGCGCCCAATTTGTTGATGATCAGTCGCACTCGGCTTGCTTCGGGCAAATTCTTTCCTTCATCTGCGATGAAAGTGCCGAATCTTTCGAACCACTGCTCGAATGTGTGATTGTCGTCCGGTGTGTAGACGAATTCGGCGATCTGTGCGCTGAGTTTGCAAAACAAGTCCATTTCTGAATTCTGGGATGGACAATTTGGTTGTGTGCTTTTTTGTAAAAGCGAATGGATCGCCTGCAGAATGTCTTTGAGCTCCGTTGATTGTTCGGCAGGCATTTGATCGTGATGAAAAATTTCTCAGATTTTAAGTGAAATGAATGAGAGGAGAGAGTGATTTGATTTGGAAATGTTTTTGTTTGAGTCAAAATAAGTATTTTGCTTAGCTTCGGTCAGAAACCACAACGGATTGGCTTGATAAGTGAGTGATTGATGATGTGATGTGATCAGATAATTGCCTTTTGCTGTTGGAAGTCGCACAAGTGCGTTGCAACCAGCGGTCACCGCCGTGACTTGGCTGTCCACACAAGTGACTTTCAGAACGAAAGTGCACTCAGAGGCTTTTTACGGCGTGAGTGTTCCCGCCCTGCTTTTCGTCTCGTTTTGCGACAGAGGCTTTTTACGGCTTATCGATACGAGAACGATGTGTTACGGGCAAGGGTAGGCAATTTAATGAAAAGCGGAGAGAAGTGATTGAGAAAAGGAAAAATAATAAGTGCCAAATCCTTGTTCGTCTGATCACCCCGCTAATAGCAAATACTCAAAATGATTTGAAATTGAAAAGAAATGCTGACTGCGCCAGTTGTTGTGTCGTGCGATTGGCACAACAAAATAGTAAAGACAATATTTATTCAAAAGTAAAAAGTGGAGAACGAAGTGATGAGTCAGAGGAATTAATCAATAACTGGTGAAGGAGCAAATGCCATTGCTGCTGTGTGTGTTGACAAAATGAAAAATGAATAAGGAAAAGACCATGAGTGAACGAAGTCCACTCATTAAATGGACAATAATTGGGTGATACAGTATAACAATAAATGATCATCATTTGGCGTGAATTTAAATATATAATAAATTCACTACACAACATTTTCTTTAACTGATTTAATTTGACCAATTTTGGTGATCAAAAATAAAATAAAACAAAAAAAGAATAATATGAATAAATTCATTTTGAATTTTAAATTATATTTTTTCAAAGGTTTTCTATAAAAAAATTATTCCTTTATTAATATATAGAAAAAATAAAGAGTGGAACATGAAAAGCTAAGCATTAATGAAATTCAATTTTTGTGGAAATGATTTTTAATAATTTTTTTCTTATTGGAAATAAATAAATTATTAAAAGTGTCTTTAATTGATTTTATAGTTAAAAATAAAATTAATTAATAATATTTTTTCATTCATTTTTTCAACACTTCGAATTGACACTTTATGAAAAATTAAGCACCATAGCAATTCTTTCTTAAGGAATAAATTAATTTTCTAATTGATACCAATGTTTCTATCTAAATAATTTACAATGTTTCTATCTAAATAATTTAATGTTTACAAAAAATAAAATTTTTTAAAATAAATTTACAAGTAAAACTCTTTTAAATTGGCAATAAATAGTATTAGCTAAAATTGAATGAATTTGATGCCGGAAATTGGAAAATTTTAGCTTTAATAATAAATATTTATTTAATGAGAAAATGAGAATTTATTATTGATTTGGATGAGTAAAATTTAAACATTTTAGAAATTATAAAGAAAAATTATACAAAATTTGAAGAAAATAATTAAAGAAAATGAAATTACTATTATTATTTTGTTTTATTTTAATTTTAATACCCTAATTATTCCAATTAAATAGAAAATAAGAAACTGCAATGAAAAAGATATAATGAAATTAAATTTTAGTGGAAATGATTTTTTTATCATTTTTTTATTATTGCTATTATTGTTTAACAAATTATAAAAAAGGTGTCTTTAAAATTGTAATTTGACTAAAAAAATTTAATTTAATAAATTATGAAACTTTCTGATTCATTTTCCTTAAATCCAACAAAAATTTTGAAAATAATGATCGACAAATTTTAATTTTTTTTTAATTTTCAAATAGAAATTAATTAATTTTATTTATGCGATTAATTTTAATAAAATATGATAAATACAAAAATGGCCGCATAATTTATTGCGTTGGATTGATTGTCAAAGCAAAAATATTATTGAAAAATGGATATTTTCAATGTTTCGGGTTGAATTTCCGGAAATCAGGGCAAATATAATTAATAAATCAGGACATAATGATTAATGTAATTACAAAAATTATTATTAAAATTTTTTTCGTTGACTAAAAAATCTGTTTGTTAACCGTAAATAACAAAATTTTTGTCTGAATTATTTTGTGATTTATGCCAAAAACCCCAATTCTTTAATCCATTTATAAATTTTGTTTCGATTTGTCCCCAATTTTTTTCGTTATTTTTCCATCAATTTTACTCCATTCTTTCGCTGAATATTTTCTTCCTTTTTGCTTTATTTTCTCTTTTATTTTATAATATTTTTCAATTTTTTCTCTTTTTTCTTCCAAATTTTCTTCTTCTTTTTCTTCCCATTTTTCTCCAAATATTTCGTCAAATGACTTTTGTTGTTGCAATTTTTTATTTTCGGATTCACTTTGATTTAATTGGAAAATTGAAAATAAAAGAAAATATAATAATAATATTTTCATTTATCAAAAATTCTCAAAATTATTTAAAAAAAATACAAAATTCTTTCTTTTGATTATTGATGGCCATTTATTTATACATTTATTTATTCATAAATGAAATAAAATTTCCATAAAAACAATTTTTCAAATAAAATAAACTACAAAATATTAAAAAATATTCATCGGATCTCTCCGGAAAAAATTAATTTTAAACAGAAAATTGTATTTTGTTATTTGGTATTTTTTTTATTCAAATGACGCAATAATAAAGTATTAAAAATTTTAATATTGTAAATAATTTTAAGACTCAATCAAAGTCTTAAAAATAAAATCCAAATCATTGTCGTTACATCATATTTTTTTAGGTGTTTTTTCTCGAAAAATATAATAGGAAAATAAATTTATAAAAAATTGGTAATTTATGCAGAAATAAGTCAAAAATGGAAAATTTCCGATTTTTTTATCTCTCATTTTTCGCCAAAATTTATAAATCTTCGCTTTATTTTGTCAATTGATAAATTTTCTTTTGGTTTGTTCCCAATTTTTTCGCTATTTTTGAATAAATTTATTCCATTTTTTATTTTGAATATTTTATTCCTCTTTCCTTTATTTTTTCTTTTATTTTTGTAAGGATTATTCGACGCATTTCCCACATTTAATTATTTCCCATTGGCCATTATCAATTCAATCACATTTATCCATTTCACACGTTTTTCCTTTTCTCATTGTAATGTTTCTCCGCCCATTCTCTTCGCATTTTCTCCTTTCCCAGTGATCAGTTAGTCATGGTCAAATCAGCAGCCCCGCCAATCACAGGAACAATGGCAAAATCGGCAGAATCCTGTCAACATGATGGATGTCACAAGTTCCTCCAACACTTCACCAGGCTTTTTCGAGAACTTGGCCCAGTCGTTACTTGACCTCAAAATTCAAGATAATCGCAATTATAAAAACGAAGAGCCGAGGTCGGGAGCAATGAATACGCTCACACACATCAAACCCGAAACGACAGTAATGGACTGCCAGGTCGAAACTGAATTATGTTTTATGAAGCATCGGTCGATCAGTAAAAAGACAAAAATATGTGAACAAGGCTTAAATAATTTAAAATTATTTTTCATTTATTTCCAATCACTAAATGTTATTTTGTTAAAAAATTGTTGGCTAAATGGGCCAACAATCCAAAAAAAAAAATTCTGTGGCATTGCGACTATAAAATTCAAAAATTGAAAAAATAGCTTAATACCGGCACCTAAAAAACAATATTTCCTACTTTTAAAGTCCCTAACAGTCCATAAAAATATATAAAAAACTAAAAAATCCGTCCTTGTTTTCATGATTTTTAAATTTCAAGCGCTTATTTTTAAATAATAATTAAAAATTAAAATTTATAAATTTAGAATTCTATTTAATCAAATGTTAACTTTATATATATTTATGTTGGATAATTTTTCAAAATTTTCTAGCATTTATTTAATGCATTTAATTATTTTGTCGTCTTAAAATGATTTTATTTTTTCTTCAATTAAATGGCAATTCATTTTTTGAGGCATTTAAATGATTTTTTTCTGATTAAAAAACTGAATAAATCATTATTTTACTTAATAAAATAAGGAAATCCTGTTTAATTTCAAAGAAATAATGATAATAATTTTATCTTAATGACAAAATAATTGCCAATTGGTAAATTAATGATTAAATAAAATTTTATTACTTTCTACTGGAGCTCATTCGAAAATAATAAACATATTTTCAATAAAAATATAATAAATTCACAATGTAAAGAGATTTTAGAAAAATTAAAGAGATTTTATGAAATTTGATTATATCAGAAAATTGGTGTAAAATGGCCAAAAATGAAATTTTAGCGCCGAAAATTACCCAAGTTTGTGAATAGCCTTTTGAAAATTCCTATTAAAAATTTCTGATTTCGGTTATGGAAACCCACAGGTGTTCAAAGCATTCAAATATTCAAGTTTCTATTATTTTCGTGAACAGCAACATTTTTCTGCGCAAAATTTCATTTTTGGCCATTTTACACCAATTTTCTGATATAATGAAATTTCATAAAATCTCTTTAATTTTTCTAAAATCTCTTTACATTGTGAATTTATTTTATTTTTATTGAAAATATGTTTATTATTTTCGAATGAGCTCCAGTAGAAAGTAATAAAATTTTATTTAATCATTAATTTACCAATTGGCAATTATTTTGTCATTAAGATAAAATTATTATTATTATTTCTTTGAAATTAAACAGGATTTCCTTATTTTATTAAGTAAAATAATGATTTATTCAGTTTTTTAATCAGAAAAAAATCATTTAAATGCCTCAAAAAATGAATTGCCATTTAATTGAAGAAAAATAAAATAAAATCTTGAAAATGAAATTCTGTATTTTATTATCCTTATTTTTGATTGCCCTAATTATTCCAATTGAATCAGCTAATGAAAAATTGCAACAAAAGTCATTTGGCGAAATATTTGGAGAAAAATGGCAAGAAAAAGAAGAAGAAAGGCGAAATGAACTCAAAAAAAGAGAAATAATTGGAAAATTTTATAAAATAAAAGAAAAAATAAAGCAAAAAGGAAGAAAATATTCAAGAAAAGAAAGGAGTAAAATTGAATTAAAAATAGCGAAAAAATTGGGAACAAATCGTTTATATATTCAAAAATGGATTAAAGAATTAGGACTTAATCAACGCATGCAAAAAAGCTACAAATCAAAAACTGATGAACAAAAACGCGAAATTGTACAAAAATTCATTGAAATGGCAAATGAATATAAACAAAAAAGAAAATATTCAACCAAAGAATGGCGACAAAATTATAACGAAATTTGTAATAAAATTGGAGTAAGCCGTTCACTAATTGAAAAATGGAAGAACAATTCGGAATTCGCTGTAAGAGAATAATGGTGAAAGAAAAAATGGAAAAAATGAAAATTTATTGGAAAATAAAAAGTGAAAATCCAAAAATGAGTGATAATGAAATTGCAAAAATTTTGAAAATCCATCAAAATAGCATTTTCAATTGGAAGAAACAATTTGGAGAAGAAATTTAAAGTATTAAAAACAGAAAATGAGAAAAGGGATCAATAAATATTTCGATAGAAAATTGACCAATTCTTTTATTTTATAAAATTATTATCTTGGCTAATTGAATTATTTAAATTTATTTAAATAAATTTCTAATTATTTGCCTGTTTTATACTGTTGTTGCAAATAATCAAAGAAAAACCAAAAAGCGCATTTATTTCTATTTATTAAGTATTTTAAAAATCTTTATAAATCTTAAAAATGGAGTAATTAATAAAATATGCAATTAGCCTCGTTAAATATTATTTAGTCAATTTTAAATTTTCACAATTTTATGAGGTTTTTTAGATTCATTTTTTGGCAGTTTTAAGGGCATTTTTTGTATAACTAACTACCTACATCCAAATGAATAAAATGTTTTTTTTGTATGGAATGAATTGTTTTTTTGGAATAAAATAACGACATTCAGTCATTTTTTGGAAAAATTTTATTCTTAAAATCCTAAACATGAATTTTCGATTGGTATCATTGGCACAAATTCGATAATACTCTCTTGAAAAGTGACAAAAAAATTGAAAAATATTATAAAATAAAAGAGAAAATAAAGGAAAAAGGAAGAAAATATTCAGCAAAAGAATGGGGGAAAATTGAACATAAAATAACGAAAAAATTGGGGACAAATCGAAACAAAATTTATAAATGGATTAAGCAATTAGGACTTAATCAACAAAAAAGAAAAGCTATAAATCAAAAACGGATGAAGAAAAAATTGAAATTGTGCAAAAATTCATTTAATGATGAAAATTGATAGAACGACCATTTCAAAATGGAAGAAGAAATTTGGAGAAGAAATTTTGAAGGATCAAAAATAGAGAAATCTATGAAAAAAAGGATACATTTCTAAGAAAATAATTATTTACGATAGAAAAACCAATTAATTTCTTATATTTTTATTAAATCATTGTCAAGATAACTGGCATAAAATCCGTTTATTTTTTCAATTGGATTCGATGAATTTGTTTCGCTTCTAAATGCTTGTAAACAGTTTTTTCTTAGTAATGAGTAGAGCCCGGAATTTTGAAAGTACCGGGACCGGGCACGAAAATTGACCGTTGGCGGGCCGCCCGTTCAAAAAAAGCCCGTTTTACCGGGCGTCCCGGGCCCGGTCCAAAATTTTGACCGGGCGCCCTACGGGACCGGCCTTTTTTCAAAATTTTTGGAATTTTGATTAAAAATTCGAAAAAATTTTATAGTCCTTTATTTTAGCTTAGAAATGTCAAGCCATTGTAAATCGACCTTTTTTACTCTTCAAAAGAATTTTAAGGTGTATTTTTTCAAAAAGATTTTGACGACATTGGGGGGGGGGGGTCCGGCAGTGCCGACAGGGCCGCCGGGTAAATTTTTGAAAATTTGAGTTTGGTTTGTTAACAGATTTACACGAAAAAATGACAAAACTTTGCTATTTTGAGCTACATTTTAGAAAAAAATTTAGCTTTTTGTACTAGGCGACGCTGAAGAAAAACTTTGACTTTTAATGAAATTTATTAAGAAAATTTTTGGTTTTTCATGAAATTCAAATTTTTTTTTTTTTGTAAAAAGAAAGTTATGAAAATGTTGTTCAATTTCATATGGATTTTGGGGTCTTTTTAAGTTGAAATTGCCCAAAAATTTCAAAAATCCAAAGTTCTATTGAAATTTTTGAATTAAAGACATTTCGCCAAAATAATTATTTAAATTTTCAAATTTTGGACAGTTTCGCTAGCGGAATTTAAGCCCGTTTTAGCCCGGTCAAATTGACCGGGCCCGGGACCGGGACCGGGCTTCGAAAATTGATCGGGGCGGGCCGCCCGTTCAAAAGCCCGTTTTACAGGCGTCCCGGGCCCGTTTTTTTCCAAAAAAAAAACGGGACCGGGACGCCCGGTAAAAGCCCGCCGGGCCCCCGGGCCCGTCCGGGCTCTAGTAATGAGCCATCATTGTTATGGTTTTCCATCGTTAGTTCTGACTATAAAATAAATCCATATACAAATTATTTAAAAAAAAAATGGTTAAAACGGACTGAATCGATGTAAAAAATTGCCAAAAAATTATTCAGAAAAACGATCAATTCATGATTTTATCATTCATTTTTTTGTATTTAAAAAAATTATTTTAAATGTTCTCAATTTGATAAATTTATTCATAATCGGTTTCTGTTCTGTTTAGAATTTCCATTTGAATTTTTGACAGTACTTTTGCCGAATATTTTTTCTTTATTTTATTATTTTTTTGTTTTAAAAATTTTCTTATTATTTCTTTTCATTAAACAAAGGATTTCTTCCTTTTCAAATATACAGGCAAATTAAAATCTTAGACGTAAAGTTGTGTTAAAATCACAATCCAGTAAAACTTCAAATTCTTTTATCAACAGAACGGCCTTAATATGGTCTAAACTCAACAAAGATATAACAGATGCTCCATCTGTTGACAGTTTCAAAAAACGTATAAATAAATGGATTGAGTTAAACAAAAATTTAGTCTGTAAAAGAACTCCTTGGACTTGATATTAATTTACTAAAATCTAACGTGTAAGTGGTCACCCCTTCGTTGGATATTTTATTTCTTCTGAATAAAAGAGATTTTTAGGCTCTAAAAACCGCCAAAATAGACACTAAAAAATGGAA
The DNA here is from genome assembly GCA_004148225.2 of Heterodera glycines. Classification (NCBI taxonomy): domain Eukaryota; kingdom Metazoa; phylum Nematoda; class Chromadorea; order Rhabditida; family Heteroderidae; genus Heterodera; species Heterodera glycines. The sequence continues at coordinate 2,476,014 of CP049709.1, forward strand.
AAAAGGGCACTAAAAAAACTCAAATTTTGGGGTGTAAAATGACAAAAGTGTTCAAAAAGTAAAAAAAAAATAGGAATTTATCTTTGAAAAGTTGATAATTCGATTATTAAAAATTAGAAACTTTTTTTTTGATTAATTTAAATATTGATACTGTTAATTAGAGATCGACATTTTGAAAAATGCCTGGACCTGGACCTGGACCTGGATTCCATGTTGGACCTGGACCTGGATTTCCTGGTCAAAAATCAAGGAAAATCCAGGTCCAGGAAAAATCCAGGCTCCTCGAGACCTGGATCCAGGCCTGGACCTGGATTTTTTAAACCAATTTTAAAAATCAAAAAAATGTTTGAAAAATTCAATTAATTGCTTGGGAACATCTAAAAATATCTAATTTACAATAATAATTTGTTTTTAAATATATTTAATCATTTTTTGAAAACTTGAAAAAATATCGGTCACTTGAAATAATAAATTCTAAAATTTTGTCCAGGAAAATCCAGGTTTTTTCCTGTTTTGCCTGGACCTGGACCTAGATTTTTTTCACATTTGACCTGGACCTGGATTTCCTGGACAAAAATCCAGGAAAATCCAGGTTGTCAAAAAATGACCTGGACCTGGATCCAGGAAAAATCCAGGCCTGGATCCAGGTCCAGGTCGAACTCTACTGTTAATTCTTCAGTGAAAAAACAATGAGCTGAATTAATTTATAATTTTCTATATTTAATTAATTATCTAATTATTTGCCTGTTTTTGCACAAACGAATAAATAATGTCAAAAACATTTAAGCATTATAAAAATCTAAAATTTTTAGAGAATGCATTAGCCTAGTTTTAATCATTTTATGTTTATTTTGATTCATTTTTGGCAATTTTTAGGGCATATTTTGGCATTTTCTGATTTCTATTTTATATTATATAATTTTTTTGATATTATTTATGTCGTTTTAAACACTTTAAGCATTATGGATTTCAAATTTTATATATAATGTTTTTTGGTTTTTAGATTAACAAAAAATGAGTGATAGGAAAATTATCGAATGATGAAAATTAAGAGAAATAGCATTTTAATTGAACGGATTCACCAATCTTAGATTTGGATTTCATATTTCGTTTGTAAAGCTAGCAAATTTTTATTTAAAAAAATCATAAAAATTTCTTACATTTAATATTTTGAGCAAAAATCAGCATGAAAAAGTTTGACCTGGAAGCCTAAATCCAGGGCTGGCAACTGAAAATTTTCAAAACCAGCATTGGCCTACAAAAAATCAGCATTTGGGGTCAAAAATCAGGTCCCGCGGTGCCAATAGATGCGTCGGGGGAAAAATTGGAAATTTTGACCATTTTTCAACAGGTTTACACTGAAAATTTGCCAATTTATAGGTAAAATTTGAAAACTTTAGGGGAATTTTATCCCTCATGGGTCAAAGTTTTATGGCCCAAAATTTTATTATGTTAAAAGCTCGCCAAATTTTAAAAATGAATGAGACAATGACAAGTTAATTAGCAAAAGAAGACACACCAAGATGAAATTAAATTCTCGATTTTATAATTTGATTAATTTTTCATTTTATTTAAAGATAGAAAATAGGATGAATTTGATTTTTTTTACTAAAAAGTACGATTTATTTATTGAAAAATCAACAAATTTATTTCTGTTTTTATACTTTTTTTTTTTAATTATTTCACATTTCATGAATGGCATGAGCCTATGAAGCATCATTTTTTTAAATTTTAAATTTATATTATTTTATTTTATTTATATTTTTGTTTACTCATAAAAAGTTTCTTCCCAATTGCTTCAACAAATGTGGAAGAATATTGGTGATGAGCAGAAAACATTTTGCTGATAAAAATGGTGGCAAAAACAGAAAGAAGAACTTTTTATCACAAAATTGTGTAATGGAAGCAAAAAATTGCATCATTGCAAAATTATTTTGTCAATTAATACTACAAAAAATCATAAATTATTATTTTTCATTTTAAAATGTATTATTTTTTTTTTAAATTAAAATGGGTAAAAAATAATTAATTCCTTAGAAGCTTTTAGCAGAGATAAGGACAATCAGTCATTCATTCGTTCTCAGTTTCTGCTGTCATCAGTCTGTCTGATGACTTCAATCATTTTGTGATAAATTTGTCTTCGTTTTTTTTTAATTTTTAGTCAATTTTTTGTAACAAAATATTTATTTATTTTATTGAATTCATTTTACCCTTTGGAATTTATATTATACTAATTAATAAAATGAATTAATTCTTTTTGATTAATTCATAGAATTTTTCAGTGTCTTTATTCAAAATCATTATTAATTAAATGAACTGAATTATTAATTCAAAATTTTTCATCAGTTTTGTTTAATAAAAATACCTTTTTCATTAATCCTTTTATCCCAAATTTAAATAATATAATTTTTTATGTTTTTAAATAATTGAAATGGACACCGATGATCCTATTCTGAAACATATTTCACCAAATTCACGTGCATATGTTGTTATAATTGCAGGAATTATTCTGCAATTCACTTACGGACTCGTGTACACATTCGGTAATTCATTTAAATTATATAATTTGAAATTAAATAAATTTTTAAATTGATTTGTAGGGAATTTGCTCCCATATTTGGCATCATATTTACGCTGGAAAGTCGATCCTGAGTTAAATGATGGCACATTAATATGGTTTCAAAGTTTGCTCGGTAAAATTTTACAAAAAATTTGATTTAAATATTATATCGGAAAATAATTTTATTTAAAAATTTTACTTACCGGTAATTTTGCCTTCAAGTTTTTTGGTCTTAATATGGTTTGAATTGACAGGCATTAATTTCTAAGAATGTACAAAATTTGAGAAATCCAAATGCAATCGGAAATAAAATTATAAGCGCCGCTAGAAAATTTCATAAAATTTTCTTTAATATTTATGACAAATTTTATTAAAAAACTTTTATAAACTTAAAATTAAATAAATGTTAAATATTTAGCTGGATTTCCTTTCGCTTTTCTTGTCGGTGGTTATCTTGAGAAAGTGATTGGCGCACGATGGGGAGCAGCATTTGGCTCATTTCTGTACACTTTGGGAGTGGCACTTTCTTACTTGGCCATACAAAAATCATATTTTTCATTGGTAATTAATTCCTAATTTATATTTCTAATAGCTAATGCTTTATCATTCATTCAGTTCATTACACTGGGATTTTTTGCTGCTTTTGGCCATGGCGTTGCATACAATTGTGTGTTGACACAATGCCAGAAAGTGGATTTCATTTTGAATTTATTTTTTCATTTTTATACGTTCAACTTAAATTAAGTCATTATTTTTGTAATAATGTTTTGGTTACATAACAATTTTTTGTAATAAATTGAGGCACTTAATTCTAATTTTTAAATGTATAATTAAGGTGTTATTTAATAATATCAAAATTTTTTATTTATTCAAAATGTAAAAATTTGAAAAAATGGAATATTATTGAAATATCTTTTTTAATATTGGCTGCATAATTAGATGAATAGTTATTAATTTTTTGAGTAATAAGACCGTACATAATTTAATTTAATTTAAATTTTGTGCAATTTATTTAATAAAAAATTAATGAAAAAAATAATTTTATAAAACATTAATTTGATTTATTCATTTTGTTTTTTAAGTGGCTACCTCATCGTGTTGGCCTCGTCAGCGGCCTTATTACTGCTGGTTTTGGCAGTGGTGCCTTCATAATGTCACCAATTCAGACCAAATACATTAACCCTGACAACCTAAACATTGATTCTACAGGGTTATTTAAATTAAAATGAAATTTTAAATAAATTTATTTTTGCAGTTATTTTACACAACCAGAATTGCTGGAGAGAGTGCCAAAAATGTTCCTTTTGTTGGCCACCATCTTTGGCACATTGCAATTTGTTGCATTATTTTTTATTGCAGATCCAGTAAGCAATATTATATTCAAAATTGTTAAATTATATAATAATTAAAAAATTTTCTATGAAACACAAAAAAATAATTTAATAATTAATTTTTAAATATTTATTCCATTAATTAAATTTAATTAACAAAATATTTCAGCTTATGAATAAATTATGAAGGTATAAGTTAATAATATAAACATAATGATGAGTAAAGAAAAAAAACAAAATTACAAAATATTTTCTATTTTTTGTATAATTAATTTAATAATATTCAAATTAAGAATTATTAAAAAAGTAAATAATTTTTTAATTTAGCCAAAATTTTTAGAAGCCAAATCAAATGTTGTTGAAATGTCAATCTGATCAGAGCGATAATTTTGAACAAAAGCCTCTAAGAATGGTCCATGAACCGCGCAATTCGGTGGCTTCATGTATTTCATACGCAACCACAACACATTATAATGTATACACAGGGTTCAAAAGTGTCATGAATTTCAGAGTTTTTCTGACTTTTGATGACAAATTTTGTATTTTCAGGGACTAAAATTTTGAGAAATTTCGACAAATTTATAAAAAAAAAATTCATAGCGCACTAACCATTAAAAATGATCGGAAAACAATGAAATTAGCAAAATTTTTTTAATCAATTTATAATTTTTATTAAAAAATGATTTATGAAAAAAAAACAATTCACTAAAATTCTGCAACTATTTACTATTTTTTTTAAATTTGTTATAATTTTCGTTAAAAAAATTTATTACAAAATTTCTTGTAAATTACGAAAATACTGAATCAAATTGTAAATACAATGCGGAAAAAATTTTCAATCTTTCATACTAAATTCTTGGCCCTAATGATTATTAAAATGAAAATTTATCAAAATAATTTTAAATAAAAATTTTTATAGGCTCCAACCCATTCAAAAAAGGCGATTTTATGCTCTGACACATTTTTCTTCTTATTTTTTACACTTGTGCTCAACGATATTTGGACACAAACAATTAGTGGATTTTATAAGGTAATTAATTGCATTTAAATTTTAATTAGCAAAAAAAAAATTCATTTAATTTAAATTATTTAAAAAAATATTTTTTTTTCAATTAAGGAATACGGACAGACATTTATCCATGACGATTTCTTTCTGGCCACAATAAATTCATTTGCTGCTGTTTTTAACACATTTAGCCGAATTTCGTGGGGTGCCATTGCGGATAAAGTTGGAGGATTATTAAATTTATATTTTATTTATTTAATCATTAATTTTTAAAAATTTAATTTAATTTTTCCCCTTTTTTATAGTTTTCTTATCAATTTTCAATGAGCATTGTTTGTACCGTCGGTGCTGTTCTGATGTGGACATTGGGTCTGGTCAAACTTTCGGGAGTGCCGGCATTATATTTTATTTGGGTTGTAAATAAAATAAAAATGTTTATTTTAAAATTTATTTTTAATTAGATTTGTGCCATGTTTTGCAGCGTTGGCGGCACTTTTTCGCTTGTTCCATATGCAACACATCGCTGTTTTGGTTGTGATAATTTTGGCTTTTCATATGGTTGCCTTCAGATGGCAATGGTCAACAACTTAAAAACAATATATAAAAAATTTTAATTTGAATAATTTATAATTTAATATTTAAATTTTTTCAACATTTATATATAAATAGCAAATTATTTAATTAAAAATTTAAATTTAAATTAGATTTTTTTATAGTTTTTTGCCGGTGTTCTCAACGCATTGCTTTCACAATTTCTAGTCAACATTATTGGCTTTCAAATTCATTTTACAATTATTGGCTGCACAATGTTCATCTCGTTATTGCTCACCATATTTTTGTCGAGTACCCAATTTGGCCAATTGGCAATTTAATTTTTTTTTTATTTGAATTTTGACGAATTAAAATTCGATTTTATAAATTGTTATTGGATGTAAAACGAATAAAAAAAATATTATTAATAAATTTATTTATTTTTTCATTTTCTGTAAACTTTACAAAAATTAAGAGTTTTAATTGAATTAAAAAACAAAATAAAATTTTAATTAGATTAAAAACATAAAAAAAATTCAAAAAATTACAAGAAATTACAAGAAATTAGTCCATAAGTTAAAAAATTCACAATAAAAAAAGAGAAATTCAAATTATTTGTCGGAATTTAAGAAAAATGAAACAAAAAGATTCCTAAATTTATATACAAAAAATTTCTTTTTATAAGCATTAGAAATATGACATAGCAAAATGGTCATTTCGTAGTGTTTGAAAAATATAGTGAAAAAAAATATTATTAGTTTATTTTTTAACTAAAAAAACAATTTAAGATACATTTTTATAATTTGTTACAACAATAATAATAATAATAAATCATTTCAATTTCATTTCCACCATTTATATATTATTAAAGGAAAATTTTTTAACAGAAAATATTTGAAAAAACTAAATAAATTTATTCATATTATTCTTTTTAAATATAAAATGGGGGAAAAAAGGAGAAATAATTGAAAATTATTATAAAAGAAAAAGAGAGATGGAAGAAACAATTTTGAATGTGTAAAATTTATAATTTCCACGAAAATTCAATTCATTTTTCATTTTGTTAATTAATATTAGAGACCGGCGCGGGACGGGATCCCGCGCGGGATTTTGCGGGATCCCAGTCCGCAATCCCGCATTTTTTGGAAAATACTGGATTGCGGGATTAATCCCGCGGGATCCCGTCCCACAAAGAATTTATAGTTCCAATCCCGCAGCGGGATCCGCAAATTTGATTTTTTGTGCGGGATTATGCGGGATTTTATTGATTTTTTTGAAAATTGTTCTAAGACAGAATGCCAAATATTTTTAAATAAATTAAATAATAAATTTAATTAAAGTTAACTCATTTTTCATCGCAAATTTCATTCAAAATTTGTGAGATTTTCCCGGCGGCGCCTATCGGCACCGCCGGATAGGCTTTTACTTAATAATCCTGTAGAAATTGAGTCAAAAACTGCGTCATTTGGTCATTTTAGGCAAAATCTGTTAACAAATCGCATTAAATTTCATAAAATTTCTCGCAAATGTCGATAGGCACCAGGTATGGCACGGAAAGACTTCCGGTTTCCGACATTTTTGGGGTCTGAATTCCGACTTCCGAAATTTTTGATGAAAAGTCGGAAATTTTTTAAATTTTTTTTTTCAAAAAACTAGTAAGTTTTGTACAATTTCTGTTAATAAATTGCACTGAAATTTTTAAAAATTTCCCGGCGGCGCCTATCGGCACCATCGAACCCCTCCCCAAAGTTCACTAAATTTTCTTTGGATAAAGCGCACCGCAAAAAAAGGGTGTAACTGTCCCAAAAAAAAAATTCCAAAATAATATAAAATTACATTAAATTATTTTGAAAAGCATTAAAAAATTTTTCAAATAAATATAGAAATATACTAAAAACAGTTTGAAATCAACTTTTACATGGTTTAGAATTTTAAATTTGCCTATTAAATATTTAAAAATTTTTTATTATATTGTATATTTTTTGAAAAATTTCCGATTTCCGACGTTTTTGGGGCTAGAAATCCATTTCCGACACTTCCGAAAATTTTTGGGGCCTCGGAATGCCATCCCTGATAAGGACCGCCGGACCCCTGTTCCTAGTTTTTTGAAAAATTGCACCGCAAAAAAGTGGTTTTGAAAAGAAAAAAATAGTCAAATTTATGAACCGTTAATGATTTGATTTCCGATCAACTTTTTACCGTCGGATCCAATCGAAAAATCTTAGTCGACCCATCAGCCCCTTTTAATGCATCCCGCCAGCCCTTAAAAATTTATTTTTCAACATTTTTTGATTTTTGGAAATTTTTTGAATTTAATTGAAATTTTTCGATTTTCCAAAATCCCGCAATCCCGCACGGGATCCCGCAAATTTTAAATGCGGGATTTGCGGGATTAATCCCGCGGGATTCCGTCCCGCAAAAAATTTTGAGTTCCAGTCCCGCAGCGGGATCCGCAAATTTGAAATTTCCGGTCTCTAATTAATATTGTGTAAAATATGAAAAAAAAACTTATTTTTTAAAATTATTTTTTGACCGCACAATTTTTGGTACTAATTTACTTTGTATCCGCTTTTTTTTTTCGCATTTTTCAATTTTTTTTACTTTTTTATTGTCACAATTGCTTTTAGATTAATGGAAACACTTAAAAATTTAAAACTTGATGCTTTATTCAAAGTTTTGGCTCTACCAGACGAAGAATTCGAAGAATGGCTCAGAGAACTTAAGCTTCTACACACCACTCGTTTTTGTGACTGTGGCAACGAAATGCGCTTCAGCAGCACATTCACGCAGGCACAACAATTGTGAGCGACGGATGGGCCGCGTACGGGAACATTGACAAACTGCCGGAGCTATACACACATTACGTAGTGAATCACTCGGAGAATTTCAAGGATCCTGTCTCTGGTCAACATACGAACACAATCGAATCGACGTGGCAGAAGTTCAAACATGAACATAAAGCGAGATTTGGCACTCACAGATCACTTTTTTCCACATACATTTCTGATTTTTTGTGGCGTAAGCAATTTGGAGGACCGGATATTTTTTATAATTTGTGGACCCAAATCGCGGAATTGTACCCAATAAGCACATAAAGCTCGTTTATTTGATATTTAAAGCAATTGTGACAATAAAAAGGAAAAAAAATTGAAAAATTTGAAAAAAAAAAGCGGATACAAAGTAAATTAGTACCCAATTTTTATCAGAAAAGATTCTTTTAAAAAGTGAAAACCATTAATATTATTTTAAAAAACGTTTAAATTAAGTAGGATTTTTTATTTACAAGAAATCAGTAGAAAGGCACATTTTTACATCAATAAAAATGCAAATATAATTAATAAAATAACATTTTTATAAGAAATATATTATAAATTTTTTTGAAAAATTGTGAAGAAAATGAAACTCTGCCTATTATTAATTCCAATTATAATATTTTGGGTCATTAAAATTGACCAAATTGATTCAACTAAATAAAAATTACAACAGAAATCATTTGACGAAATATTTGGAGAAAAATGGGAAGAGAAAGAAGAAGAAAAACGAAATGAACTCAAAAAAAGAGAAATAATTGGTAAATATTATAAAATAAAAGAGAAAATTAAGCAAAAAGGAAGAAAATATTCAACAAAAGAATGGAATAAAATTAACTCAAAAATAGCGAAAAAATTAGGGACAAATCGAAAGAGAATTATCGAAAATGGAAAAACTGTAAATTACTGATCAAAATTTTATACATCACTATTTAATATAAATTAGATTTCGACCTTGACAATAATGATTTAGTTTCATGGAACCAGGTCTAATTTATTTTATTTTTTACTAACCTTGGTTTTTCCTAGACCTGCTGGATTTTCTTGGATTTTCCCAGAATACCCATGTCCAGCAGGTCCAAACAACCAATTTTTTCCGGCGCAAGTGGAACTTAATGATTTTTTAAAATTAAAAATTCGATTGACTTTTTTTAAACTAAATTTCTACAAGCGGAGGTGGAGAATGCTTGAACCACTAATTTTCATCATTTTGCAATTTTTTAAACACTCACTTTCGGATTTTCATTTTACATATTTTCCAAAAAAATAATTAATTATTTTCCTTTTTTAATCAATAAAATAGAAAAAAAGAAATTATTTAATAGAAAAGAAATTCTTTTAAGCAAATGGTAAGGAGGAAAGAATATATTATCTTTTTTTCATTTTTCAAATCAATTTTTTGCCGAAGACCATTAGAGAGTTGTGATTTTTTCATGTGAATAAAAGGCTCTTAATTGACTTAACTTAATAATGTGAATTTATTTAAGAAAAAAAACATAATATAGATTCATATTTGGAAGATAATCCCGGAGAAATGAAATTATTGTTATTATTCTTTTTGATTTTAATTCTAATTGCCCTAATTAGCCCTATTGGATCAAAAGAAAAAAAACTACAAGAAAAATCATTTGATGAAATATTTGGAGAAAAATGGGAAGAAAAAGAAGAAAAAGCGCAAAATGAACAGAAGAAACGGGAAATAATAAGAAAATATTATAAAATAAAAGAGAAAATTAAGCAAAAAGGAAGAAAATATTCACGAAAAGAATGGAAGCAAAATTATAACGAAATTTGTAAGAAAATTGGAGTCAGCCGAGACATAATTAACAAATGGAAGAAACATTTTGGCATTCGCAGTAAAATAACGGAGAAAGAAAAAATGGAAAAAATGAAAAAATATTGGCAAATAAAAAAACAAAATCCAAAAATTAGTGAAAGGGAAATTGCGAAAATTGTGAACACTTCGGCACAAAACATTTGCATATGGAAAGCCAAATTTGGAGAAGAAAATTTTCAATTTTAGAAGACAATTGATTTTGATGAAAACATTTGCCAGCAAATTTTCAAGAAAAATTCATTTATTGACAACAAATTTTACTTGAATTGTTTTGCTGGTCTTATATTTATTTAGATTTTAAATTTTCGAAAAAAATTCTTTTCCTTTTGAGTTTTTAGTCGATTTAAAAAAAGGAATAAAATTTTACTAAAATTATGGTAAAAATTGATTTCTTCATCAAAAATCATCATTCGGTTGCTCTGGCTGATCACTTTTTACGAAATGATTTGCGATTAAATTTTCAACAAAATATAAAAATTCACTATTTATTGATCCTGCTTTTAGGATTAGTATGATCTTGCCTTATTAGTGTCTTTTAATTATATTAGAATTTCTGGTCGCTTAATATCAAAAAGATAGTTAATTTTTAAATTTAATTATTATTTAAAATTTATTTGCAGAAAAAAACCCGAAAATTTTGGCTCAATAATTTTGTGTATAACTTTTTTAAAATTAATAATAAAAAATAATTTGCAAAATAATAGAGAAATCTTTAGGCGTTCTATGTATTTAAAGAAAATTAAAATTGGTTGGGAATTAAATATATCCATATTTTTATGGTCATACAAAAATGTAAAGTTGCTGAAATGCATGAAAATTGTTAAACTTCAAATAATTGATACCATCCTTGATAGGATTGGAAAACACAAAGATTTTCTAATATTATTTAAATTTCAAATAAAATTTATTGAGTTTTAAAATCGAGATAATAATGTTTGTGCTAGTTATGGATTTATTAATTAAAAATTGCAACAGAAAACATTTGATGAAATATTTGGAGAAAAATGGGAAGAAAAAGAAGAAAAACAACGAAATGAACAGAAGAAACGGGAAATAATAAGAAAATATTATAAAATAAAAGAGAAAATTAAGCAAAAAGGAAGAAAATATTCAGCAAAAGAATGGGATAAAATTAATTCGAAAATAGCGAAGAAATTTGGGACAAATCGAACAAAAATTTATAAATGGATTAAAGAATTGGGGCTTCAAAAATACAAATCAAAAACTGATGAAGAAAAACTCACAATTGTACAAAAAGATGTAAAAGAATAACGGATGAAGAAAAAATGGGAAAAATGAAAATTTATTGGAAAATAAAAAGAGAAAATCCAAAAATGAGTGAAAAGGAAATTGCAAAAACATTGAAAATTGGTCCAAGTACCGTTACAAGATGGAGGAAACAATTTGGAGAATCGGAAGAATGAAACGAATGCTGAAAAAAAGATTTGTAAAATTTTATAAATTTTATTTTTAAGCATGGGCCCGCCCAACAATCATATTTATTAATTAAAATGAAAAGAATGGAAACAAAATTATGCCGAAATTTGTAAGAAAATTGGAGTTAGCCATTTCATAATTAACAAATGGAAAAAACACTTTTGCATAAGCAATAAAAGATTAACGGAGGAAGAAAAAATGGAAAAAATGAAAATTTATTGGAAAATAAAAAGTGAAAATCCAAAAATGACTGACAAAGAAATTTCAAAAATGATGAAAATTGATAGAAAGAGCATTTTCAATTGGAAGAAACAATTTGGAGAAGAAATTTAAAGTATTAAAAACAGAAAATGAGAAAAGGGATCAATAAATATTTCGATAGAAAATTGACCAATTCTTTTATTTTATAAAATTATTATCTTGGCTAATTGAATTATTTAAATTTATTTAAATAAATTTCTAATTATTTGCCTGTTTTATACTGTTGTTGCAAATAATCAAAGAAAAACCCAAAAAGCGCATTTATTTCTATTTTATTAAGAATTTTCAAAAATCTTTATAAATCTTAAAAATGGAGTAATTAATAAAATATGCAATTAGCCTCGTTAAATATTATTTAGTCAATTTTAAATTTTCACAATTTTATGAGGTTTTTTAGATTCATTTTTTGGCAGTTTTAAGGGCATTTTTTGTATAACTAACTACCTACATCCAAATGAATAAAATGTTTTTTTTGTATGGAATGAATTGTTTTTTTGGAATAAATTTGGCATTAGCAATAAAAGATTAACGGAGGAAGAAAAAATTGAAAAAATGAAAATGTATTGGCAAATAAAAAAAGAAAATCCGAAAATGAGTGACAAAGAAATTGGAAAAACATTGAAAATTAGTCGAAGTAGCATTTTTAATTGGAAGAATCAATTAGAAAAAGAAAGAACGGAAGAATGAAAAGGAAAAATTTACTTTTTCGCATTTTTCGATTTAATTTTCTGTTCTTTCCTTAGCCCATCTCGGATTGTATAGTCATTGTCAAAAATGCACGGAAAATAATTGCTTCATTTACTATATTTGTTAAACATTTAAATGCCAAAATATTTTTTAGCATTTTTTAAGGAATTTTAAATGGACCAATCTAATTATAAAAAATATGCAAAAGCATTCAGCGCATAATCCTAATTCAAAACAATATTTGAAACAAGAAATGGAAGAGTATTAAACAATCATTTTATAATGCATTTCTTTTTAATGGGACAAATTAAATGAAAATTGTTCAAAATAAGTGGCAAAAGAAAAAATGCTATAATTATTTTAATGGCGAAAATTTTAAAATATTTGGAGTAATGTAGGGGCATTAAAAATAGTTAAAACTGAAAACCGGACCTTAATAATTAATTATACAGGATATTTTTAATTGATACAAAAAAGCAATCTTAGATCAAAAACCAATCTTAAACTTTATTTGAAATTTTGCAGTATAATAGAGAAAATCTGAGCTGTCGAAAATATTACCAAGAATGGAAAATTTGTTGCTTTTAATAGTTATATGCTATGTTTCGGTAGAAAAATAGTTAAAATGGCGGATTTTACGAAACGAGCTAAAACTCCAATTTCTATGGGGGTTTTCAAGCACGCTGAACACGAATCTGACACTCGATAAGATCAATTTCGAACCCAGGACCTGAATTCAAACAAAAATTCGAAAGATAAAATTTTGGAATTATGCATTTTTCTGCTATAAATAGTTTAAATGCTTTTTTATCGCAGAAAGATGGTTTTTAGTTTGTTTCCCTGAATAAAGCCATTTATAGCCGAAAAATGCATAATTCCTAAATTTTAACTTTCAAATTTTTGTTCGAATTCGGGTCCTGGGTTCGAAATAGATCTTATCGAGTGTCAGATTCGTGTTCAGCGTGCTTGAAAACCCCCATAGAAATTTGTTTTTGACTTTTAAAAAAGTTTTGAAAAAGGTGTCATACCATCTAAACTATTACCAAAGTTTTTTGTCAAAAAAAATTGATTCAAATTAATGCGACAAATAAAATAATTATGATTATAAAATTTTGCCAAAAATAATAGAAAAAATAAAGTAATCGTGAAACTGTATTTCTCATTTTTGGTTGCTGTTTATTTATCAATATTTGCTTAAAAACTTTAATAAATACACTAAATCTACTAACTAAATTAGCAGGGTTTTTCGACACTTTCTATTCTCTTCCATTTTAAATCTATATCTGTTTTGTGAAGAAAAAATTTGGGGTCGGAATTCCGATTTCTAAAACGTTGGAATTCCGAGTTCCGAAATTTTTGAAAAAAATTTTTGTGAATTTTTTAGAAATTACACTGAAATTTTCAAAAGTTATGAGACTTGGATGAAAAACGAATTTATTAAAAATAAAAAATACTTTTTAGTTAAAGTGTTCAAAAAATTTATTTTTTGACTCTACTCTTAAAAAAAGTAAACTCTATCAAAATTTATTTTAAATTATCGGAAAAACCCCCGAGCGGTTGGCGCCGCGAAGCGGCGCCTAGCGCTCGTGAATATAATAAGATGAACACAAAAATTGATGGGGTGAAAATAAAGTTAAATAAGGAGGACAACAAAATGCCACAATTTTTTAATTTAATTATCCCTTTTTCATTCCTCGTTGTTCAAAGCATTCAAATATTCAAGTTTCTATTATTTTCGTGAACAGCAACATTTTTCGGCGCAAAATTTCATTTTTGGCATTTTACACCAATTTTCTGAAATAATGAAATTTCATAAAATCTCTTTAATTTTTTTAAAATCTCTTTACATTCTGAATTTATTTTATTTTTATTGAAAATATGTTTATTATTTTCGAATGAGCTCCAGTAGAAAGTAATAAAATTTATTTAATCATTAATTTACCAATTGGCAATTATTTTGTAATTAAGATAAAATTATTATTATTATTTCTTTGAAATTAAACAGGATTTCCTTATTTTATTAAGTAAAATAATGATTTATTCAGTTTTTTAATCAGAAAAAAAATCATTTAAATGCCTCAAAAATGAATTGCCATTTAATTGAAGAAAAATAAAATAAAATCTTGAAAATGAAATTCTGTATTTTATTATTTTTATTTTTGATTGCCCTAATTATTCCAATTGGATCAGAAAAGAAAAAATTGCAACAAAAGTCATTTGGCGAAATATTTGGAGAAAAATGGCAAGAAAAAGAAGAAGAAAGGCGAAATGAACTCAAAAAAAGAGAAATAATTGCAAAATTTTATAAAATAAAAGAGAAAATAAAGGAAAAAGGAAGAAAATATCCAAGAAAAGAATGGAATAAAATTGAATTAAAAATAGCGAAAAAATTGGGGACAAATCGTCAATATATTTATTTATGGATTAAAGAATTTGGCCTCTATAAATTCAAATCAAAAACTGATGAAGAAAAGCTCGAAATTGTTCAACGCTTTATTAAAATGACAAATGAATATAAACAGAAAAGAAAATATTCAAAAAAAGAATGGGAGAAAAATTATGCCGAAATTTGTAAGAAAATTGGAGTCAGCCGAGACATAATTAACAAATGGAAGAAACAATTTGGAATTCGCTGTAAAATAACGGAGAAGGAAAAAATGGAAAAAATGAAAATTTATTGGGAAATAAAAAAAGAAAATCCAAAAATGAATGACAAAGAAATTGCTAAAATTGTGAACACTTCAAATGCGAATATTTGTAATTGGAAGAAACAATTTGGAGAAGAAATGTTTGAGAATTGAAAACGGATGATTTTTTAAGAAATTGCTTTGAGTCCCTCCCCGATCACCACCTTCAAAAATTGGAATTTTTTCAACAAATATCGGAAATAAAGAAAAACCGAATTTATTTGTAAAAGAAAATTTTATTCATTATATATATATATATAAGTAGCGCGGCCGTGCGCGGTGGACGTGCTGGCGTTGGGAATTGGAATTCGGAATGGGGAGGGAAAGGGAAAGGTGCCACATATTCCCGAAGGATGGGTCCACGGGGTGATCAAGCCCGGGGTTGCCTTCCCACACTCGCTGGTCACACAATAAGTGGCTTTATTCTCGGGACGACTGAGCTCTGTTCGCTTGAAAAGGCGAACATTAAATACAAGTTAAAAGTGAAATGTCATCGATCAATTATCGCTGGGAGGGCGGTACAATTAGCAAAAGGGAAAATTAAATGAAAAAAGAAATAAATGTGAAAATAATGAAATCCTAGAGCTTCGGCAGTTAAACGAGTAACAATTTCAACTCTCTCTTACACCTCCAACCTTACCAAAGACCGTCCCTGGTCTCTCACCAAGCTTTTCGCTTCAAAAATTGCCTAAGCAAAGAAAATTATTTCAA
Source organism: Heterodera glycines (assembly GCA_004148225.2). NCBI lineage: Eukaryota > Metazoa > Nematoda > Chromadorea > Rhabditida > Heteroderidae > Heterodera > Heterodera glycines. The sequence goes on from CP049709.1 coordinate 2,491,872, forward strand.
AAAATAATTTTGCTAATTTCTGTGCCTTTTCCCAATTTTAAATCAAAATTTTATGCTTCGTGCCACTCACTCCCAACCTTACATTGGATCGTCCCTGATCCAGTTCAAGACTCAGGCATCACTGGCAAAGTGCCCAGCCATCAACCTTTGTCTGCGAGAACTGATCAGGACTTTTTTTTTTTACTGCCGAAGCACATGAAAAACAATTCCCAAATTTTGCCTACGAACATGAAATTTTGGCATTTTTAATTACCTAAGTAAATTAGCGAAATTATTTTAATTTTAAAACCTAGACCCCCAAAACCAAAACACACTCATTTTCCTTGCCAAAGCCCCCTTTTTCACTGTCTCTCTTATCCCTCTCAATCAACGCCGGTCATCTCGCCGTCTTTCTTGGCATTGACGTGCCACGTGTCCCGTTCGTCCACAATTGTAGCACTTCGTAGAGCTTCCTCCTCGTCCTCCGCGTGTGAATGTTGTCCCAGTGAATTGTCTCCAACTTGTGCTGCGCCAATTTTCATCGCGTCGCGGTGCCGGTCCAATGTCCTCCGTTGCCAATCGTTTGCGTTCCAATGGTCGGCCGACAGTCCTGAAAATGGGAAGAGGGGTGTTAGACCTGTTTTCTGTAATAGAACCACTCGGTTCATCCCACCAATTTCTCCACGTTTCGCCCGTTGGTTGTCTCGTTGTCGCGCTTGTCGAAGCAGCCGCCGAAGTTCCAGTCGCCCAATCGCCAACAACTCTGCACTCACCATCCAAAAGCTGACCAAACCTATCTCTTCTGAACTCGCCGGAGCGCAACAACTGAATGTAACTCTGTCCAACTATTTGTGTCAACGCCGAAGCTCTCTCTATAAATCTCTGCCAAACTACGCCAACGCTCAAGACCGAGAAATCCCCTATCAAAAATAGACCATGTCGTGCGCGACTCAGCGCTACCGTTGCACGCTGACTATCTGTCAAAAACTCGGAATTCTCAGAGAGATTGCCCTCAACAACATGTCATGTCTACAACATTTCATCTTTGGTGTCCTCCGCTTCCACGATTGGTAACTCTTTCTTGTCTATTTCTGTTGGGACAGTCTCTTGCCCAATGGCCATCGCGTCTACAGATGACACAGTAGCCGACAGACCAGACGCTGATCGCATCCTCTACAATGTCTCTGTATCGCCTGTTATTAATCCTGGTTGCCGAAAAAATGCTGGTCCCCACATAAAATTGTTTGTTACCACTATTTTTTGGTCTTTCTATTATTTTAGTAGAAAAACAATTTCTATATTTTGGAAGTAATATAACTTCTAGCGGAATTTGAATCCAGTTATCTGCGCCCATGTTTCATCTACAAGGTCCATATCTTGTACATCCGGTCCAATTTGATGCGGAAAGAATCGCTGGTTTATGCTATCATAACTCTCATCATCATATACATTAAAATCAACATCAATTGCTTTTATCTCATTCCTTTCACTTTTTATAATATTATAAATAGTCCCACTTTCCTCTTTTGGGTTTTGTGAGTATAACTCAGAATTCGAAGAACTAAAATATTCAAACTTTTCCACTTTTGGTACTGAAATTATACTGCCTAAGCATGGATACTGATTTAGTTTTTCATTTGGATAAACCAATGCAAAATATGGCCATTTGTCCTCCTTATCCAGCCGTACAGCCAAAACACACTTACCCATTCTCTGAAAAATAATCATCCTTAGCTGATCATCTCTATTTTTATCCTTTTTTTGTCTTATTTGATATTCATCGCTTTCTGGTTTAATCATTACCCAGGCAAGAGCATCAGTACATCTCAAACCTATTCCAGAACTAGAAGGACAGTCAATATTATTAATCGGTTCTGTTGGATTCTTTTCATCACTTTTTTCAGTCTCTCTCAGTTCATGTATTTTTTCATTATCAGATTTTATTGCCAAAGCTGCCATTGTTTTTTAATCATTTCTCTACAATGATTTATTTCTGCAATTCTTTTTATTTCCTTTTCATTAGCACTTTGGCTTGTCGAAGCAATATTTTGATTTATATTTTTATTTGTTTCGCTTTTTCCTTGCCCGTTTCCTTCCATAAGCCTTTTATCACAGACCGCAAGGTCTGTCTACTCCATGCTTTTGAACTGCCGAAGCAAACCTAATTTTTGATTCTGATCCCCTTTTTATTTCAATTTCCCCTTTTTATTTTACTTGGTTTTGTTTTGTTGTTTAGTTTTGTTTAATTTAATTAATAGAGGAAAAGGAATTCACTTTGTCCGCCCACAAAAGTCAAATGTCCGTCCAATCAATCAGCTTTGTCCGTTCACTGGGAATCCGCCGAAGCGTTTGGTCACCACTGATGTCGCTCTTCACCTGTAATTCTACAAAATGATTGATAGAAATCCAAAACAAAACAATGCTCTTAAACGCCTTCAATTGTACCAAGAGGGTATAACTTGACCGGAATTTACACACCAAATCAATTAAATACCAATTATTTTTTAAATTTTAAGGGCCATAAAAGCGCATTAGTGTATAACGAATAATTAAAAGCGTAACGAAGTTTATTTGGTTAATCAAATGAAAGCATGTTGTTTGTTAAGCAAAACAAAAATGTTTGGCCTTCGTAATACAATTTCCACTCATACTCACAGTTTTCACACAATGCGAAATGTGTCGCACTTTGGGCAGCCAAAGCGTTGAATACAGTTGATGGTCCGCACCACACTCAAATCTCAATTTCACTCAGGTGTCGCCGATTCTCTGAAATTGGGAAATTGCCAAATTATTAATGATTGCCCTATTTTATTTATGTATGCGTAAGTACCAACATTTCCCATTTGTCTTACACAATAACTGATAATTGGAATTTTTCCCCCTTTTTTAAAACTAAAACTCATTCGTTATGAATTTTTGATCATTAATTGATTTTTTTTTAAGAACGGGCCATAGAAGCATAGATAGCGCAAAAAAATGTCACTAAGTTTGATAACCAAAGATGAAAGCAACACCAACATTATTAAAAATAGTGAAAAATTCTGGCTTCGATTTGTTATGTCAAAAAAATCACTCATCCCAATTTCAAGGACCATAAGACCAATTCATTCGCATTTCTCATCCTAATTTTCTCCTACCGTACTCCAAAAGTCGTTCTGATCACCGACGCACTGCCTTTGTTGATCAACAAAATTCGTTGATTGTGCTGATCACTGCTGTGCCGATTCCTGTCCCGTCACTGATCACCGGCGTCCAATGTCTCACGCAGTCGAACACCAAATCCGTAGAAATCGACGAAGCGGGAGAAGACACCTTCGATGTGCCTAACAATTTAAAAATCATATTAATGTGTCTTTCAATTAACCAAATTTGCTGAAAATGTGATCAATTTATTTTATCAGATTTTATAATGCCCACAGCATACTGTAAATGTCTAACATGAACGACTAAGAAGGAAATTCCAAGACTGCGCTTAAATTGCCAAGTTAAACAAGGAAAAACTCAAAATTTTTGCTCCCCTCAGTTCAAAAAAGCAACTTTTTTTTGCTTTTGGAAGGGTTTACCCTTCATTTTAAGTGTCCAATTCCCCAGCATTAAATTCAAAACCCACCGAAATACTGAGTCAAATATTCCGCCCTTCGGACTTCCTTCAGATTCGCTTTGAAACCGCCGAAGCACAGAGCCGATGCCTGTTGCCAAAATGCCGAAGGACTGACGCCTAAAAAAACACCCTTTGAAAATTAATTTGCCATTTGCTTCCCCCCAATTTCATAGTTTCACTAAAATGGGCCAAGTCCCAATTACCGTCCCAATTAGCGGTCATTCACCCTTTAAACATACTGTTGCTGGTGTGCCCGTCGAATGTCCACCAGCAAGTCCGTCCGATTTTGTCTGTTGCTGCTGATGCCACTTTTTCGTCGGTGGTGACTGAAGAAAATTGCTGAATTAATTGCTTTTTGCTAAATAAAAATAAATATTTAATTGTAATAACAAATAAAATTATTTAGCACTAATGAAGCAAGGAATTAAAAAGGATAAATGTTTATGTGAATGAGATGATGGTCGACGCCGAAGGGGCGGATGGGTGGGGATCGGCGAATGGTGGAGTGAGAAAATGGCAAACGGAATTTTAATGTGTAAGAGATGGGAAAGGAGGGGGGGGGGAGAATGGTTCACCAACACAGCAAAAGCACAAAAGCAACATCACATAGTGATGGCCAAGCGAAGCGCTAAGGCAGCGACAAATTCATCGGCCAGCAGATGGCAATCAGCACATCTTCGGAAACGAGCAGCGCAGCGCCGGAGGGAAGGACAGTGCGATAGGGCATAAGTCACAGCGAATTGTGTGAAGAGCAGCAGACGGAAAAGATGGAAGGGAAAAAGAGGGGGGGGGGGCAGAGTCCCATTTTAACGCCTCTGGCGGACTTTGAACGAACAACCAAATTGTTTACCGTAGTCGAAGGAGTACTGTAATAAGCCCTTTTTCTTAGGATTGCCAAAAATTTCGAATCACTCTTGACTGTAAAACTGCCGAAGCATATTTCGTAATTTTTCTAAGTCATTTTACATGATAATTGAGTCACAAAATTCGACCTTTTATTTTGCTAGTCCCAAATTATTTTAACTCATATACGGCCGAAGCCAAATCCCTCTCTCTTTTTTCGTTTTGCGTTTGTTCTACTATTTTTGAGTTTGTTAAATCTGCAGGCATTGTCCTCTGCTAAAAATATTAGTTTTTTCTTTTTAATGAGATTTCAGGGCGCTTATGATTCTTAAGCTCAATTTTCTTTCTCTGTTGGCGCTAGAATTTGTTATGCTCAATTTCTTTTCTGTGGGCGCTTATGAATTGTTTTTCTCTAATTTTGTTTGCTTCTTTATTTATTATGCCCAATTTTTTCTTTTTGCTGTTCTTCTCTTCCTTTTCTTTTGGATTTTGTCACCTCCGGAGGGATATAAACTGCAAAAGCATAATTTTTGCCTTTTTTTGTCTGATCTGCAGGCATTTTTCGCAAATATCGGAAATAAAGAAAAACCGAATTTATTTGTAAAAGAAAATTTTATTCATTATATATATATATATAAGTAGCGCGGCCGTGCGCGGTGGACGTGCTGGCGTTGGGAATTGGAATTCGGAATGGGGAGGGAAAGGTGCCACATATTCCCGAAGGATGGGTCCACGGGGTGATCAAGCCCGGGGTTGCCTTCCCACACTCGCTGGTCACACAATAAGTGGCTTTATTCTCGGGACGACTGAGCTCTGTTCGCTTGAAAAGGCGAACATTAAATACAAGTTAAAAGTGAAATGTCATCGATCAATTATCGCTGGGAGGGCGGTACAATTAGCAAAAGGGAAAATTAAATGAAAAAAGAAATAAATGTGAAAATAATGAAATCCTAGAGCTTCGGCAGTTAATAGTCAAATTTATGAACCGTTAATGATTTGATTTCCGATCAACTTTTTACCGTCGGATCCAATCGAAAAATCTTAGTCGACCCATCAGCCCCTTTTAATGCATCCCGCCAGCCCTTAAAAATTTATTTTTCAACATTTTTTGATTTTTGGAAATTTTTTGAATTTAATTGAAATTTTTCGATTTTCCAAAATCCCAAATAAAATACATTTTTGAGAATTAATGAAATTATTCTTTCATTGTTATTTTTTATCAAAAATGGAGGCATTAATTTACCAATTGGCAATTATTTTGTCATTAAGATAAAATTATTATCATTATTTCTTTGAAATTAAACAGGATTTCCTTATTTTATTGAGTAAAATAATGATTTATTCAGTTTTTTAATCAGAAAAAAATCATTTAAATGCCTCAAAAAATGAATTGGCATTTAATTGAAGAAAAAATAAAATCATTTTAAGACGACAAAAATGAAATTATTCCCTTTATTATTTTTAATTATATTTTTAATAATTGTCAAAATTGAATCAGAAAAGAAAAAGTTACAGCAAAAGTCATTTGACGAAATATTTGGAGAAAATTGGGAAGAAAAAGAAGAAGAAAAATTGGAAGAAAAAATTGCAAAATTTTATAAAATAAAAGAAAAAATAAAGCAAAAAGGAAGAAAATATTCAACAAAAGAATGGAATAAAATTGAAAGAAAAATAGCAAAAAAATTGGGGACAAATCGAGACAAAATTTATAAATGGATCAAGGAATTTGGTCTTCAAAAACAAATACATAAAAGCTACAAATCAAAAACGGATGAAGAAAAATTAGAAATTGTTAAAAAATTCATTAAAATGAAAAATGAATATAAGCAAAAAAGAAAGTTTTCAGAAAAAGAATGGAAAGAAAATTATGACGAAATTTGTAAGAAAATTGGAGTTAGCCATTACGTAATTATGAAATGGAAGAAACAATTTGGAATGAGTAAATTTATAACGGAGAAAGAAAAAATGGAAAAAATAAAAATTTATTGGGAAATAAAAAAAGAAAATCCAAAAATGAGTGAACGGGCAATTGCAAAAATGATGAAAATTGATAGAACGAACATTTCAAAATGGAAGAAACTGTTTGGATAAAAGAATCATTGAAGATTGAAAGGATGATTATAAGAAAAATTGGATAAATTTGCCGAAAAAATTATCAGAAAAACTATGACAATTTCTAGTTTTTTTTCAAATTTTTTGTATTTGTATTAAAAAATTATTTTAAATACCCTAAATTTTGATATTTTTCTTAGTGAAAATAAGTGAAAACAGTCAATTCAAGGATTGGGAGGGTATCATTAAAACTGAACAATGTTGGAACTGGGCTCCCAGTATGCGTAAATTTTCGATTTTAGAGGCCCTGTAAAACTCCTTGGGGTTTTGCTAGGGTGAAAAAATGGAATAATTGTAAAATGGAAGAGAAAATTTGGCATTTGTATTAGCCGGAAACGATTAACAGAGCAAGAAAAAATAGAGAAAATGAAAATTTATTGGCAAATAAAAAAAGAAAATCCAAAAATAAGTGACAAAGAAATTGCGAAAACATTGAAAATTAATAAAAAAATAGCATTTTAAAATGGAAGACACAATTTGGAGAAGAAATGGAAGAGGATTAAAATTATTAAATAATGAATTTTTTTTTCACTTAAATTTCTTTGGCATTTTATTTTCCCATTTCAATTTGCCAATGTAATTTTTAGGTGCTAAAAACATCCAAAAAAGTTACTAAAATTAATGACCAACATTTTCAAAACAGCCGTGATGGTACGATATTTTCGAAAACAATAGGTTCCCTGGTCTGGCCTCTCTCAATCTGCTCAAAACGGTCAAACAAGATTTTCAAGTCGTGCAGGGTCGTTTCGTAAAATCCGTCATTTTAGCGAATTTTTCGACAAAACATGGCATAACTTTGCTTAAAGGCAACCAAATTTTACATTATTAGTGCCATTCGATATCCAAGCTTTTTCTCTATAAGCCTGCAAAATTTCAAACAAAATTATCAAATAAAAGTAGGGTTGAGCGATGCAAATATGGTATCATTGGAAAGCCCATAAAAAATGCTATCCAATGGTATGCTACTTATCTGTTGAAATTGGAAAATGACAATTTTATGCGCAATTATTTTTTTCAAAGCATGATGGGACAACACTTATGACCATGACTGTATGTCCTGAATTTGAAAAAAAAAAACTTGGTCAACCTGAATATACATATACTTCTGAACAATTCTAATGCTAAAAAACAGGTACTCACGCGAAAACTGAATAAAAATTTTGTATTTGGTAAATTTTGTCCAAAAATTTTTACGTTGGAAAATTACCGGTTTTTACCGGTACCGGTACCGGTTGAAAAAGTTGGTACCGGTACCGGTACCGGTTTTTGCAGTACCGGTCAGTACCGGTACCGGTTTTTTTGCAATTACCGATTACCGCTCAACTCTAAATATAAGTTGTGGCAAAAAGAGTAATTATTTTCATACAACTTTTTAAAGATAACCAAATTTGTTAATTTTTTGCAGGCTAATAGAGAAAAAGCTTGACTATCGAATGATGCTAAGAATGTAAAATGTGATTGCCTTTAAGCAAAGTTATGCCATGTTTGGTCGAAAAATTCGCTAAAATGGCGGATTTTACGAAAAGACCTAGCACCTTTTCAAGTTACCGGGCACGGAACCGGTTTTGGGTTGGTAAATATTTAAATTCTCACGAAGTGATTAATCTCGACGGTAAATTCGGATGAGCCTATTTTTTAAAGAATAATTTTATGCTATTGAATAAAAACAATATGAACATCTAATTTCCATTTGTTATCACTAGGGTCGCAACTTTTAGTGAAAAAACTTTTTTTGCTCAATTGTTTTGAAGAAAGGAGCTCAAAAAACGTATTTCTGCGTTGCGTTAAAATTTTTTCATTTGGACGTCACTTTTCGTCACTAGAAATCACTATTTTGGCGACTTCGTCACTAAAATAGTTAAAAATCACTATTTTGGCGTTTTGTCACTATTTTTTCACTATTTCGACATTTTTTGGAAATTTGAATAAATTTAAATTTCTTATTCAAAAATAAGCAAAAAAAGCGTAAATTTTTTTTTGGGCAGATATTTAGCTAATAATGACTAAATTTTTGCTTTGCTTTATCTTGTTTTTTTTTCTTCTAAAATGCTTTTTAACACCATATTTAGACATTTTTGAAAGTTTTATTTTAATTTAACGAATTTGAAGAAATTTTGAGAAAAGTTTATTTCCATATTTTTGCACTTTTATGTCCATATTTCGCGATTTTTTGTCCATATTTTATGGCCATATTTCATGATTTTATATCCATATAATTCCGAACCTTACTGATTACATTTAAACAAATAAAGTCAAAACTTTTTTAAAGAAAATTTAGGTTACTTACTAGCATTTACAAATTCTTTTTCAAAAGAAAATTCTTTAATTAAATTGCGAAATAGATATTTGTAATGAATGAAATAATTCATTAATTGTCCGATCACTTTCATTTTTCACCATTCATTCTTTGTTTACATTACTTAACCACATAATATGAGTAGTGAGTCGCTTAATGATGAATGATTATGATGAGATGGCCAAACAAATAATTTGTATAAATTTTCGGCTAGAATCAATTACAATACAAAACAAACAAAAATTGCCCAAAAATGGAAAATTGTCGATTTTATTTTGTGCGCGAAAATTGCTTTGTGGACAAAAAGCGCGCGACAGGAAAGTCCGACAAAAAAAAAATTATTTATTTGTCCATTACCGCAATTATCAGCAGACAGCAAAGCACTATATAAATTGGTGAATGTGCGTAAAATTAATCAAAAAATAAATTTAATTAATTAATTAACTAATTAATTTTGTCTCGAAAATGGCAAGAAAATTCATCGGATTGTTGTTGGTGCTGAAGCTTGTGCATGCCCAGTGGGACGGTGGCATGAACGGTGGTGCACCGATGGGCGGCGGAATGGGTGGAGGAGGTAAAATAATTAATTGATTTAAATAAAATAAAAATATAGTTTTAAATTCAGTCCCTCTTTTTTTATTAAATTTGGTCATTTCAAAGTTTATGCTTTTAAAAAATTTTTTAGGCTTATTATTAATAAGATCTAATTAATTAATTTTTATAGAAAATGTGCATTTTTTTTTTGGTCAAATTCATAGATTCAAAATATTTTATCCTTTAGGAATAAATAAATAATTTTTTATTAAAGGAATGGGCGGCGGAATGAGTCCCGGCGGCATGGATGGTGGTGGCATGGGTGGCGGTGAGATGACGCCGATGTCCGGCGGTGGCGGTGGCATGGACGGTGGGATGGGCGGTGGTGGAGGCGGTGGCATGATGGGCGGTGGCGGTGACATGGGAGGATACGGTAATCCCATTTTTACATATACAGTAACCAAGAAAAAAATAAGGAAAAATTTGTTTGAAAATTTGTGAGCAAACATTTGAAAAAAACAAAATCATTTTGGGCTCATCGGTAAATAAGCCGCCATGCATAGCCGGACGAGTGGAGAGCTCAACACCAGCGGTTGATGAATGGGAAGGCCTTTCCTGTGGTGGATTTGAGGGTTAATTAATTAATTTTTTCAATTTAATTTTTGCTCACAAATTTTATTAAATAAATTAATCACCAAAAAAATGAAAAAAAAGAATGTATGATTTGGTTTATAAACATATTTGATGGTCCAAATAAAGAAAAAAAACCAAAAATAATTTTCATTTTTTTCATAAATTTCAAAAAATTTTGCGAAAAACTTTAAATTTAAATATTAATTATTTTTTTTTGAAAATTCATTTTTTAGGGGGCGGAATGCCAATGGGCAGTGGCATGGGCGGTGACAATGGCGGCATGGGCGGTGGAGGAATGAGCGGCGGTATGCCAGGCGGAATGAATGGTGGAATGGGTGGCATGGGCGGAGGCGGCGACATGGGAGGTAAGCAAATCAATTCGAGAATTTTTATAAATTATACATTTTTAATTTTGGTTCTCTTAATTTTAATTGCTAGAATGATTTTTTAATTTCAAGGCTACGGCTCCAATCAGGGCGGCGGTGGTTTTTCAAACGGAGGCCCAAGCGGTTTTGGAAGCGCAGGTGGAGCCTCCGGTAAGACAAACGATCCGCTGATGGGTCCCGCAATTGTTGTGCCAAAATTTGAAGACAAATAAGAATATTTCCACGAAAAATGTCATTTTAGGAATGTTAGTTATTTATTTATTATTGTAAATTTTGAACGAAATTTATATAAAAAATTTTTTTTGGAAAATTTCGAAAAAATTTAGGCAAAGACCGAGTCCCATCGGATCTGAAGAAGGTTGAAGCTTCCATTTCTCGCATTTTTCCTGGCTATTTTCCTTCATATAGCGGCTATAATTCACCCTCTGAAAATTAATTACTCTTGACAATGCACCAAAATTGTTAATTTATTATTTAAAATAAAATTAAAAATAAGAATTTGTATTTAAATTAAATTAAATTAAACAGGACAAACGCTGTAAAATTCACAAAAACCAAAATTTTTCTTAAAAAATTTCCCGCCAAAAAAATTAAAATAAAATGAATAAATATTAGGTGTAAGAATAATTTTGGACTTCTAAATTGGTGCTAAAAGATATATTTAAAAAATAAAATTACTAAAAAATATATTTTTTATTTTATTTTTTTAATTTCCAAATTTTAGGGATGATGGAAAGCGCGCGCTACGTGCAAAGCGCGCAAGGCTTACCACCCATTCAAATTCCGCCATATTCGGCGGAGGAGGACGGGCCTGGGTCGGCTGGCCACAAAAATGCAATGCCGCCAATTCAAATTCCTCCGTACAGTGCGGAGGAGAGTGATGATAAGAATGTGAAGTCGATCATTAAGCCGTTGTTGCCGGGCAATTAGTGGGACTAATTAGCCCTTCTTTAAATAGGCAACAAAACAATGGATTGGATTAACGGGTTAAGTGAAAAGATGTTTTGTTAAAAGCGGTTTTTTGAGGGTAGAATAACGGAAAATATTTAATATATTTATTAAAAAATAAAAATTTAAATCATATTAAATAAAAATTTATCAAAAAAAAATATTATTAATTTATAAGAAAAAATAAAAATTTTAAAAATATCTATTATAATAAATTTATTACTAAATAATTCATTTAAAATTGATTAAACAGAAACAAAAATATCAAAAATAAATGCATTATCTTCGTTTTCCAATCCATAATTTTGGTCTAATTTATACTTTATTTAATTTTTTTTTGTTAATGAATATTAAATAAATTGTTTGACTTTTGTTATAATAAAATTGCCAATCCATAAGAATATTAATTAAAATCAGAATATTTACATAACATGGATCGAGCCATTAAATGCCACAATAATTAAATAAAAACAAAAACTCTTGAAAAATATTTAAAATAAAATATTCATTAATTGATTTTGTACTTTAGGCATTTAGGACCAATTTAAAAATAGAAAATTATACCTGAATGAAAATAATTCTAACTAAAATAAAAAGCAATAAGACGATAAATATTTAAACATATATTTTTTTAACAATTTTGTGAGTTTTCTATAGTATGTCTAAGCCAACAAATATTTAAAAATTGTTCAAAATTTGAAATTGAGTCATGGAGGGCATGTGCATTTGCTTTCATGAATTCCATAATCTTTGCAGCACTGAACAATGCGAGAAGGCGAAGGTGCAATCCAACTCAATTGACTAAATAAAAAATATGAAATTATATTAAAATACAAAATATTAATTAGAAATATAAAAAATTCGAAAAATCTGTAGGTTACCAAGCTTTCCGTTGGCATTCCTCAAATCCGCCAGCCTTTTTTGGCACGGAGTTTGCAAGCGCTTAAAAATTTAAAAATATAATTATATTTTCAAAAGATATATTTTAAAATGCCTTCTTTGTGATGGGAAGCAAGAAGATAGAAAAAGGCAATAAAGAAAATTAGGCGCATAATTAAATATTCTTTTTAATATATTAAAATAAATTTATTTTTAATGGTGAATTATTTATTTGTAAAAAGTTTTTGCCTTTTAAAGAAATTTAATTACACTTTGTGAATAAATTTTTTTCATCATTTATTTCCATTTGGCGACGATGGAAATTTTTGAACTCCTTTCAAGACGAGACATGAATTAATTTAGTCAATTCAATTTATGTCACTAAATATAACAAAATGCTGTATATATATTAGTGGATTAAAAAAAAATTAATCTCTCTATTATTTTTCCATTGAAAGATGGCAAAACAATTTTGAGAAGAATAAATACCACGAATTCCATGTAAAACGAATGATTCAATGTTAGTTCTAATTACGCAATTAACCAAAAATTTGTTAAGTTTCTTCCATACAAATCCATTTTTGTATTAAAAAGTTTTTTACAACAAAAAGTAATTTCTGTAATATTATATTTTTTAATAAAAGATACAAATAAAGAAAATATTCAAAAAATAAGAATTTTTGTTTTTTTTAAATATGTTTACGATTTTTCTAATGAGCTCCAGCAAAATTGGAACATTAATTAATGAAATTGTCATTAAGCAATATTTATGAATTTGCAAATTGTTTTTGTCATTAGAATAAAATTACTAATGAGATATATTTATTTATTATTTCTTTGCAATTATAAATGGATTAAAAACCAAATTATTTTGCACGATTTTTTATAATCTCACGAAGTTAATCCGTTTTTTATTAAAAATTTTCTTTATTACTTGCCGATTTGACATTATAACATTGTCAAAATAAATAATAGGCATTTGTAAATAAGAAAATTATTTAAATAATTAATTTCTACTCTACTCTTGTAATTGAAATTGAAATGAAAGTAGGGAATAACAAAAATAAATATTTTCTGATCAGTAGGGATAAAAATGTTTATTTAATCGTGGAATCATTTTATTTTTTCATTCATTTACAATCTTATTAAAATTACTTATTCTGAGAAAATATTAATTATTATGTATTTGCCATGAATAATATTCTGTCAAATTAAACAATAAATTAACTTTTTAATGTTTTAAATTTATTTGTTTTAGAAATATCTCATCTTTAAAATGAAATTCTTTTTAATTATCTTTTTATTTGGAAAATTGGATCAGTGGATAAAAAATTGCAACAGCAAACTTTTGATGAAATATTTGGAGAAAAATGTATTTCGCCAAATGACTTTTGCTGTAATTTTTTTCTTTTCTGATTCAATTTTGACAATTCAAAATATAATTAAAAAGAATATAGGGAATAATTTCATTTTTTATCGTCTCAAAATTGTTTTTGGTTTTTTTTAATTTAAACGCAATATATTTTCATGGACATATAAATGAAAAAAATTAATTTTCTGATTAAAATGCTGGCAGATAACCATAATTCTATTGATTTAACGTAAAAATAAGAAAAGCCTACTCAATTGCAAATAATATTAATAAAAATTCTCATTAATTAAAATTCCATTTCTATTGAGTTTTAATATAAAAATCAAGAAATATAACTTAAATAAATAAAATAATAAAGCGCGGAGATCGGATGAATTTGAAAGGAGTTTTGCGGCGGTTAATATGATAAAATGAAAGGATATCCAATCGTAAAAAGCGAGTAAGGAGCAGTTGGAATCTGTTGCTTCTGGCACGCTTTATCTGATCACTTGGAACAGTGATTTTGGGTTTGCCATGGAAAAATCAAATTTTCCTAAATCGTGTTTAATAGACATAGCATAAAGACCCCGATTCATTAATCCATTCGTAAACATATTTACGATTTGTCCCTAATTTTTTCGCTAGTTTTAATTTAATTTTGCTCCATTCTTTTGTTGAGTATTTTGTTGCTTTTGCTTAATTTTCTCTTTAATTTTATTATATTTTTGAATTATTTTTCAATTTTTTCCAAATTTTTTTCACGATTAATAATACAAAAAAAAGCGAATAAAAGATGTAAATAAAACATTTTTTTTAAATTCTCAAAATTAAATTTATTTATTTCGTTTAAAATGTATGTATTTTATGATTATTAATTTACTTTTTTATCTATTTAAATCGCCTTTCTAGTGCTTTAAAAAATTATAAATATTTCAACAAAAATAAATAAAGCACCATTTTGCTATATTTAATGAACATAAATTGACTAAATTAATTCATGTCAGTGTTGAAAGGAGTTCAAAAAATTTCCATCTTCGCCAAATGGAAATAAATGATGACAAATATTTATTCACAAAGTGTAATCAAATTTCTTTAAAAGGCAAAATTTTTTTACAAATTTTAATGTGCTTCAATTTAGGGTCCATAACTTGTGAGGAATTGATTTTAGCAAAAAATCGTATTTGATCATATTTGTAGAGAATTTCGAGATCTTTCTAGTATGCTTTATGCCCATGCTCTTTTTATACTGTGATATGAAAAAATTTATAAAATAAAAATAAATTTTGAAATTCAAAACCATAAGGGGACAAAAAAGAGAACTGAAATCATTAGCATATTAATCTAGATTTTTTTTGTTTTTTTTTGTCATCATAACAATGGGAGGGATTACGAAAATTTTTAAAATTAAAAGTTGTCAAAAAAACTCAAATTAATTAATTTTTGTTTCGGCTTAGAAACAAAATGGATAACAAAAAGAACAAATAAATTTGTTAACTCAAATATCAAAATCGCTTTCGTCCTCACACAAATCGATTTTTTAAATTTCCATAATATTCGGCGGTTAAAAGTCCGGGTTAATTTCAAAATTTTTTGTCCCGTTAAGCAATGAAAATCAAAACTAATTTTATTAGCCGTTTCTTTGGTTTACCGTACTTACTAATTAGTACCCCCCGGGGCTTCTATTTTTCAACCCCCCTCGAGGGGGGTATTCTAATTTAGGGGGGGGGGGTTACTAATTCAGTAAATACGGTATATTGATTATGAACATTTCACCGCAACATGTAGAAACCGTAATTTTGAAAAATACGGACTCGGACCAGGTTATGAATATCCGAGTGAGTTTTTCAAACTTGTTCTGATTTTCACATTTGTCCTGAGAAAAGGAATAAAATGACGATTTTTTTTGTTATTATAATTAATGTAAAATATTTCTGTTTTGGATTAATAAATGTCCTGATTTTTTATGTTTGTACTGACTTTTTTATAATCGATCCAAGCAATAAATTCTCATTTCTTCATTTAATAAATAATTCATAAAAATAAAATTTCCTTTTTTTTGAATTGTAAATTATTACTAATATTTATTGCCAATTGAAAATGAAATTCTGTATTTTATTATTTTTAATTGCCCTAATTATTTCAATTGAATCAGAAAAGAAAAAACTTCAGCAGCAATCATTTGAGGTAAGACTTGGACTCAGCCCACCCGAAAAAATGACATGAATTTATTATAAAACTGCTTAATATTGAATATTATTCACAAAAATGGTTTTGACGCGTTTGACCAATTATTGTCGGCTGTTAAGAGATATTACACTCAAAAATGACGTTTTTTTGAAAAATTTCAAATGTTGATAAAAAAAATTTTCACTATATATCGCCACTTTTTCATACATTTTGATAAAAGGGAAATTGGAAAATATTATAAAATAAAAGAGAAAATAAAGCAAAAGAGAAGAAAATACACAGCAAAAGAATGGAATAAAATTAATTCGAAAATTGCATTAATTTTTCTAAAATCTCTTTACATTGTGAATTTATTTTATTTTTATTGAAAATATGTTTATTATTTACGAATGAGCTCCAGTAGAAAGTAATAAAATTTATTTAATCATTAATTTACCAATTGGCAATTATTTTGTCATTAAGATAAAATTATTATTATTATTTCTTTGAAATTAAACAGGATTTCCTTATTTTATTAAGTAAAATAATGATTTATTCAGTTTTCTAATAAGAAAAAAATCATTTAAATGCCTCAAAAAATGAATTGCCATTTAATTGAAGAAAAATAAAATAAAATCTTGAAAATGAAATTCTGTATTTTATTATTTTTATTTTTGATTGCCCTAATTATTCCAATTGAATCAGAAAAGAAAAAACTTCAGCAGAAATCATTTGATGAAATATTTGGAGAAAAATGGCAAGAAAAAGAAGAAGAAAGGCGAAATGAACTCGAAAAAAGGCAAATAATTGAAAAATTCTATAAAATAAAAGAGAAAATAAAGCAAAAAGGAAGAAAATATCCAAGAAAAGAATGGAATAAAATTGAATTAAAAATAGCGAAAAAATTGGGGACAAATCGCCAATACATTTATAAATGGATTAAAGAATTTGGTCTCCAAAAAAAGAAATGCTATAAATCAAAAACTGATGAAGAAAAATTAGAATTTGTACAAAAATTCATTGAAATGAAAAAGGAATATAAGCAAAAAAGAAAATATTCAGCAAAAGAATGGTACCAAAATTATGACGAAATTTGTAAGAAAATTGGAGTTAGTCAAAGAATAATTGAGAAATGGAAGAAACATTTTGGCATTCGCAGTAAAATAACGGAGGAACAAAAAATAGAAAAAATGAAAATTTATTGGAAAATAAAAAGTGAAAATCCAAAAATGAGTGATAATAAAATTGCAAAAACATTGAAAATTGATAGAGCGACCATTTCAAAATGGAAGAAACAATTTGGAGAAGAAATGTTTCAGAGAACAGCAGAAGAAGAAGAAGAATGATTATTTGCTTATGCTTTTCAATTTAAAATATTATTTTTGATGCTTTTTTTCTTTATTAATTTTACTAAATTATAAATTTCCCATTTTGGGTCTGCATCGTTTCGGCACCAGCACCAGTTTTCAGACTATAATTTTTTTTGTTAACCAAATCCAATAATCTTGGTATCATTTGAAAGCTTAACGTGTTTAGAAGCTATTTCTAAGCTATTGCTTCGCGATTAGTAATTACCAAAAAAGTTATACATGAAATTGCAAAAAAAGTCAAAAATTTTAAGGAAAATTAAATAAAACATTTTCAACATTAAAATCCTCCAAATAAATCACTTTTCTTCTGTTGCTTCTTTCAATTAGAAATTATTTTTCTATCAATTTTCAAGAATTTTGAAATTGCTTTTCTTAAAAATTGATAAATTTATATCAAAAAAAGCGAAAAAATCAAAAATTTCTCTTTTTGGGGTTGATTTTTCGCTAAAAGTTCGTGTATTTTATGGTTTAACGTTCATTTTTGAACGTTTTATTTACATTTAGCGAATTAGAAGGAATTTCGAAAAAGTATAAACTTAATTTTTAAAAACTTATGTCTATATTTTGCGATTGATTTTTGGTCCATATTTTATGTCCATATTTCGCGATTTTATATCTTCGGATTTTCTTTTTTAATTTGCCAATAAATTTCATTTTTTCTATTTTTTCTTTCTCCGTTATTGTCTTACAGCGAATTCATCGGTGCCATGTGATTTCGTCAGAAGTGATTTCGTCAGTGGTTGATTTCGTCAGAAGTGATTTCGTCAGAAGTGATTTCGTCAGTGGTTGATTTCGTCAGAAGTGATTTCGTCAGAAGTGATTTCGTCAGTGGTTGATTTCGTCAGAAGTGATTTCGTCAGAAGTGATTTCGTCAGTGGTTGATTTCGTCAGAAGTGATTTCGTCAGAAGTGATTTCGTCAGTAAGTGATTTCGTCAGTGAGAAATAATTTTTAAAAAAAATTTACCTATCAAAAATTAAAATAAATTCAAAAACGCAAGTGATATGAACTAATTATAATTTCATATGAACTATAATACATTTGTATGCAATGCTCTTTTCCCCCCTCTGTGGAATATGGTCGACCGTATCGCTGAGGGTCACGGTCGCACAAATAATTCATTCGAGGTTTTCGAGTGCGTATTATTTAAAATTGTTGTTTGGTTGAGGGATGGCACGGCATTTGGAACTCACATCTCAAAGGCAACACACGACTCAGTTCTTTTGTGCGAAAATTGGTGGAAGAAGATGAAATGTGGGAACGGCGAGTAGCTGATTTTCGAGCAGCACCAGCCGATGGGATTAGAGGACCTCATGAAAAGAGAAGGGCAAAATGGGTTCGGCAGGACAACAATTTGATGACTCTTGTGGAAAATTTCGATAATCGTGATCCGTTAGAGTATTTACGAGCATGTTCATATCACTTGCATTTTTGAATTCATTTTTAATATTTGATAGGTAAATTTTTTTTAAAAATTATTTCTCACTGACGAAATCAACTACTGACGAAATCACTTACTGACGAAATCACTCACTGACGAAATCAATCACTGACGAAATCAACCACTGACGATATCACCGGGGACGGAATTCATCAGTTTTTGATTTATAGTTTTATATAATTTTTTGATTAATCCCCAATTCTTTAATCCATTTTTTAATATATGTGCTATTATGTCTCCAAAATTTTCGCTATTTTCGTATTAATTTTACTCCATTATTTTGCTGAATAGTTTATTCCTTTTTGCTTTATTTTCTCTTTTATTTTATAATACTTGGAACAATTTCTCTTTTTTTCTTCTCATTTCGTTGTTTTTCTTCTTTTTTTTCCATTTTCTCCAAATATTTCATTAAATGACTTTTGTTGTAATTTTTTGTTTTCGGATCCAACATAATTAATAGTAATTATGATGATCAAAAACACAAATAAAGTGAATGAAAGACACATTTGTAAGAAAATAGGCGTAAAGAATTGTTGGTGTTGTTCGATAGCTCTATGTGTTTATTATTAATTTGCAAAATCTCAAAAATTTTGGTTAAGTTTCAAAAAAGTTATGGCGCCAGAAGGAACTCAAAAACCTAGTTTTTTTAAATTTTTTTGCCCAGATTTTTTTGTGCATGAATAAAAATTTTTGAAAATTTGCAGGCTAATAGCATTTTTCGAATGCTTTCGAATAATACCAAGAATGTTTAATTTGGTTGAGAAAGAAAAAAGTTATGGTCGAAAAATTCGTTCGACGACGTTTCGGCTGACGACGTTTTGTCCTACTCCGATCTGATCTTCGTGATTGTCTTAATCATCCATCAGATTGTGAAAATGTTGTCAAAGCATTGCATGGGCGGCAAGTGCAAACAACTTAAAAGGATCTACGGCTACACCAAGACTTTCGTTTGGTGGCATAACACCGCCATGGCAGAAGCGGATTTACATTGATAGAAAATATAAAATTAGTATAAAACAGCAAATATGGACAAAATTATGTGCAAAAAATTAAAAATATGGATCAGTAAGGCTTCATTTATATGTAAGAAAAATCGCGAAATATGTTAAAAAAAACCCAGAATATGTATTATGAAATATATACAAAAAGCCAGAAATATATACGAAAATATCTAATAAAATTTTTAAAATGTTTTTTTTAGAATGTAAAGGGTGAAAGAGGCATAAAAAGGACCTAAATAGGCTGAAAATACCCAAATATATTAGAGAGAAGCGGATTTATATAGAAAGAAAACCCAAAATTAGAACAAACCCAAATTTTTTGGAAAAGTTTTTCAATTTTCACTTTGACCCTGATGGACGACATCAGTGCCTCTTGGGTAGGCTATGAGACTTGTGTGGGGGGGGCTTTATTTACCAAGCCCCCACACGCCAGAGTCCTTTACGAGCCAACGATATGAACCAATGATCAGCCGTAAATTTAGAAAAATAATAATTATTGAGATATTTGAACAGAAGTTTGACGAGAATTATTTATTCTAATTTGAAAAATAAGAAACATTTTCAAAATAACAGATTTTATAGTTGAAAAATTAAAGTTTCTAAAACTTAATTCTTATTAACAATTGTCTAATATTTATTTTAAATATATTCAAATATTAAATCGCCAAGTAACAAAAACTTTTTAATAAAAAAACGTATAATTCCCTGATTATGCAAAAATCGTTCACAAAACCTTATATCATTTTCTTTAAAAAAATGAAAAATTTAGTTAATTTTTGGTTGATTTTTTTCAATTCATTTTAATTTTTCTTTTTACTTTTTATTTGTTGATTCAATTGGATTAATTAGGGTAATTAACATTAAAATTGAATAAAACAATAGTAATAATTTCATTTTGTTAGAAAATTCCCAAAATAAATTGTATCTATTTTTCAAAAATATAATTTTAATATTAATATGTTTTTTATACATGACAAAAATCGCAATATAAAAGTTGTATTTTCAAGAGATATGGACATTTTGTCATGCCTGTCTACACTTTGTCCGTTCACCACAAAAAGGCCTAAATGTTTGTGTTCGGGAGACACCATTTGAATATGTGTGCATTATGTTTTTGATATTTTTGCATGGAGATTGGACTCAACATTTGGCTTCAAATTTGCGAGTTTGAAAGCCAATCGGTTTTTCAGCTTTCAGGGACCGAGAATATTATCTTAGAAACACCGAAAATTTTCTATTTAACAATAAATATTGCTTATATTTATTTAACAATAAATATTGCTTATATTTATTTAAATAAATATTGCTTAGATTTATTTAAATTTTTAGTGATGTTTGATCACGCGGGATTGGTGGATTTGAAATTTCAAAAAAATTAGTATTAATTTCCGACGGTGCCAATACAGCTGTCCAAAATTTATAGCGTCAAGAAACTTTTCGTCACTTTACCTACTTCCCTAAAACTTTGAAGACAGGCAACTTATTTTATAGGCAAGAAAAAATCTGAAACATACTTACTTATTTTGTCCACAAATCACTAAAATTAAAATTTTTTGAGTTTTTCCCCTTTTTTCAGACATTTCGCTTAAAAATTAATTTTTTGCATTTTCCATTTTGTCCCAAAAGGTGCCACTTTGTTGGTTGAAAATTTTCCTATTTTTATGTGTTTTTTGTAAAAAAAATCGAAACTTGTGTTTTTATAGCGAATATTCTATAAATTAAATCCTTAAGATATTTATTATAAATATTTAATTTATTATTTGCGAAAGAAAATAATATTTATATTTAATCATTATTTTAATTTTTTAAATAAATATTAGGCATTTATGAATATCGATATTAATCAAATAATTATAAACTACTCTACTCTTGTAATTAATTTGCAATGAAAGTAGGGAATAAAAAAAATATTTTTTTATCAGTAGGGATAACAATTTCATTTAATCGTGGAATTATTTTATTTTTTATTTATTTATTATCTTTTTAAATTATTTTTTCTAAGAAAATATATGAATTATATACATTTATTTGCGATGAAAATGCTGTCAAATTAAAATAATAAATTTATTTTTTAATGTTTTAAATTTTATTTGTTTTTAGAAATATATCATCTTTAAAATGAAATTCTTTTTAATTATCTTTTTATTTGGAAAATTGGATCAGTGGATAAAAAATTGCAACAGCAAACTTTTGATGAAATATTTGGAGAAAAATGGGAAGAAAAAGATGAAGAAAATTTGGAAGAAAAAGAGAAATAATTAAGAAAAAATAAAGGGAAAAGGAAGAAAATATTCTACAAAAGAATGGAGTAAAATTAACTCAAAAATAGCGAAAAAATTGGTGGCAAATCGAATGAAAATTTATAAATGGATTAAAGAATTTGGTCTTCAAAAACAAATACAGAAAAGCTACAAATCAAAAACTGATGAAGAAAAAATAGAAATTGTTCAAAAATTCATTGAAATGTCAAATGAATTTAAACGAAAAAGAAAATATTCAACTGAAGAATGGCAACAAAATTATGCCGAAATTTGTAAGAAAATTGGTGTTAATCATGAAGTGATTAATAAATGGAAGAAACAATTCAATTTGGCATTCGCTGTAAAAGAATAACGGAGAATGGAAAAATGGAAAAAATAAAAAAATCCGTACAAGGTACTGTTGGCTGACTTACCAATAGGCATGCATACATCATTAATGTACATGCTTGCATTTTTGATGTAATTGTGATGGGCGGCAGGAGTGCCAATGCATCACAACCCAAAATAAAGTCATAGTCCTTCATTGTCCATGATAGATCATTTTCGAAAAGATGAATGACTATATTAACCGA
Source organism: Heterodera glycines (assembly GCA_004148225.2). NCBI lineage: Eukaryota > Metazoa > Nematoda > Chromadorea > Rhabditida > Heteroderidae > Heterodera > Heterodera glycines. Next base: position 2,514,244 of record CP049709.1, read on the forward strand.
TTCATTCCCAATTCTCAGATTTACTCGAGTTGCTTCTTTAACGTGAACCGCGTGACCCGAGGCACTCATAAGACGCGCTTCCGCTTTATAGGTTTTTGTGCCTAACCATTCAGCTAGTGCTTTTGGAGCCACCGAAGTGCTTGACCCAGTATCAGTTAGACACTTCATTCGAATTCCATTAAGAGCGACCTGTGTGGTCACAGTCGTTGGATGGTGCATTAATGCCCCAATTTGACCCATAATTACCGAACATTCAAAAATATTTTCTGGGTTTGCGGTTGCCCTTCTACTGGGATTGTGCTTATTTAACCGTTTCAAGGACCAAGATAACAAATTACCCGTTCTCCTAATACGTGGCGGCCATGAAGCTGCATTAATTGGCTCTTCATATAGTTCATCCTTTTCAGGATTTAACCGACGAATGCTTTGCATTTTTATGACCCTTTTTCCCGCTTTTTGAATGGCTGGGCCAAATAACATATTGTCTAAGCGACCATTTCCAGCATAAATCTCAGCTAGGCTAAGTCCAAATCTAATAGTGAAATCAGCAGCCAAAATCATGAGACTCAGGTGCCAGCACAATAGTTGATCCAAACCCCTGGTCAGAGATAGTAATATTCTGTCCACAATCCATTAACTTTGATGAATTCCCGAAGGTAAGAACAAGCTGTCCATCATCAGAAAGCCAAATTTTTCCCATTGTTTTTCCCGTTTTTATTCCTATCGAAATAAAGTTGCATTTCTTGGCATTATCCACTTTCCAAATGATTACCGTTTTTCATCCAAAATACAACTCCCCTTCTCATAAGGACACTCATTTGGTGACCCAAGTGGAGTAACAATTGAAGAACCACCGAAGTGTGAGTCAATTCGGTTTCAAAAAGAAAACAATTTTCATTTGACACATTTTTCCAAGCAAAGGACCCAAATAGCCACATTCTCGGAGTTAGGTCAATGCTATTTTCAGTTTGCCAAAAATTAGCTTGATTTTTGAGAACGCCTAGGCTACAACTTCGATGTTTAATAATTTGTTGACACTCATCAATGCTTATGTCCAAATTTTCTGAGTCTAACATCTCTTCTACTGGAACTCACGAAAGTGCTGTGTACTTCCTGGCATTTTTCTTAATTTTTCTACAAGTCCGAGCTCTAGTAGAGAATTCGATGCTGTTTGGAATAAACAACTCTCTGTCCTGAGCCACAGGAGTGTGCTCAGTTACTAGACTGAGAGGCAGACAACTTGGCATTTTTGGAAGCTCCCAAATCATTGACTGTTTCTGTGTTTGGCAAATCATTGGCTTAGAAGGAACTAATGCCTTGTTCACCCAATTAACTGAACAAAATAACGACACAACCATGAGACTTGAAAGAGGTTGCTGAGCTCAAACCTTTACCCTTGGTCTCCCAACTTTTAATTCGTTTGGGTTCAGATTTGATGTGTTCCGATTTTGATTGGCTTTCCCCCTCTGAAATTTCCATCGGTTGGAGCGATTTAACATTCTGTTGGTCTGCCGAAGCAAAATTTCTACTCATTTTCATCTCATGAATCTGTACAGCTAAGTCTTCAATCATCCCTTCTAATCTCTCAGTTTTGTGTTTCAACTGGTTTGGCTCCCAATTTCTATTTTGTTGGTTCCACCGGGAATTGTTTGAATTTTGATTCCCATTAAAATTCATTCGTCGTTCCCTACAATTGTACTGTTCATGACCGGTACGTCGACAAAAGTGACAGTATGGTCGACTATTCCATCTTCTGTCATTTTGTGGTGCCCAATTTCTTCTATCTCGGTTAAAATGTCCACCTCGCCCTGATCTGTCATTATAAAATCGATTTGGAGGACCCCTATTATCATTTATGTTCGACCGAGGTCCAAGCGGAGTGCTATTGGAATTGGAAGGACTCCATGATGCAAATTTCCCTTGAGGCAGTTGTCCAGTGTTCCCACTTATTGCATGAATGCCGAAGCTGTCCCTAGTGTCTTTCTCAATTGACACCTCTAATTCCTGAATGTATGCTGTGAGTTTGTCAAAACTCTTTCTCCTAATGAGTGGCCCAACTAATTGAAGCGATCGCTGAAACTCAGGTCTCACTTTCTCCATGAGACACTGACAGAGAACTTATTCTCGCGCATTAGACGGAATATGGACCGAAGTCGTGTGCACTAAAGGAACCAAGCGCTTCACAAACTCACTAACTGATTCTCCCTCCCTTTGATAACAAGCAGCTAATTTCCTATAAGCCAATTCCCTAAAGTGAGGGCTGTCCAACTTCGTTCTAATATGTTTGAGTGCATTTGCCAAAGTATTTTTCTCAACAGCCAATAAATTCTCAAAAATAATTTCCCAGTCATCAAATGCCGAAGCGAGTTCACCACAGAACACTCCAGGCTGTGTACTGGACGTATTCATGTCAGTTAGGGCATTCAGGTCACCATCTATATCATCTTCTTCCCCTGACTCATTTATTGAAATGAGTCTCGACTGATTAGTCATGGAGCCATTTGCAGGATCGCCTGCGGTATTATTCGAATTTTGTACATTAGATGTACTTTGAAGAATGCCAAAGCTATTAATTGCATTTTGAGTTGGGGGTGGGGTTGGGGTTGGCGGAAAGATAGGCCTTGGCGAAGTCAACTGCTTGCCTAAGCTTAAGATTTTCTGAGCCCCACTGCTGCGATTCAATTCATCGAATTCCATATTTTCTCTCAACTCAAGTTCATTTTTCCATGTGTCAAATTTACGTTCCAATCCCGTAACTACTTCCCCAAGTGTGTCAACCCTGGCCGCTGTTGTGCCAAAACCCGTATTCACATCGGTTTCGATGTCACTAACCCGGCCCACTACTTGAGTCACTTTCCTATTTAGAGCCCTCAGGTTTCGATTGCCCCATCTTCTAAACCAATAACATCATCATGGACCCGAGAAAGGTCACTGATTTTTGCCTGCGCACTCATATGTTTGCCTTCCATAAGCCTTTTATCACAGAACGCAAGGTCTGTGTACTCCATGCTTTTGTACTGCCGAAGCAAACCTAATTTTTGATTCGGATCTCCCCTTTTTTAATTCAGTTTTGCTATTCTTCGTTTTTTGTTTGTTTTTGTTTAATTTAATTAATAGAGGAAAAGGAATTCACTTTGTCCGCCAACAGAAGTCAAATGTCCTTCCAATCAATCAGCTTTGTCAGTTCACTTGGAATCCGCTGAAGCGTTTGGTCACCACTGATGTCGCTCTTCACCTGTAATTCTCCAAAATGATTGATTGAAATCCAAAACAAAACAATGCTCTTAAACGCCTTCAATTGTACCAAGAGGGTATAACTTGACCGGAATTTACACACCAAATCAATTAAATACTATTTATTTTTTTTAAAAATTTCAAGGGCCATAAAAGCGCATTAGTGTATAACGAATAATTAAAAGCGTAAAGAAGTTTATTTGGTTAATCAAATGAAAAGCATGTTGTTTGTTAAGCAAAACAAAAATGTTTGGCCTTCGTAATACAATTCCAACTAAGACTCACAGTGTCCACACAATGCGAAATGTGTCGAACTTTTGCCGCCGAAGCGTTGAATACAGTTGAGGCCCGCACCACACTCAAATCTGTCTCTCAGGTGTCACCGACTCGTTCCAAAAGTCGTTCTTATCACCGGCGCACTGCCTTTGCGTTCCGTCACTGATCGCTGATCACCCGAGTCCAATGTCTCACGCAGTCAAATCTAAGTATTCTCTATCAAAATATATAAATTTCAAAAAATTTTGAAAATTTAAAAAAGTTTGTTATGGGCATAAAATTCAAAAATCACGATTTTTGGATTTATGGATAACTATACGGTTGAAAAACAATTTAAATCATCACCCTATTTTTATTTTAATAATAAAATATATTTTTACGATTGTTTTAAAAATGAATTGATTTACGATTTTAATTATTTCCGGGGACCATTTTAATAAAATGTGAATTACTTAGTAATGGATAAAAACATTTAAAAACTAATCATTATTTTACTTATTATTGCCAATAATTTGTTCAGTAGAACAAAATTTATTAAAATCTTAATAATTTTTTATTTACATTAAATAATTTTTTTATATTTGTAAAAGCAGAAGATTTAGATTTATATTATTTATAAAAATAAAAAATTACAAATTTATTTTTGAGAATTTAAGAGAAAATGAAGCTCCACCTATTATTAGTTTTAATTATATTTTTAATCATCGAAATTGATCAAATTAAAACGGAAAAGAAAAAATTACAACAAAAATCATTTGATGAAATATTTGGAAAAAAATGGGAAGAAAAAGAAGAAGAAAGGCGAAATGAACTCAAAAAACGAGAAATAATTGCAAAATTTTATAAAATAAAAGAGAAAATCAAGCAAAAAGGAAGAAAATATTCAAGAAAAGAATGGAGTAAAATTGAAGAAAAAATAGCGAAAAAATTGGGGACAAATCGAAAATTTATAAATGGATCAAGGAATTGGGGCTTAATCAAAAATTTAATCTGTCAATATTAAAAACGGATGAACAAAAATTTGAAATTGTACAAAAATTCTTTGAAATGACAAATGAATATAAACAAAAAAGGAAATATTCATCCAAAGAATGGCACACAAATTATGCGGAAATTTGTATTAAAATTGGAGTTAGCCATTCCGTAATTAAGAAATGGAAGAAACAATTTGGCATTTGCTGCAAAAAAATAACGGAAAAGGAAAAAATGGAAAAAATGAAAATTTATTGGCAAATGAAAAGAAAAAATCCAAAAATGAGTGAACGGGCAATTGCAAAAATGATGAAAATTGATAGAACGAACATTTCAAAATGGAAGAAACTGTTTGGATAAAAGAATCTTTGAAGATTGAAAGGATGATTATAAGAAAAATTGGATAAATTTGCCGAAAAAATTATCAAAAAAATATGACACTTTCTAGTTTTTTTTCAAATTTTTTGTATTTGTATTAAAAAAATTATTTTAAATACCCTAAATTTTGAAATTTTTCTAAGTGAAAATAAGTGAAAACAGTCAATTCAAGGATTGGGAGGGTATCATTAAAAACTGAACAATGTTGGAACTGGGCTCCCAGTATGCGTAAATTTTCGATTTTAGAGGCCCTGTAAAACTCCTTGGGCTTTTGCTAGGGTGAAAAATAATAAAAATTAAAAAAGCATAAACTAATATTCAATAACAAATAAGTTTTTAAAAAATGAAATTGAGAAGCAAAGGTTTGGGTCAAAATAATCTCAAAATGTTGTATAATTTGCTTAATAAAATCCAAAATGATTAGATTTCACTATTAATGGGCCATTTACACGGGCAACTGATCCACGGGCAACTCTTCCACGGGCAACTCATCTACGGGCAACTCATCCACGGGCAACTCATCCACGGGCAACTCATCTACGGGCAACTCATCAACATTTTTATTGGATAAAAATTAAAATAAAATTAATGAAAATCTTCGAATCGAGTTAGTGATGGGCTTTTCTTAAAAACTGCCATGTAGGCGAGAATTAAACTACAAATATAAAACAACTATAGAGAAATATTTTTAACAAAATTTTATTGATAAATTTTTATACATCCGTATTTCTTTTTTAATTTCTTATTCTTTAAAGTGTTCGCCAAATGCCACAATAAGTGCTTCAATATTTCTTTGCAACTTTCAAAGGGAAATATTAATTATAATAAGCTCATCAGAAAAAAATGAAAATAATTAATTTATCTTTTGTGGTTTTCTTATTAGTTCATAATGACCGAAGCGCCAACTTGGCAGTTTTTAAGAAACGAAATAGCACCCCTTAAACACATTAGTTTTTGCGGACTTTGGGCAGTTCAACGCTGGAAATTGGTCACATCTCCAATAAATTGTATCTCATAGGTGTTCTCTATATAGACTCAATGCCTAGAGAGTTGCACGTGGATGAGTTGCCCGTGGATGAGTTGCACGTGGATGAGTTGCACGTGGATGAGTTGACCGTGGATGAATTGCACGTGGATGAGTTGCCCGTGGATGAGTTGCACGTGGATGAGTTGCACGTGGATGAGTTGCCCGTGGATGAGTTGCCCGTGGATGAGTTGCACGTGGATGAGTTGCACGTGGATGAGTTGCCCGTGGATGAGTTGCACTTTAACACATTGCTATAAATTTACCTAAAACTTAACAAGACAAATTTTTTTTGAATATTTATTGAAATTTCATTACCCGAAAAATTCGTATTTTACGATGGGATTTAAAAAAGAAAAAAAAATTTTAGCATTTGAAGCAGAAAACCAAGTTATGATAAAAAAAATTACAAATAATTTTGGTCAACTTTTTCTTTTCTGCACCAAAATTTAAAAATTTTGAATTATTTACTGTCTTAGTAGAATAATTTATAGAGAATTGTTTAGCATAATTTTATTCTTTTTACACCAAAAATGCTAAATAACTCATCAAGACATTTAGAAAATCTCATGAAGTTTGAAGTATTTAAAGAAGAAATTGTATATTTATATGTTTCATTTCATTAATGATTACAAAATATAATTATATATATTATCATGCTCTATTTATGCTAAATGATTTTTAATTATTTGGTAAAAAATTGTCAATCCGAGTTGGCGATTGATATTGATTGTTCATTTTCATTATCATCGGCTGCAAAGGTTGTACAGTTGAGTGAGGGATGCGCACTGTGCCCCCAGACCAACCGCACCGTCTATCCCGGATGGAACATGGGAGGGAATAGGGAAAGCCATGGCCAGTGACTAAGCCCCAAAATCCCAACGACTCATTGACTGTCGATATATTTATTCACTCGTTGTTGTATTTACACGAAGCGAGAAAAGGAATAAATAATTGAAGTCTGTTCCACAACTAACTGACTAACTGATCACTGGGGGAAGGAGAAATGCGAAGAGAATGGGCGGAGAAACATTACAGCGAGAAAAGAAACGTGTGAACGGATAAAATGTGATTGAATTGATAATGGCCAATGGGAAATAATTAAGAAATAATTAAATGAGGGAAATGCGTCGAATAACCCTTACAACTTCCCCCTTCCCATAGGATCGTCCCCGATCCTAAATGAAAAATGAAATGAAAATGAATGATACGCATCCAAACTCTCGGCTTTGCCCTTCGTCTTTCCAATCCGAAATTCCTCGGCCGAGTTGCGCATTGCAATAATGAGCAGCGCAGTCCACCTTCATCTCAGATGGATGGCATGGGAAATCGAAGAAAAGCAACCAGGGGTCATTCCGGTTTGGGGACGAAATTTAAAGCATGATGAGAGGAAAGAACTAATGGGTCCGAGAAAGTGTGAGGAAACCGACGCATTTTAATTAATTTTGAGTTTGAGGGAATTATAAAAAGGCCATTTAACAATTCGAAATAAAAGGAAAATAAATGAATATTTGGAAAATGAATTGGACAGTAGAAAAAGAAAAAGCAGAAAATGAAATTGACAAAAGATGGGGAAAGGAAAAGAAGGAAGTCCATGCGCATTTGTCGTTCATGCTGAAGTCGTACAGCTTGGCCTTCTTTATTCATCTGCGCGCATCAGAAGTTGAAGCCCGTTCACGAGTGCCACCTTGAGAGAGATAAGGTTAGTATCTGTTCTCCGCCCTCTTGACTCACCAGAGTTGTTGCACCACACATTTTTACCATATTTTCTGTAAAAGTGCTTTTACCGTACCGCACCGCTCTTGGCTGAGATCAGCTGTTCATCCCTGTCGTAATAGTTGTCTGGAAATGCGTCGTTTTTCCAAAGAGTACCTGCAGTTGTTCACATAACATAAAGTTGCGAAGCACAAGCGGCGATTTTGATGCTCCTCCACAATTTTGCAAGCGTTATTTCCTGAGCGAGGCGTGGGTTCCAACCACAGTGGCATCCGCACTGAAAGAGAATTGGTAGTCCATGGGCTGGTTCAGGCTTCCAACTGTCCAAGTTCAAACAGTTCATTATTATTTTGATCCATTGTAATGGTCGTTAAAAATATGGTGGGCTTTGAAAGTTTATTTCGAAATTTTCACAATTTTCCAATTCCAAATTTTTAAATAATTTATGCAAGGATTTTCGGAATCATTTTCCGTTCCAAATATTCATCTTTAATTCCCTTTTGCTTTATTTCTTGCCCGCAGGCAAAGGTGTTAAGATAATATTGGCGTTATTTGTTTTTCACTATTTTAAGAGAAAAAGTACATATATGAGCAAAGTAAAAGACAGAAAATGAAAATTAATAACTGTGAAAAGAATTTATGGACCGATCAGTGAGAAAGGGGCGAGACAATGTACACAAAACTAGTTTAACAAAGATAGCTGATGTAAGCATAAATGGATGCAAGAGAAAACGTTTGAGAGACAAATAAAATAAGTTAATAAATTGAAATATTTTAATTAAGTTTGACTTATATCAATCTTAAAACTTTATAAAAACCTATGAAATATAATTATTTTAATTAAAATTATTGTTTTTATATAGTTAGTATCGAATCTAACGGCATGATTAATGCTAAGAGTATTATTTGCATAATTTGGAACAAAATTTCGGCCGACAAGCTATTTAAAATAGTACTATTATGTAATTCTTGGCGAAATGTATTTAAAATGAAATAATATAATTAAGGCTGAGTACCAGGCATTATTTGTTGGCTGTCTATCCTTATTTTTAGTTAATTTTATGTGTTTGTGCATTAAAATATATTTTTTAAACTTTTTGTTAATTAAAAAGTGTTAAATGGGTATTGAAAAATATTTAAACGACATTTCGGCTTTCCTCGGCCGACATGGTGTTTGAAATAGCGGGGATTTTATATTAATAAATAATTATGGCGGAATGTATTTAAATAAAATATACGATTCAAAAAAATCTGGAAGTGAACCGTTAACTTCAAAAATTTCGTCCGTCAAAATTGTGGGCAAATTGCAGCAATTTTACCAAACCAGGTTTATTTTATTTTTTTGATTTGAAAATTTTAAGCTGAAAAATTTTTTTGAAAAATTTTAGTAAATTCGTTTTTTTGTTTTGTTTCCTGCCCTCAGGCTTGGGGTGGTGATTTAGAAAATTTTGGAGAGATATGGGAAAGAAAAAATTTTGAAATAAGAGGATGACAAATGCTAAAAAAATATTAAACTGCAATTGATTTAAATGGTACCATCCCCCTTTTTTAGTGCAGCAAAAAGGTTAGATTTGTCGCTGGCCAGTTGGACCTTGACAACAGAGAGATGACGCCCTGTGAGATTGAGTCGGATGCTTGACGAGTTTGACTCGGAGCAGAAGTTGGACGAGCAGTATCAAGGCGCAGCGAAAAAAAAATTCACACAGAATAAATGCCTTAAAAAACATTTTTTATAAATTTTAATCCAGCTCTTTTTTAAAAATTTCTTTGTGCCTAAAAGTTCGTGCCTTGGGATGATATTCTTGGCTCTAAAAAACGCCAAATAGGTAGGCTTAAAGCTTTAAAAAAAACTCATGGCAATAAAATGCAAAAATGTAATAGTTTCTGTAGGTAAAAAAAATTAACCAAATTTTAGCCAAGGGTGTGTGAAGAAAAAAAAACTTTTTTTGCGTTCGTTATTTCCGGCCCTCAGGCTTGGGGTTTAATACGGGAAAGAATTAGAGTCTGTTGACAAAAAAATTTCAAATTTGCTTTGTTTTTTTTATCGACTAAAATAGTTTTTGCTAACTTCAAAATATTTTTTGAAAACCCATAAGATACTTTTCGCTTTAGTCATTGAAACTCGGGTACAAAGGCCAAAAATGAAATTTTTGAGGGAATGGGACCAAAAAGGTGTGAAAAAACGTTGATATATTTCTTTCCCAATTTGAGGTGCTCCAAAGCAATCAACCGTTTTTCATGTCGGACTCCGCTAAAAAGCAGTGATAGGACAAAGCGCATGTCGATGGTCGTCCTGCGTTGGTTTCGCATCCTCGAATTTTCATCCCGAGCTTTTGAATTCGCTGCTGCTCAATTAGACCGACATTTTGATGTGAAAATGATTTTTAATCGATTATAAAATTTGAGAAATCTACCTTTTTTGTGTTTGACTCAAATATAAACCAAGTTCGTAAAAAGGGCATATATTCGAATGAAAAATTTTTTTTCGTATTGAATCATTTAGAAAAATTTTAGTTTAAGTCGTTCACAATATTTTCTGACGTTCTGTAAGGTTCTGTAGGTGCAAATGCAATGGGGTGCTAGCGCTCTGTGGGGGACCAGGGCCCCTATTTTTTACAATTATAATTATATATAATTCAAAATTAATGTGAAAACGAATAAAGATACATAAGGCATAACGAAATTACTAAAATATCTCTAAAAATGTTCGCTTGCGCCATTTTGATTTGTTTCTGACCCGCAGGTGAGACACTGCTAATAAAACAGTCTCTTTAAATATTATTGGGCAATTTCTCTAAGACATCAAAACGAACAATTATATTGTAATTCTTGGCCAGAATGAATTCGGAATCATCCACAAAAAATAATTAACGAATTCTAAATCAAGCAATGCTCAAGTTCACGGGAGCATATTCCTTAAAGCGAAGGACATGGATTGAATAACTTATTGCCTACAAATCGATAATGAATGAGTCCAAGAGTCATTAATGAGCAGCCAAGTGTTTGCCGAATTCTCAATTAGATTCGGTTTAAAAAGCATCGTCAAACCACAGGTGCTTTTTAGTGATCAATTGACGGGTTAGAACATCAGTAATTTTGTTCCATTCTTTTGTTGTGTATTTTCTTCATTTTTCCTTAATTTTTTCTTTTATTTTATAATATTTTCCAATTATTTCTCTTTTTTTGAGTTCATTTCGTTTTTCTTCTTCCTTTTCTTCCCATTTTTCTCCAAATATTTCATCAAATGTTTTTTGTTTCAACTTTTTTATTTTTACGAATTGTTTTAAAATTTGTATTTTTTCCTCTGCGGTTTTATCGCCTTTTTTAATATTTTTTTGCCTTTTTGCATTAGCCAGGAGTAGAGATTTAAATTTATGAATTGATTTACGATTTTAATTATTTCCGGGGACCATTTTAATAAAATGTGAATTAATGGAAAAAACATTTAAAAACTAATCATTATTTTACTTATTATTGCGAATAATTTTTTCAGTAGAACAAAATTTATTAAAATCTTAATAATTTTTTATTTACATTAAATAATTTTTTTATATTTGTAAAAGCAGAAGATTTAGATTTATATTATTTATAAAAATAAAAAATTACCAAATTTATTTTTGAGAATTTAAGAAGAAAATGAAACTCCACCTATTATTAGTTTTAATTATATTTTTAATCATCGAAATTGATCAAATTAAAACGGAAAAGAAAAAATTACAACAAAAATCATTTGATGAAATATTTGGAGAAAAATGGGAAGAAAAAGAAGAAGAAAGACGAAATGAACTCAAAAAAAGAGAAATAATTGAAAAATTCTATAAAATAAAAGAGAAAATAAAGCAAAAAGGAAGAAAATATCCAAGAAAAGAATGGAGTAAAATTGAAGAAAAGATAGCGAAAAAATTGGAGACAAATCGCAAAAATATTTATAAATGGATCAAGGAATTGGGGCTTAATCAAAAATTTAATCTGTCAAAATTAAAAACGGATGAACAAAAATTTGAAATTGTGCAAAAGTTTATTGCAATGAAAAATGAATATAAGCAAAAAAGAAAATATTCTTTAAAAGAATGGAAACAAAATTATGCCGAAATTTGTAAGAAAATTGGAGTTAGCCATTTCATAATTAACAAATGGAAAAAACAATTTGGCATTAGCAAGAAAAGAATAACGGAGAAAGAAAAAATGGAAAAAATGAAAATTTATTCGCAAATAAAAAGAGAAAATCCAAAAATGAGTGACAAAGAAATTGCAAAAATTGTGAAAATTCATCAACCGAGAATTTCAGAATGGAAGAAACTGTTTGGATAAAAGAATCATTGAAGATTGAAAGGATGATTATAAGAAAAATTGAATAAATTTGCCGAAAAAATTATCAGAAAACTATGACAATTTCTAGTTTTTTTTTTTTCAAATTTTTTGTATTTGTATTAAAAAAATTATTTTAAATACCCTAAATTTTGAAATTTTTCTTAGTGTAAATAAGTGAAAACAGTCAATTCAAGGATTGGGAGGGTATCATTAAAAACTGAACAATGTTGGAACTGGGCTCCAAGTATGCGTAAATTTTCGATTTTAGAGGCCCTGTAAAACTCCTTGGGGTTTTGCTAGGGTGAAAAATAATAAAAATTAAAAAAGCATAAACTAATATTCAATAACAAATAAGTTTTTAAAAATGAAATTGAGAAGCAAATGTTTGGGTCAAAATAATCTCAAAATGTTGTATAATTTGCTTAACAAAATCCAAAATGATTAGATTTCACTATTAATGGGCCATTTACACGGGCAACTGATCCACGGGCAACTCTTCCACGGGCAACTCATCTACGGGCAACTCATCCACGGGCAACTCATCCACGGGCAACTCATCTACGGGCAACTCATCAACATTTTTATTGGATAAAAATTAAAATAAAATTAATGAAAATCTTCGAATCGAGTTAGTGATGGGCTTTTCTTAAAAACTGCCATGTAGGCGAGAATTAAACTACAAATATAAAACAACTATAGAGAAATATTTTTAACAAAATTTTATTGATAAATTTTTATACATCCGTATTTCTTTTTTAATTTCTTATTCTTTAAAGTGTTCGCCAAATGCCACAATAAGTGCTTCAATATTTCTTGAAAGTAGGGAATAAAAAAAATATTTTTTTATCAGTAGGGATAACAATTTCATTTAATCGTGGAATTATTTTATTTTTTATTTATTTATTATCTTTTTAAATGAAGCGCCAACTTGGCAGTTTTTAAGAAACGACATAGCACCCCTTAAACACATTAGTTTTTGCGGACTTTGGGCAGTTCAACGCTGGAAATTGGTCACATCTCCAATAAATTGTATCTCCTAGTTTAAAATGAAATTCTTTTTAATTATCTTTTTATTTGGAAAATTGGATCAGTGGATAAAAAATTGCAACAGCAAACTTTTGATGAAATATTTGGAGAAAAATGGGAAGAAAAGTGGATGAAATGCCCGTGGATGAGTTGCACGTGGATGAGTTGCACGTGGATGAGTTGCACGTGGATGAGTTGCCCGTGGATGAGTTGCACGTGGATGAGTTGCACGTGGATGAGTTGCCCGTGGATGAGTTGCACTTTAACACATTGCTATAAATTTACCTAAAACTTAACAAGACAAATTTTTTTTGAATATTTATTGAAATTTCATTACCCGAAAAATTCGTATTTTACGATGGGATTTAAAAAAGAAAAATAAACGAAAAAGAAAATATTCAACTGAAGAATGGCAACAAAATTATGCCGAAATTTGTAAGAAAATTGGTGTTATTCTGCACCAAAATTTAAAAATTTTGAATTATTTACTGTCTTAGTAGAATAATTTATAGAGAATTGTTTAGCATAATTTTATTCTTTTTACACCAAAAATGCTAAATAACTCGTCAAGACATTTAGAAAATCTCATGAAGTTTGAAGTATTTAAAGAAGAAATTGTATGTTTATATGTTTCATTTCATTAATGATTACAAAATATAATTATATATATTATCATGCTCTATTTATGCTAAATGATTTTTAATTATTTGGTAAAAAATTGTCAATCCGAGTTGGCGATTGATTTTGATTGTTCATTTTCATTATCATCGGCTGCAAAGGTTGTACAGTTGAGTGAGGGATGCGCACTGTGCCCCCAGACCAACCGCACCGTCTATCCCGGATGGAACATGGTAGGGAATAGGGAAAGCCATGGCCAGTGACTAAGCCCCAAAATCCCAACGACTCATTGACTGTCGATATATTTATTCACTCGTTGTTGGATTTACACGAAGCGAGAAAAGGAATAAATAATTGAAGTCTGTTCCACAACTAACTGACTAACTGATCACTGGGGGAAGGAGAAATGCGAAGAGAATGGGCGGAGAAACATTACAGCGAGAAAAGAAACGTGTGAACGGATAAAATGTGATTGAATTGATAATGGCCAATGGGAAATAATTAAGAAATAATTAAATGAGGGAAATGCGTCGAATAACCCTTACAACTTCCCCCTTCCCATAGGATCGTCCCCGATCCTAAATGAAAAATGAAATGAAAATGAATGAAACGCATCCAAACTCTCGGCTTTGCCCTTCGTCTTTCCAATCCGAAATTCCTCGGCCAAGTTGCGCATTGCAATAATGAGCAGCGCAGTCCACCTTCATCTCAGATGGATGGCATGGGAAATCGAAGAAAAGCAACCAGGGGTCATTCCGGTTTGGGGACGAAATTTAAAGCATGATGAGAGGAAAGAACTAATGGGTCCGAGAAAGTGTGAGGAAACCGACGCATTTTAATTAATTTTGAGTTTGAGGGAATTATAAAAAGGCCATTTAACAATTCGAAATAAAAGGAAAATAAATGAATATTTGGAAAATGAATTGGACAGTAGAAAAAGAAAAAGCAGAAAATGAAATTGACAAAAGATGGGGAAAGGAAAAGAAGGAAGTCCATGCGCATTTGTCGTTCATGCTGAAGTCGTACAGCTTGGCCTTCTTTATTCATCTGCGCGCATCAGAAGTTGAAGCCCGTTCACGAGTGCCACCTTGAGAGAGATAAGGTTAGTATCTGTTCTCCGCCCTCTTGACTCACCAGAGTTGTTGCACCACACATTTTTACCATATTTTCTGTAAAAGTGCTTTTACCGTACCGCACCGCTCTTGGCTGAGATCAGCTGTTCATCCCTGTCGTAATAGTTGTCTGGAAATGCGTCGTTTTTCCAAAGAGTACCTGCAGTTGTTCACATAACATAAAGTTGCGAAGCACAAGCGGCGATTTTGATGCTCCTCCACAATTTTGCAAGCGTTATTTCCTGAGCGAGGCGTGGGTTCCAACCACAGTGGCATCCGCACTGAAAGAGAATTGGTAGTCCATGGGCTGGTTCAGGCTTCCAACTGTCCAAGTTCAAACAGTTCATTATTATTTTGATCCATTGTAATGGTCGTTAAAAATATGGTGGGCTTTGAAAGTTTATTTCGAAATTTTCACAATTTTCCAATTCCAAATTTTTAAATAATTTATGCAAGGATTTTCGGAATCATTTTCCGTTCCAAATATTCATCTTTAATTCCCTTTTGCTTTATTTCTTGCCCGCAGGCAAAGGTGTTAAGATAATATTGGAGTTATTTGTTTTTCACTATTTTAAGAGAAAAAGTACATATATGAGCAAAGTAAAAGACAGAAAATGAAAATGAATAACTGTGAAAAGAATTTATGGACCGATCAGTGAGAAAGGGGCGAGACAATGTACACAAAACTAGTTTAACAAAGATAGCTGATGTAAGCATAAATGGATGCAAGAGAAAACGTTTGAGAGACAAATAAAATAAGTTAATAAATTGAAATATTTTAATTAAGTTTGACTTATATCAATCTTAAAACTTTATAAAAACCTATGAAATATAATTATTTTAATTAAAATTATTGTTTTTATATAGTTAGTATCGAATCTAACGGCATGATTAATGCTAAGAGTATTATTTGCATAATTTGGAACAAAATTTCGGCCGACAAGCTATTTAAAATAGTACTATTATGTAATTCTTGGCGAAATGTATTTAAAATGAAATAATATAATTAAGGCTGAGTACCAGGCATTATTTGTTGGCTGTCTATCCTTATTTTTAGTTAATTTTATGTGTTTGTGCATTAAAATATATTTTTTAAACTTTTTGTTAATTAAAAAGTGTTAAATGGGTATTGAAAAATATTTAAACGACATTTCGGCTTTCCTCGGCCGACATGGTGTTTGAAATAGCGGGGATTTTATATTAATAAATAATTATGGCGGAATGTATTTAAATAAAATATACGATTCAAAAAAATCTGGAAGTGAACCGTTAACTTCAAAAATTTCGTCCGTCAAAATTGTGGGCAAATTGCAGCAATTTTACCAAACCAGGTTTATTTTATTTTTTTGATTTGAAAATTTTAAGCTGAAAAATTTTTTTGAAAAATTTTAGTAAATTCGTTTTTTTGTTTTGTTTCCTGCCCTCAGGCTTGGGGTGGTGATTTAGAAAATTTTGGAGAGATATGGGAAAGAAAAAATTTTGAAATAAGAGGATGACAAATGCTAAAAAAATATTAAACTGCAATTGATTTAAATGGTACCATCCCCCTTTTTTAGTGCAGCAAAAAGGTTAGATTTGTCGCTGGCCAGTTGGACCTTGACAACAGAGAGATGACGCCCTGTGAGATTGAGTCGGATGCTTGACGAGTTTGACTCGGAGCAGAAGTTGGACGAGCAGTATCAAGGCGCAGCGAAAAAAAAATTCACACAGAATAAATGCCTTAAAAAACATTTTTTATAAATTTTAATCCAGCTCTTTTTTAAAAATTTCTTTGTGCCTAAAAGTTCGTGCCTTGGGATGATATTCTTGGCTCTAAAAAACGCCAAATAGGTAGGCTTTAAGCTTTAAAAAAAACTCATGGCAATAAAATGCAAAAATGTAATAGTTTCTGTAGGTAAAAAAAATTAACCAAATTTTAGCCAAGGGTGTGTGAAGAAAAAAAAACTTTTTTTGCGTTCGTTATTTCCGGCCCTCAGGCTTGGGGTTTAATACGGGAAAGAATTAGAGTCTGTTGACAAAAAAATTTCAAATTTGCTTTGTTTTTTTTATCGACTAAAATAGTTTTTGCTAACTTCAAAATATTTTTTGAAAACCCATAAGATACTTTTCGCTTTAGTCATTGAAACTCGGGTACAAAGGCCAAAAATGAAATTTTTGAGGGAATGGGACCAAAAAGGTGTGAAAAAACGTTGATATATTTCTTTCCCAATTTGAGGTGCTCCAAAGCAATCAACCGTTTTTCATGTCGGACTCCGCTAAAAAGCAGTGATAGGACAAAGCGCATGTCGATGGTCGTCCTGCGTTGGTTTCGCATCCTCGAATTTTCATCCCGAGCTTTTGAATTCGCTGCTGCTCAATTAGACCGACATTTTGATGTGAAAATGATTTTTAATCGATTATAAAATTTGAGAAATCTACCTTTTTTGTGTTTGACTCAAATATAAACCAAGTTCGTAAAAAAGGCATATATTCGAATGAAAAATTTTTTTTCGTATTGAATCATTTAGAAAAATTTTAGTTTAAGTCGTTCACAATATTTTCTGACGTTCTGTAAGGTTCTGTAGGTGCAAATGCAATGGGGTGCTAGCGCTCTGTGGGGGACCAGGGCCCCTATTTTTTACAATTATAATTATATATAATTCAAAATTAATGTGAAAACGAATAAAGATACATAAGGCATAACGAAATTACTAAAATATCTCTAAAAATGTTCGCTTGCGCCATTTTGATTTGTTTCTGACCCGCAGGTGAGACACTGCTAATAAAACAGTCTCTTTAAATATTATTGGGCAATTTCTCTAAGACATCAAAACGAACAATTATATTGTAATTCTTGGCCAGAATGAATTCGGAATCATCCACAAAAAATAATTAACGAATTCTAAATCAAGCAATGCTCAAGTTCACGGGAGCATATTCCTTAAAGCGAAGGACATGGATTGAATAACTTATTGCCTACAAATCGATAATGAATGAGTCCAAGAGTCATTAATGAGCAGCCAAGTGTTTGCCGAATTCTCAATTAGATTCGGTTTAAAAAGCATCGTCAAACCACAGGTGCTTTTTAGTGATCAATTGACGGGTTAGAACATCAGTAATTTTGTTCCATTCTTTTGTTGTGTATTTTCTTCATTTTTCCTTAATTTTTTCTTTTATTTTATAATATTTTCCAATTATTTCTCTTTTTTTGAGTTCATTTCGTTTTTCTTCTTCCTTTTCTTCCCATTTTTCTCCAAATATTTCATCAAATGTTTTTTGTTTCAACTTTTTTATTTTTACGAATTGTTTTAAAATTTGTATTTTTTCCTCTGCGGTTTTATCGCCTTTTTTAATATTTTTTTGCCTTTTTGCATTAGCCAGGAGTAGAGATTTAAATTTATGAATTGATTTACGATTTTAATTATTTCCGGGGACCATTTTAATAAAATGTGAATTAATGGAAAAAACATTTAAAAACTAATCATTATTTTACTTATTATTGCGAATAATTTTTTCAGTAGAACAAAATTTATTAAAATCTTAATAATTTTTTATTTACATTAAATAATTTTTTTATATTTGTAAAAGCAGAAGATTTAGATTTATATTATTTATAAAAATAAAAAATTACCAAATTTATTTTTGAGAATTTAAGAAGAAAATGAAACTCCACCTATTATTAGTTTTAATTATATTTTTAATCATCGAAATTGATCAAATTAAAACGGAAAAGAAAAAATTACAACAAAAATCATTTGATGAAATATTTGGAGAAAAATGGGAAGAAAAAGAAGAAGAAAGACGAAATGAACTCAAAAAAAGAGAAATAATTGAAAAATTCTATAAAATAAAAGAGAAAATAAAGCAAAAAGGAAGAAAATATCCAAGAAAAGAATGGAGTAAAATTGAAGAAAAGATAGCGAAAAAATTGGAGACAAATCGCAAAAATATTTATAAATGGATCAAGGAATTGGGGCTTAATCAAAAATTTAATCTGTCAAAATTAAAAACGGATGAACAAAAATTTGAAATTGTGCAAAAGTTTATTGCAATGAAAAATGAATATAAGCAAAAAAGAAAATATTCTTTAAAAGAATGGAAACAAAATTATGCCGAAATTTGTAAGAAAATTGGAGTTAGCCATTTCATAATTAACAAATGGAAAAAACAATTTGGCATTAGCAAGAAAAGAATAACGGAGAAAGAAAAAATGGAAAAAATGAAAATTTATTCGCAAATAAAAAGAGAAAATCCAAAAATGAGTGACAAAGAAATTGCAAAAATTGTGAAAATTCATCAACCGAGAATTTCAGAATGGAAGAAACTGTTTGGATAAAAGAATCATTGAAGATTGAAAGGATGATTATAAGAAAAATTGAATAAATTTGCCGAAAAAATTATCAGAAAACTATGACAATTTCTAGTTTTTTTTTTTCAAATTTTTTGTATTTGTATTAAAAAAATTATTTTAAATACCCTAAATTTTGAAATTTTTCTTAGTGTAAATAAGTGAAAACAGTCAATTCAAGGATTGGGAGGGTATCATTAAAAACTGAACAATGTTGGAACTGGGCTCCAAGTATGCGTAAATTTTCGATTTTAGAGGCCCTGTAAAACTCCTTGGGGTTTTGCTAGGGTGAAAAATAATAAAAATTAAAAAAGCATAAACTAATATTCAATAACAAATAAGTTTTTAAAAATGAAATTGAGAAGCAAATGTTTGGGTCAAAATAATCTCAAAATGTTGTATAATTTGCTTAACAAAATCCAAAATGATTAGATTTCACTATTAATGGGCCATTTACACGGGCAACTGATCCACGGGCAACTCTTCCACGGGCAACTCATCTACGGGCAACTCATCCACGGGCAACTCATCCACGGGCAACTCATCTACGGGCAACTCATCAACATTTTTATTGGATAAAAATTAAAATAAAATTAATGAAAATCTTCGAATCGAGTTAGTGATGGGCTTTTCTTAAAAACTGCCATGTAGGCGAGAATTAAACTACAAATATAAAACAACTATAGAGAAATATTTTTAACAAAATTTTATTGATAAATTTTTATACATCCGTATTTCTTTTTTAATTTCTTATTCTTTAAAGTGTTCGCCAAATGCCACAATAAGTGCTTCAATATTTCTTTGCAACTTTCAAAGGGAAATATTAATTATAATAAGCTCATCAGAAAAAAAGAATATTTATTGAAATTATCTTTTGTGGTTTTCTTATTAGTTCATAATGACCGAAGCGCCAACTTGGCAGTTTTTAAGAAACGAAATAGCACCCCTTAAACACATTAGTTTTTGCGGACTTTGGGCAGTTCAACGCTGGAAATTGGTCACATCTCCAATAAATTGTATCTCCTAGGTGTTCTCTAACCTAGTAAAATTGACCCTCATAGACCAATTTTTTTTCAGCTCCGTGTTGCGACTCATATGAGAGGCTATTTGTAAAAATCAGAATGATTAAATAAAAGAATTTATATAGACTCAATGCCTAGAGAGTTGCACGTGGATGAGTTGCACGTGGATGAGTTGCCCGTGGATGAGTTGCACGTGGATGAGTTGCACGTGGATGAGTTGCCCGTGGATGAGTTGCACGTGGATGAGTTGCACGTGGATGAGTTGCACGTGGATGAGTTGCACGTGGATGAGTTGCACGTGGATGAGTTGCCTGTGGATGAGTTGCCTATGGAATGACCTGCCACTGCGCCAGTTCTGAGTTGGTTCCATGTGACACTAAAAAATGACTTTTTCGGAAAATTTTCCGGTCTTTAAGGGTCAAAATCCAAATTTAGCTGATGGGGGACCGTTCTAATAGAGGTTTTTTGAAATATTTGGAAAAAAATGGGAAGAAAAAGAATAAAAACAACGAAATGAACTAAAAAAAGAGAAATAATAGAAAAATATTATAGAATAAAGGAAAAAATTAAGCAAAAAGGAAAAAAATATTCAGCGAAAGAATGGAGTAAAATTAATACAAAAATAGCGAAAAATTTGGGCACAAATCATAAATATATTCAAAAATGGATTAAAGAATTACGGCTTAATCAACAAATACAAAAAAGTTACAAAACAAAATCAAATGAAGAAAAAATTGTAATTTTACAAAAACTCATTTCAATGGCAAATGATTATAAGCAAAAAAGAAAATATTCAACCAAAGAATGGGACCAAAATTATGCCGAAATTTGCAAGAAAATTGGCACGAGTTATGAATCAATTATGAATTGGAAGAAAGAATTTGGAATTCGCTGCAAAAAAAATAATTAAGGAAGAAAAAGAAGAAAAAATTAAAATTTATTTTGAATTAAAATTGAAAAATCCAAAATAACTGACAATGAAATTGCAAAAAAGTTGAAAACACATAGAAATGTCTTAAGAAACTGGATGAAGCAATCAGGGATGGTCAACTAATTATGTAAAAATTAGAATTTCAATAGTCCATGAAATTTTAATTATATCTTTTATATTTTTTAAATGTTTGAACAAAATTTCACCTTTAAATATTCTCATACAAAATGTTTTTTATTCTTTATAACGAAATTGTTTTTCGTTTCAGATGATAAATTACATTTATTTTCATTCATTAATTAATTTATTTAAACTTGGATAAATGTGAAAGCTATCCTTAGCCAAAACTTATATTAGCCATTTAAAATTTTTGAAAGCATAAATTATTTTCTATCATTATTCAACAATATTATAGAATAAATGAAAAATTAAGCAAAAAGGAAGAAAATACTCAAGATTGAATAAATTTGAACAGATTTTGAAGAATTGAAAATGGATGGTAGAAAATAAAATTGTCGAAATATTTTAGAATGAAAAACTAAATAATCATTCGTTTTTTATGTAATTTATTTAATATAATCTTTTATGAATTGTTGATTTTTTTTTTGTTAACTTCCGGGCCTATTAAGGCCACAGGCCAGGGATGGCAGGAATTACGATTTCCGAAAATTTTTGGGGCCTCGGAATGCCATCCCTACTACAGACCCATTTTAACACATTGTTATAAATTTACCTAAAACTTAACAAGACAAATTTTTTTTGAATATTTATTGAAATTTCATTACCCGAAAAATTCGTATTTTACGATGGCATTTAAAAAAAAAAAATTTTAGCATTTGAAGCAGAAAACCAAGTTATGATAAAAAAAATTTACAAATAATTTTGGTCAACTTTTTCTTTTCTGCACCAAAATGGTCAATTTGGGCAATTAAAAATGGAATTAAAAAGCATACCTATTAGGGACAATTTCATTTTCTTAGAATTCTATTTTGTCTAAAATTACTCAAAAATTTTCAACTATTTACTCTAATTATGACCAAATATAAAAAATATGGTTTTTTCAAATTGATTTTAATCCAAAATAAATTCATTTTTCATTGATAGTTTTAAAAATTTTGAATTATTTACTGTCTTAGTAGAATAATTTATAGAGAATTGTTTAGCATAATTTTATTCTTTTTACACCAAAAATGCTAAATAACTCATCAAGACATTAAGAAAATCTCATGAAGTTTGAAGTATTTAAAGAAGAAATTGTATATTTATATGTTTCATTCATTAATAATTACAAAATATAATTATATATATTATCATACATTTAGCCCTATTTATGCTAAATGATTTTTAATTATTTGGTAAAAAATTGTCAATCCGAGTTGGCGATTGATTTTGATTGTTCATTTTCATTATCATCGGCTGCAAAGGTTGTACAGTTGTTGCAAAAATTGTGTTTGACGGTTGAAGTCCGACGAACAAAGCACGTAATCGTGCCCATTCTTTTGTAAAAGCATTGTGATATTCAGTGCTAAAAATTGGCATTTTAATATTATAATTAATAAAATAAAGTAATTAAATAAATTAATAAGGCCTTTTAATTTTTTTAGTTGATTATTTTAATTTAAAACTAATTATTGTTTAAAGAAAAATTATTAATAACATTTCTGTCTATCATCAATTTTTAATTAATTAATTATTTCTTTTAATTCAAAAAAAATAAATTTATTTTTCATTATAAGAATAATTAAATTCCAAATATTAAAATTTATTTTTATGCGATTTTACCTAGTAAAAAACAAAATAGGTGCAATTGAAATGGAACTGATATTCAACGGAACCACACAAAATATGACGCCGTACCAAGTCATAATTAGTGAATTTTGCATTAAAATTGGCATCACAAAAATGCCGAAGACATACATCAGAAGAAAGCCGCCAATGTGCCCAAAAATTACCAGCGAAAGTGACTTGAAAACATTCCAATGAGTGCATGTTGTTGTTGTGGTTGAACGTTTTGCTTAATTAGGGTAATTAAAAATCAATATTTTTACATTTATTAGTAAAATAAATTTGATTACCAAGTTTCTCTCTGTATACTAATAAACCAGTGAAAACATTGACTAGAATAGTAACAATAATCATCACAAAAATTATATTTTTTCGAATGAATGCTAATTGGCCCTTAATTAAATTTTAATGGATTAATTAATTAATTAATTTTGGTTATTATTACCTGATATAAATCAGCTTCAAAGCCACTAACTTTCAAATAAGGCAATGCTTCAGCCGTGATGAATAAGCTTATGACAGAAAATGCACTGAATGCAAAACAGAAAATGAACAAAACCGACAAATAGTAAATCTTTTCCATTGTTTTGTAACTAAAACATTAATTATATAATTAACAAGGATTACATATTTAATTTATCAAATGAAATAAAACCATTTTTGTTAAAATGAAAAAGCGGTGACAAAAGTACTATTATTAATGGTTATTCATAGATTTATAAAAAAAATATATTTTTTAAAAGTTTATTTATATTAATTAATTAAAAAATTGGTTACAAATAAGGGAATATGACGCAAAAGAGTCGGTCAATTGCAGTACAAAGCATTGCAGGAAACACACCATTATAACCAATGATTGAAAGTGTGCCAATTTTAACGGCCAATTTATAGTCAATGAATGTTTGGCCGGTCAAACTGAGGAACAAAAATGTGAAATACGATGATTGATGCGCAATTTCGAGGGCCGCATTAAATGCCAATAAACGATTTGTCGGGCTATTTAATGTTCTAAAATTAAAAAATAATATTTTTATTTTGAAAAATATTTTATAATAAATGCAAGAACATAAAATCTAATAAATCTGAGAAAATAAGAACAAAAGACAGGAAATCAGAAAATTCATTTATTAGGATGAATTGGTTTTT
>CP049709.1:2538794-2613883 GCA_004148225.2 Heterodera glycines
TGGAGATCGAAATTTCGGCGAACGCCCGAATTGAGGGCAATTAAAAATAACACAATAATATGAATATTTTTGCTAACAAAATCAAAAAGGATAAATAAATATCTGCACAAAAACAAATTAGATTTAAAACACCCAGATCTATTTAAAATCATGTGAAAATTAATAAGTCACTATAAACCTAAATTAATAATTTGAGTTATTTTTAAAAATTATAAATAAATAAGCATTTTTAAAAGAATTAAATATAATTTCACGAGAAGGTCCATTGATTGAAGTACAAAGCAACTAAAATGTTAAAAATTTATAAAAATTATATTTATTAAATTTAACAATCATTTTTGCAAGATTTTTAATCATTGCCAAAAAATTTTGCTGACGAATTGTCCACTGACGGATTATCCATGACGGATTGTCCATTGCTGACGGATTGTCCTTCACTGACGGATTGTCCGGACCCCCAATGAACGCGGCTCCCGGACAATCCGTCAGAGGACAATCCGTCAGTGGTCAATCCGTCAGCGGACAATCCGTCAGTAAGTGGACAATCCGTTAGTGGATAATCCGTCAGTAACTAATCAATAAGCAAATTTATTTTTTAAATACGCAGATCTATTTAAAATCATGTGAAAATTAATAAGTCACTAAAAACCTAAATTAATAATTTGAGTTATTTTAAAAAATTATAAATAAATAAGCATTTTTAAAAGAATTAATGATAATTTCTCGAGATGGTCAATTAAATGAAATACTTAGGGTGGAACATAATTTTTGATACCCAAATTTTTTTTATTAAATTTTTTTTAATTTTTGCCGAAATCTGTTAACAAAGTGCGCTCAAAATTTCAAAATTTTTTAAAGTTAAATGAAAATGGAGAAATTTTGATTTAAGTTTACAGAAAATTTTAATTACATTCATTGGAAATACAATTTTTAATACAAAAATGTTGATTTAGCTTCAATTGCTTAATCCATTTATAAATTTTCATTCGATTTGTCCCCAATTTTTTCGCTATTTTTGTTTCAATTTTATTCCATTCTTTTGCTGAATATTTTCTTCCTTTTTGCTTTATTTTCTCTTTTATTTTATAATATTTTTCAATTATTTCTCTTTTTTCTTCAAAATTTTCTTCTTCTTTTTCTTCCCATTTTTCTCCAAATATTTATTTTCTTTTTTTTTTTATTCAAAAATAAAAATAACCAAAAGAAGGGGCATTGCTGCCGCTTACACTTGAGGTGGAAATACGAGAGGTCAAATGGGTAGTTGTGACATGATTGTTGAAATTTTAATTTAAGAAGCGGAAGAGTCAGACCTCCAGCAAAGCTAAATTGGTTTTTATAGCAAATTGAGAAAAAATTTTTGGGTAAATTTTTAGGAAATTGTGTAGAGATATTTTTTTTCGATTTGTTGGAGGTCTGCAGAACTATTTATCGAAGCACTGGGGGAATTGTTTTTGAAATGATTCCAGTTGGGGGAGAAATTTGTCAATATTTCGGCATAATTTTGTTGCCATTTTTTTCGAATATTTCCTTTTTTGCTTGTATTCATTTGTCATTGCAATAAATTTTTGAATAATTTCTATTTTTTCTTCATCAGTTTTTGATTTATGACATTTATTTATTTTTTGATTAAGGCCAAATTCTTTAATCCATTTTTGAATATATGTTTTATTTGTCCCCAATTTTTTCGCTAATTTCATAGTAATTTTATTCCATTCTTTTGTTGAATATTTTCTTCCTTTTTTCTTAATTTTCTCTTTTATTTTATAATATTTTTGAATTATTTCTCTTTTTTCTTCCAAATTTTCTTCTTCTTTTCTTCCCATTTTGCTCCAAATATTTCGTCAAATGACTTTTGCTTCAACTTTTTCTTTTCTGTTAAAACATAATTAATATTTATTGCGACGATGAAAAATAAAATTAAAGACAATTTTAGGCCCAATTTCATTTTCTTCAAAATATTCTCAAATTAATTTTTAATAAAAATTTTGTTAATTTATGCACAATTTTTTATACATGAAAAAATAATAATCATAATGAAAATATTTTATTATTAAAACAAACTACAAAACATAAATTAAACAAAATATTCAATATTAATAAAAAAAATAAAATAATAATTATGAAAAATAATTTTATTATTTTTATCTTTGTATTCATTTATCTTTGCAATAAATTTTTCCTTCATCAATTTAAAAAAACATAAATGAAAATTTTAAAAAAAATTTACCCATAACTTTGCTCAAAAAACAACTAAATTTTTAATTCTTGATATAATTTGATAGCCCTAAGTGTTTTCAAAATAATTGACTATTAAATTTTTTTGGCAATCATCGGAGTTTACGCGCAGCAAAAAAAAAATTGAAAAAAAATTTTAATATATTTTAGGGGTAATTTAAAGCGAGTCGTGCGGGGGAGTCGTTTTGTTGCCGACATTTTAGCGACAGCTCGAGTTGTTGAATTGTTTTTTTTTGTTTTTACAAAAATCCGACAATCGTGGCCTCATTCGAAAGCTTTACATTTCTAATCCCAACCCGAATTCGAACAATTTTTTTTTTATCCAAAATCGGTTTTTCTACCCCAAATTCGTGCTTTTTTATAACTTAAAATTGCGTCAACACTGTTTTCTGTTTAAACATTAAATATGCTATAAATTGTCTCCGGCAATTTTATTTTGCAAAAAAAAAAAACGCAAAAAAATTCCTTTAAGTAAAAATTTCAATTTTTCAAAATTTCTCCTATTTTTTTTGTTGTTGTCATAATCATCGTCGTCGTCTTCTGCTGCATAGGCAAATGTCGTCTTCGCATGGCGGACAACAGCACGGGCCACAACAGAAGTCACAAAAATTGTTGTTGTTGCCGTTGCCGTTGTTGCGCATTGGCATTCGGCACGGCGCCTTTTTACGGCACGGCATTGCACACATAGCCACCGGGACGAGTTGCACTTTATGGAAAATTTATAAAAATGTTTCCAAAAAATCGAATTTAATTTTTTATCATAATTATCCGAAATAGGTTGGACGACTAAATTTACATAAAGCCTTATTGATTAAATCCTATCCAATTCGAACACTCGGAAACCCTGGTCCAATTCTAACTTTTTTTTAAATTTTGTGGCAAAATTATGAAAAAAATAGACGAAATTTTTGAAAATTTCGAATCCAACACCTCCATAAGGATTCTCTTAAAATCATAGCATTTAATTTTTTTATTTTGTTGAAAGCAAAAATTTAAGATGTCAAAAAATATTTTAAATTTACTCGGAGGGGCCATGGCCGGTTGTGGAGGTTGCAAAATTCGTGGTGGTGGTACCTGAAAAAGGGATTTAAAATTTATTTATTATGAATTAAATGTATATTCCTAATTTTTAAATTAAAATATTATTTTTTTCATTTATTTTAGCCTATTATTTGCATATGAATTTGCCCAAAAATTTGGCACAATTGGGGCCAGTGAGGGTGGCACGGGTTGCGCAAGGTTCATCATCGGTGGAGCAACCGCGCCAGTCGGCATCGCGGCACCTAACGACGGCGCACAAAGTGCCGTCGGCGGTGAGCACATTGGCATTGGCATTGGCTGAACTTAGTGAGGAAAATTGAAAAAATAATTACATGAATAAAGTAATCAGTAGGAATGGGAATTTTAGGCGCAAAAATTCGCAAAATAGACATTAAATAGGCACAAAAATAGGCAAATAAATTATTTTTCTTAGCACTTTTTAGGTAGCAAAACATGTAAAAAAACATAATCAAAAAATTTAATCTTTGTTATATCGCAATTGTAACTAAATTATAAAATATTTTAAAAGATTTTCTGTCGAATAAGGAAAATTTAGAAAACAAAAATTTTTATTAAGAAAAAAAATATTTTAAGGGATTAGTTTTTGGAAATTTTTCAATTTCTTACGGGCTCTATTTTTCGTTTATTGCATTTTTGTTAAGGATTTATTCGAAAATCCTTTAAACAGGCACATTAAGCACAAAAACCCCGAAAAGGCAAAAATCGGCATTATAAAAGTCATCGTAAACCCCCAAATCCAAGCGGAAAATGCGTTTTTCGTGCGAAGGTCGGAAATTTGAAATTTTTGAAAAAATTTTCGAAATTTTAAAATATTTTAATATGCTAAATTTAGATAATATAACTTTTGCAAATAGATAACAATTTTTCAAATTATTTATTACCGGAAGTGACGGCATAACTGCTGCCGGGAGGCCACCAATCGGTGTGCCAAATGCGCCTGCGGGTCGAATTTTTTAGAAATTTTAAATAATTTTTTTTATAATATTTCACCCTGAAAACCAGCAACCGGCATGTTCAGACAGGGCATGCCCGGGTAAATGCCTCGGCTTAACAACAAACCGCACGGTGCGGGTGCAAACAGAATGCCAAATGCGAAATTCAAATGCCAAATGAGAAGCAATAAATGGGAAAGTGGCATTTCGATAATTTTATATTGTTTAATTATGGTCTCGATTTAATTAAAACACCATTTATCTGCCCATTATATCATCTAAATTTTGTACGAATAATAATTTCTTAATTCATGTGTTAAATTGTTAAATTTGTCAATTTTAATTGAAAAAATAAATTTTATTAATTAATAATAATCAATTTGTAGTTTATTTTGCGAATAATTTATTGCCCATTATCAAAAAACCGTAGTTTTGAATTAATTTATTCCATTTATTTTCAGTGAATTTTTTGATGCATTTAATTTTATTAAAGATTCCATATAATTCTAATTGGAAGGAAAATTATTATTTTTTAAATTTAAATATTTTTATCATTATTCTTTTTTGTAAATATAATTTATATTTTTAAACTCTTAAGCGAGCAAATCATTTGCTAATTTTCATTAATTGAT
Organism: Heterodera glycines; assembly: GCA_004148225.2. NCBI lineage: Eukaryota > Metazoa > Nematoda > Chromadorea > Rhabditida > Heteroderidae > Heterodera > Heterodera glycines. The sequence goes on from CP049709.1 coordinate 2,543,656, forward strand.
GCTGTTCAATTAGCGGTGAATCATTAGACAATAATGAAGCGACGCTAATTGGCGATAATGATGCTTCAGGATTCACATATTCAAACAATTTTCAATGTCCATTCATTTTTTCATTTGAATACGAACAAATTAAAAAAAGATTGGCCATTTGTTTTGTATACCTATTTTTGGGAATGCAAATAAACATTTATTTGAGCATTTTCTTGATGAATGAATGGTCAATGCGATCGCGACTGAATTGAGTGATCAGTTTTGGATGAACGTAGACAAACAATTACTCAATTTGTGTTGGGGTAAAAGAATTTTAAAAATTTTATAAAAAATTATTTTATTTTTAAAAAACTTGTGAAATGATGCGTCATTTATGAAATTTTGAATTTGTAACTTTTTATTAAAATATTTGCGTCGTAATTAAAAAAAAATCAAATTTAGTAAATCATTTTAATTACAAATTTATTCATTTTCGATTTGTAGTATTTATACGTAGATAAAATTGTTAATTTCTATTAAAAAACTGTAAATTTTTTTTACACTAAAAATAGTAAATAATTACATATCTTTTTAATCAACAAATTTATTTAAAATTATAATTTTTATTATCAAATACCATTTTCTGCATGTTACCTTTGTTTGTCTAAAATTAAATTAATTTGTAAAGATTATTAAATTACCTAATCTGATATGATTTGAATGGATAAAAAAGCATAGTATTTATTGGCTTAAAAAACCGTGGATTTTTTGTTTTTACAAAATTTATGGCGTGGGAAAAACGTGCAAACCCATTTTGGTGTAATGTGCAAACCCAAAAATTTGAATTTTTTAAATATTTCATTATTTTTCCGTTTGCCCTGAAGATATGAAGTAAATATGATTTTTTTTATTATTGTAAATTAATGTAAAATATTTCTTATTTTTGATGAATCATTCATTCATTGGATAATTGTCCTGATTTATTTGTGTTTGTATTGTTTTTTGTAATCGATTTAAAAGCAATAAATTCTCATTTTCTTCATTTAATAAATAATTTTATAAAGCTAAAAATTCCCAATTTTACATTGATAATTAGGTAATACTTATTGCCAATTAAAAATGCAAATATGTGTATTATTAATTTTATTTTTAATTACTTTAATTGACCAAACCGAAACAGAAAAGAAAAAGTGGAACAAAAGCCATTTGATGGAATATTTGGAGAAAAATGGCAAGAAAAAGAAGAAAAAGCGCAAAATGAACAGAAGAAACGGGAAATAATAAGAAAATATTATAAAATAAAAGAGAAAATAAAACAAAAAAAAGAAAATATTCAGCAAAAGAATGGGAGAAAAATTATGCCGAAATTTGTAAGAAAATTGGAGTAAGCCGTGAATCACTTAGAAAATGGAAGAAACAATTTGGCATAAGCAGTAAAGATTAACGAAAAAAGAAAAAATGGAAAATTAGAAAATTTATTGGAAAATAAAAAAAGAAAATCCAAAAATCAGTGACAAAGAAATTGGAAAAACATTGAAAATTGGTAAAAAGAATATTTCAAAATGGAAGAAACAATTTGGAGAAGAAATAATTTTCAAAAAAATTAATAATTTTCATAAAAATCCAATAATTTTAATTTCCGTTTTTTCATTTTCATCCTGTACGCCTCCTATTCTGTTGTGGTATGGTTCTGCTAAAATGCTGTCTAACTGCGCCTAAATGGTTTATTGAACAAATATAAAAATGTAAATTAATTTTAATTTTAAATATTATTTTTTTTATTAATAAAAAATTTATTTCTACCAATTGTTGAAGATTCTCCTGGTTTGCCTAAAATAAATTGTTTTAATAAATTATAAAATTAATTTCCTTTCACAAATTAGTAGGGGGTGAAAATGGGGAAAATTAAAAATTCTCGAGTTTTTTTTAGGGGGGGGGGGGAAGTGGAATTACGAGTTTTCCGGAAATTTTTTGGGCTAAGGAATTCATGATTTTACACAATGTCAATTTTTTTGTTCCAAAATATTCGAAAATTTTCATAATGCAATCAAACTGAAAAATTGGAAATCGTTTAAATTTTACTTTCTGCCCAAAGCTGGTGGACCAGTTGATAGGCAGGCTACTGCGCATTTTATGGATTTGTGGAGCGAATGAATCTAAAATTGAAATTAAAATTCTTTTTTATTAATATACCTTTTTTATTTTGCATTCTTTTATGAAAATTGTTTTTGTTCGATTTCGATTCTTTTGATAAACATTGTTCTCCCAATGCAAAAGAAAGCATCACAGACAAGCAAAACAGCAGCACAAACAGAAGGTGGAAAAATGAGTTGTTCATCATTTTGTCAAATTAGTGATTTTTTGGGATGCTAAAATATTGGCATTTTTAATTGGCTTATCAATTTAGGCTTATGAATGGCATATAAATTTAAAGGCATTTTTGTGAAAATGTAAATTTTGTTTTAAAAAAATTTTTTTTAGAAAAAAATTCTAGTTTTATATGCAAATTTTTTTTATATGAGTTGCTGATTGTACGAGTTACCATTGACCCAGTGCTGCTGACCGAGACTCCTGTGTATCAAGCCTAGACTCGAGAAGAGAAGACTCGGGAAAAGTCTCGGGATTTCGGTGTCCTGGTCTTGGACCTCGACCCGGGCCTCGCGTCGAGAAAAATGAAATCCCAGGACTAGGTTGATCTCGAGTCTCGCTTGTGCCCGGGTTCTGGCATAAATTTAAAGGCATTTTGTGAAAATGTAAATTTTTGTTTTTAAAAAAATTCCTTTTATGAGAAAAAAATTCTAATTTTTTTTATATGAGTTGCTGATTGTACGAGTTGCCATTGACCCAGTGCTGCTGACCGAGACTTCCATGTATTCTCGCTTGTGCCCGGGTTCAACTCAGTGCAGGGGTCAACTCTCGTTCTCGAGTCTCGGGAAATTTCGGTCTCGAACACCACCACTGCTGGCGTGTTCATTTTAATTTTTGTGTTACTCTCTATTTTAATAAATAATTTTTTTTTTATTTTGAATGTGCGCGAGAAAATTATTTTGCAGCATAATTAAAAAATTCATCAGTGAATGAATGCAAATGAAATTGCTTTTTTAAAAAAAGTAATTATGAATATTCTGCAAAGAAATTTAATGCTTTTTATACATTAAATTGTTTTTTTAGTCATTGATTAATGTATTTCCGCAATTTTTGCACAAAAAAATAATTGTTGCATTTTCCATAATTGTTTTTAATTATGTTGTTAATTGAATGGCAAGCATTCTCTCAAACGGATGTCAGTAGAAGGAAAATGACAAAATGCCAAACACTCAGTCGGAAATTGATTCAAAAAAGAAAATTATGTTTTTATGCCGTGCCTGCAGAAATTTGAGTGCAATTTGTTAAGAGAATTTTGTCCAAAAATTGTCCAAATTTTGTGATTTTCGAGCCAATTTTTAGTAAAAAAATTTAGAGTTTTGGTGGGCCGGCGGTGCCGATAGGCGCCGTCGAAAAGTTTTTCGGAATTTCTAATTAATTTTATTATGAAAATTTGTTCAAAATTTCAAAAATTGTTCAAAATTTCAAAAATTTTCAATATTTCCCACTTGGTGGATGAATTAAGTTTTAAATTTTTACAACGCTCGGGGTCCCCGGCGCCCCGACTATGTGTCGGGGGGTCGGGGGGCAAAATGTCGGGGGTCGGGGACCGTCGGGGGACGACATGTCGGGGGTCGGGGAATAGGCCCAAAAATGTCGGCGGTCGGGGACCGTCGGGGGACGACATGTCGGGGGTCGGGGGACGACATGTCGGGGGTCGGGGACCGTCGGGGGACGACATGTCGGGGGTCGGGGACCGTCGGGGGACGACATGTCGGGGGTCGGGGAATAGGCCCAAAAATGTCGGCGGTCGGGGTCGCGAGCCGGGGGGTTCGGGGTCGGGGCTTCATATATTTTTTTAAAGACACAAAAAATGACAAATTTATAATTATTCAAATATTATAGAAATACTATGAATGTAATGGATAAATTTTCTTATAAAATATTTATCTTATATAATAAAGTTGATTGTTTGTATGTGTGTGTGCAGTGTTTGAATTTGTGTAGCGTTTTGTTTGAGTTTTGCGTTAAAAATGAATTTGAAAAAAGTAGAGCGAGGGAAAGGTGGGAAAATAGTGCACTGTCTGATTGTCTGTCTACGCGGGCAGCGGCGGGTGAGAGGGGCATACAGTGAACAGACGCGTGCTGCTGTGCAGCAGCAGTCTGTTGGACGCGTGCGTGTGTGTGGGAGAAGGAGGGAGTGGGAAAAAAGAGAGTAAATTGCAATGGAAAAGAAAAGAGAGTAAAGAAAGGAAAGGGAGAGATAATGGGAAATTTGTCTCGCACCCCTTCCTTATTTATATCCCATCTTTTATTATAAAAATAATTAATAAAATAATGAGCACATTTTTGTGTTTGTTTGAGTGGAAATTCCGGTTTATGAAGGTTCTGTTTTTGTGTGTAAGAAAAAATTTATGGTTTGTTTATCATTATTTTTTTGTCTAAATTTTGTTTTTGTTAATTGATTTGATTTTGATGTGAAAGCTTTTGTTTTGCTTATGTAAACGATAATGGAGAATTGTTTGGTTAAAAAAAATGCATTAGAATTTGTTTGAATGAAAAAGGTTTGTTACTTAAAGAAGTTTTTTGTACTTTTCCTTGCTTATAATATGAAAAGAATCTGATTTGGTTTTTGATATTTGTTTTGAATAAAAAGCATGTTATGATAGTAATAAAAAATGAAAGAAAAAGCCTTTGATGGATAGAAAAAGCAATATAAATGCTACATCTCATGTTTTGCCTGTGTTCGAGTGGAATATTTATATGCAATTGGGATATTGACGTGCCACTTGCGGGATCAAATTTAGGTGGAAAGTTTTAAATAGGTCAGTTTTAATTTGAATGGGGTGGGGGCAATAATTATACACCATAGTGTTTTGATTTATTATGGGTTATATTTCAATTTCTGGATTCCTTTTAAATAGTTCTGTATTCCGTTGCTGAGGTTGAGTCCCAGTGATTGAAATGCTGGAGGGTTGAGTCCCGTTGAATGGAATGTTGGTGGGTTGAGTCCCGTTGAAGTTGGTGGGTTGAGTCCCAGTGTTTAGAATGCCGGAGATTTGAGTCCATTGTTTGGAATGCCGGAGATTTGAGTCCCAGAGATTGAAATGCTGGAGGGTTGAGTCCCAGTGATTGAATGCTGGTGGGTTGAGTCCCGTTGATTGGAATGTTGGTGGGTTGAGTCCCAGTGATTGAAATGCAGAAGAATTGAGTCCCAGTGATTGAAATGCTGGTGGATTGAGTCCCACTGATTGAAATGCTGGTGGATTGAGTCCCGTTGATTGGAATGTTGGTGGATTGAGTCCCAGTGATTGAAACGCAGGAGAATAGAGTCCCAGTGATTGAAATGCAGGTGAATTGAGTCCCAGTGATTGGAATGTTGGTGGGTTGAGTCCCACTGATTGGAATGTTGGTGGGTTGAGTCCCAGTGATTAAATGATGGTGGATTGGCGCAGAAAATTGTGGGGGGCCGAAGGCCCCAGTACGAGGCCGCGAAGCGGCCGAGCCCTCCCAAACTGTTCAACATCCCAAGGCACACAAAAAGTTAAAAATGCTAAAGAAATTTGCTGAGGTTGAGTCCCGGCGATTGAAATGTTGGAGGGTTGAGTCCCGGTAATTGAAATTCTGGTGGATTGAGTCCCGTGATTGGAATGTTGGTGGGTTGAGTCCCAGTGATTGAAATACTGGTGGATTGAGTCCCAGTGATTGAAATGCTGGTGGATTGAGTCCCGTTGAAGTTGGTGGGTTGAGTCCCAGTGTTTAGAATGCCGGAGATTTGAGTCCATTGTTTGGAATGCCGGAGATTTGAGTCCCAGAGATTGAAATGCTGGTGGGTTGAGTCCCAGCGATTGGAAAGTCTGATAATTGAGTCTCAGAGAATTGAAAGTTGGTGGGTTGAGTGAGTCCCAGTGTTTAGAATGCCGGAGATTTGAGTCCCGTTGATTGGAATGTTGGTGGGTTGAGTCCCAGTGATTGAAATGCAGAAGAATTGAGTCCCAGTGATTGGAATGTTGGTGGGTTGAGTCCCACTGATTGGAATGTTGGTGGATTGAGTCCCAGTGATTGAAATGCTGGTGGATTGAGTCCCACTGATTGAAATGCTGGTGGATTGAGTCCCGTTGATTGGAATGTTGGTGGATTGAGTCCCAGTGATTGAAACGCAGGAGAATAGAGTCCCAGTGATTGAAATGCAGAAGAATTGAGTCCCAGTGTTTGGAATGCCGGAGATTTGAGTCCCAGAGATAGAAATGCTGGTGGCTTGATTTTCAGTGATTGTAATGTCATTGAAAGTTGGTGGGTTGAGTCCCAATGTTTAGAATGCCGCAGATTTGAGTCCCAGTGTTTGGAATGCCGGAGATTTGAGTCCATTGTTTGGAATGCCGGAGATTTGAGTCCCGTTGATTGGAATGTTGGTGGGTTGAGTCCCAGTGATTGAAATGCAGAAGAATTGAGTCCCAGTGATTGGAATGTTGGTGGGTTGAGTCCCACTGATTGGAATGTTGGTGGATTGAGTCCCAGTGATTGAAATGCTGGTGGATTGAGTCCCACTGATTGAAATGCTGGTGGATTGAGTCCCGTTGATTGGAATGTTGGTGGATTGAGTCCCAGTGATTGAAACGCAGGAGAATAGAGTCCCAGTGATTGAAATGCAGAAGAATTGAGTCCCAGTGTTTGGAATGCCGGAGATTTGAGTCCCAGAGATAGAAATGCTGGTGGCTTGATTTTCAGTGATTGTAATGTCATTGAAAGTTGGTGGGTTGAGTCCCAATGTTTAGAATGCCGCAGATTTGAGTCCCAGTGTTTGGAATGCCGGAGATTTGAGTCCATTGTTTGGAATGCCGGAGATTTGAGTCCCAGAGATTGAAATGCTGGAGGGTTGAGTCCCAGTGATTGAATGCTGGTGGGTTGAGTCCCGTTGATTGGAATGTTGGTGGGTTGAGTCCCACTGATTGAAATGCAGAAGAATTGAGTCCCAGTGATTGAAATGCTGGTGGGTTGAGTCCCGTTGATTGGAATGTTGGTGGGTTGAGTCCCACTGATTGGAATGTTGGTGGATTGAGTCCCAGTGATTGAAATGCTGGTGGATTGAGTCCCACTGATTGAAATGCTGGTGGATTGAGTCCCGTTGATTGGAATGTTGGTGGATTGAGTCCCAGTGATTGAAATGCTGGTGGATTGAGTCCCGTTGATTGGAATGTTGGTGGATTTAGTCCCAGTGATTGAAATGCTGGTGGATTGAGTCCCGGCGATTGGAGAAAAAGCCAAGAATAGGATGCGAGGCCGCGAAGCGGCCGAGCCAGTCGATTTTATCATTCATAATCCTATAATACAAGCGTACTACCTAGCGGGGGATGCGCCGAAGGCGCTGACCCCGCTAGTGTTTTAAAAACTGGTTAATCTTATATTTTATAAATCATTGTATTGTATTTGGCTTGGCATGTTTTTTTAAATAAAGAAAAGTAAACAAAATTTTTTCCATTGATTTTATTATGTGAAAATTTGATTTATTGAAAATATAAAAATGTCATGAATTTTAAATGTGTTCTGATTCGAATGCAAATCTTTGTAAGGCATTGAAAATATACTTATTTTTAAATAAATAAATGAGTTGGTTTATTTTTTGATGATCAGTTGAGTTTTGTAATGTTTTATAGTTTATTTTAATTAGAAAACCAATTTATTTTTTTTTAAATCATTTCACAAATAAATAAATGGCCCTTAATAGTGAAATCTAATCATTTTGGATTTTATTAAGTAAATTATAAAACATTTTGAGATTATTTTGACCCAAACATTTGCTTCTCAATTTCATTTTTTAAAAACTTATTTGTTATTGAATATTAGTTTATGCTTTTTTAATTTTTATTATTTTTCACCCTAGCAAAACCCCAAGGAGTTTTACAGGGCCTCTAAAATCGAAAATTTAGGCATACTGGGAGCCCAGTTCCAACATTTTTCAGTTTTTTAATGATTCCCTCCCAATCCTTGAATTGACTGTTTTCACTTATTTACACTAAGAAAAATTTCAAAATTTAGGGTATTTAAAATAATTTTTTTAATACAAATACAAAAAATTTGAAAAAAACTAGAAATTGTCATAGTTTTTCTGATAATTTTTTCGGCAAATTTATCCAATTTTTCTTATAATCATCCTTTCAATCTTCAATGATTCTTTTATCCAAACAGTTTCTTCCATTTTGAAATGCTCTTTCTATCAATTTTCATCATTTTTGCAATTGCCCGTTCACTCATTTTTGGATTTTTTCTTTTCATTTGCCAATAAATTTTCATTTTTTCCATTTTTTCTTTCTCCGTTATTTTACTGCGAATGCCAAAATGTTTCTTCCATTTGTAAATTATGTCTCGGCTTACTCCAATTTTCTTACAAATTTCGGCATAATTTTTCTTCCATTCTTTTTTTGAATATTTTCTCTTTTGCTTATATTCATTTGTCATTTCAATAAAGCGTTGAACAATTTCAAATTTTTCTTCATCAGTTTTTGATTTGTAAGATTTGCGTTTTTGAAGACCAAATTCTTTGATCCATTCATAAATTGTGGTTCGATTTGTCCACAATTTTTTCGTTATTTTTTCTTCAATTTTATTCCATTCTTTTGCTGAATATTTTCTTCCTTTTTGCTTTATTTTTTCTTTTATTTTATAAAATTTTGCAATTATTTCTCTTTTTTTGAGTTCATTTCGCCTTTCTTCTTCTTTTTCTTCCCATTTTTCTCCAAATATTTCATCAAATGATTTTTGTTGTAATTTTTTCTTTTCCGTTTTAATTTGATCAATTTCGATGATTAAAAATATAATTAAAACTAATAATAGGTGGAGTTTCATTTTCTTCTTAAATTCTCAAAAAAAATTGGTAATTTTTTATTTTTATAAATAATATAAATCTAAATCTTCTGCTTTTACAAATATAAAAAAATTTTATTTTTTTAAATGGGATTTGAATTATCTTTGGGTCATTGAGCTGACTGATGATAATTAATTAATTTTGCTTAAATTTTCAAAATTTTGGGCAGCCTATATTTTGAACTCGTTTTTTAATGTATATCGCGCGCATATAAATAATTAAAATCGTAAATCAATTCATAAATTTAAATCTCTACTCCTGGCTAATGCAAAAAGGAAAAAAACATTAAAAAAGGCGGTAAAATCGCAGAGGAAAAAATACAAAAAATTTTAAAACAATTCTAAAACAATTCGTAAAAATATATTTTATTAATAAAATAAAAATAGGGTGATGATTTAAATTGGTTTTCTAACCGTATAGTTATTATCCATAAATCCAAAAATCGTGATTTTTGAATTTTATGCCCATAATAAACTTTTTTAAATTTTCAAAATTTTTGAAATTTATAAATTTTAATAGAGAATACTTAGAGCTACCGTGTGCTATCAACATATTAAATTTAGTTACTTTATGCATATTCGTTCTATATTCAAGTTGTTATAATCATTAAATTTAAAAATCGTGATTTCAGAGTTTTATGGCCATAATAGCAATAATAGCAATTATATGATCATTTTACAAGCATTTTTTACCGTAGTGCGACATTTGCGGACCAGTATTTCCCGATTGAACTGTTAAAATAAAGAAAAATTTTTTTTTTGAATGTGCGCGAGAAAATTCTCGTTCTCGAGTCTCGGGAAATTTCGGTCTCGAACACCACCACTGCTGGCGTGTTCATTTTAATTTTTGTGTTACTCTCTATTTTAATAAATAATTTTTTTTTATTTTGAATGTGCGCGAGAAAATTATTTTGTAGCATAATTAAAAAATTCATCAGTGAATGAATGCAAATGAAATTGCTTTTTTAAAAAAGTAATTATGAATATTCTGCAAAGAAATTTAATGCTTTTTATACATTAAATTGTTTTTTTAGTCATTGATTAATGTATTTCCGCAATTTTTGCACAAAAAAATAATTGTTGCATTTTCCATAATTGTTTTTAATTATGTTAATTGAATGACAAGCATTCTCTCAAACGGATGTCAGTAGAAGGAAAATGACAAAATGCCAAACACTCAGTCGGAAATTGATTCAAAAAAGAAAATTATGTTTTTATGCCGTGCCTGCTGGTGCCAACAGTGTCTTCTTTCTTTTAATTATTAAATTTATTCCCACAAAATGTTTTTTTTTAATTTTTCTCTTTTCAATTTATGAAATTTACTTGGAAATCCTAAAGAATAGGGAGTAGTATATAGCGTCAAAAGCGCACGGTTGCGCACGGGTGTTTACCGCACAAACCCGTGCCTATGTGAGGGGTGGAACCTTTTGAAGATGCCGCCAAGAGCCAAAATCTATGGGAGGGGTGCAGCCCTTTGAAGTTGCCGCCCGCTCACATCCTGAGCCTATGGGATTTTCTTTGAACTCTGCCGCCTTGTGGATTTAAAATTTCCCCAAATTGTTGCGGGTGTTTTTTCACCCGCGCCGCGCAGCGCCGCGGGAAGGTCATCAATCATCCACCTGTCACCAAAAGTGACAGGTGAAGGAAATTCAATTTTTTCTTTGCAAATTTAAAATTTTGACCCCAAACCTTTTGGGCGGTTTTATTTTCTCAAATCCTGAGATTTTTATGATGGGTTCTCTAATCCTGAAATTAAAAATTAATTTTTGAAAATGTGCCAAAACAGTGCGGATTTTTTTTTGCATTTCCTCCCCGCTCGCCCCACGCCGCGATGCCGCCGCCGCGAAAAAAAATCGATAACGGAATTTGGAAGAAGTGCAAATTAATTGAAATGACTGCAAACAATATCAATTATAAATTGGACAATAAAATTAATTATTTAAATTGTGTTTAAAAATAAAAATCGAAAATGAATAAATAAATCGGGATGAAAAACCTTTTCAAAAGTAGGTCACCTGCCAACCAAAATTGATTGATGTGTTTTTATTTCTCTTCCATTATTTCGCAATCTGCACGTGACTTTTTGTTCCAATTATTTCGCAGTGTGGCCCATTAATTAGGTCAACTGTCAATAAAATGGGATTGATTGGTTTCTTATTGAAATTTCTCCACCACCTCCCCAGAGCCCCTAAACCTCGCGGGTTTCTCGCTGGTGTTTCCCGCACAATCCCAAGCCTATGGGAGGGGCACACAAACTTTTGAAGATGCCCCCTGCAAAACCTATTGGGGCAAACCGAAAACATATTAGATTCCCTTTGAAGTTGCCGCCCACATAAATCCGATTTCCCCAAATCCGTGCGGTTGCTTTTTTTGCACATCCCTCCCCGCGCCGCCGCGCAGCGACGCGGAAGGTAATCAATCATCCACCTGTCACCAGAGTGACAGGGGAAGGAAATTCGATTTTTTCTTTTGCAAATTTAATCCTAATTTCTAAAGGCTAAATCCAAACTACTTAGACATTACATTATTCGCAATCCTGAGATTTTTTTTTTGTGATGCTTTTTCTGATCCTGAAATTAAACTCATTTTGAAAATTTGCCAAAACCGTGCGGTTTTTTTTGCATTTCCTCCCCGCCCCGACGATGAGGTACAATGCAGGCGTCGCGCAAATTAAATCGATAATGAAATTGTAGAAGTGCAAATTTAATTGGTAATGCAGCAAATAATGCCGATAAATCAATTAATGAACTGGACAATAAAATTATTATCCAAATCCAATTTAAAAACAAAATCGAAAATGAATAAATAAATATGATGAAAAAAAACTTTTCCAAAAGTATGTCATCTGTCAATAAAATATGATTAATGATTTTTAGCAATATGGGCCAAAAATTTTTTAAAAATCTTTGATTGATAGTAAAATTAATTATTTAAATTGTGTTTAAAAATAAAAATCGAAAATGAATAAATAAATCGGGATGAAAAACCTTTTCAAAAGTAGGTCACCTGCCAACCAAAATTGATTGATGTGTTTTTATTTCTCTTCCATTATTTCGCAATCTGCACGTGACTTTTTGTTCCAATTATTTCGCAGTGTGGCCCATTAATTAGGTCAACTGTCAATAAAATGGGATTGATTGGTTTCTTATTGAAATTTCTCCACCACCTCCCCAGAGCCCCTAAACCTCGCGGGTTTCTCGCTGGTGTTTCCCGCACAATCCCAAGCCTATGGGAGGGGCACACAAACTTTTGAAGATGCCCCCTGCAAAACCTATTGGGGCAAACCGAAAACATATTAGATTCCCTTTGAAGTTGCCGCCCACATAAATCCGATTTCCCCAAATCCGTGCGGTTGCTTTTTTTGCACATCCCTCCCCGCGCCGCCGCGCAGCGACGCGGAAGGTAATCAATCATCCACCTGTCACCAGAGTGACAGGGGGAGGAAATTCGATTTTTTCTTTTGCAAATTTAATCCTAATTTCTAAAGGCTAAATCCAAACTACTTAGACATTACATTATTCGCAATCCTGAGATTTTTTTTTTGTGATGCTTTTTCTGATCCTGAAATTAAACTCATTTTGAAAATTTGCCAAAACCGTGCGGTTTTTTTTGCATTTCCTCCCCGCCCCGACGATGAGGTACAATGCAGGCGTCGCGCAAATTAAATCGATAATGAAATTGTAGAAGTGCAAATTTAATTGGTAATGCAGCAAATAATGCCGATAAATCAATTAATGAACTGGACAATAAAATTATTATCCAAATCCAATTTAAAAACAAAATCGAAAATGAATAAATAAATATGATGAAAAAAAACTTTTCCAAAAGTAGGTCATCTGTCAATAAAATATGATTAATGATTTTTAGCAATATGGGCCAAAAATTTTTTAAAAATCTTTGATTGATAGGCTTTACGTTTTTGAAACGATTTCGCAATATGGACCCATTTTTGAAATGATTAATGAGTTTTATCCTTTTCCAGCACAATGTGCAAGTGACAGACCCAAAACCGAGCGGGTACCGGAATGGCCCCTCCAAAATCCGAAACCTATTGAAGGGGTATTTTCCTTTGAAGTTACCGCCCGCTTGCGGGGGCGGTATTTTCTTTTGAAATTGCCGCTACGTGATACTTCCCCGCAAAATCCCGAGCCTATTGAAGGGGTGTTTCCCTTTGAAGTTACCGCCGCGGGATTTTCCCCAACCCATTGAAGGGGTGAAATCCGTTGGGTGATTTATGAACAGGTTCACAAATCAAAGATATTGTATTAGTTTAACCCTTTAAAGTCGCCGCCCACGCAAATCCGATTTCCAAAACCGTGCGGGTATTTTTTTTTGTCCCCATCTCCCTCTCCGCCGGTGCGCCATGAAGTCGCCCTGCCGCGCACCGCCGCGGAAAGTTAATCAATCATTCCCCTGCCACAAATGGGACATGTGAAAATACTTTCAACCAAAATTCAAGTTCTTATACATCATATCCCAAATACTTTGTCGCTGTTTTTTGAATGCTGTTCATTAAAATTTACTAATACGTGTTTAAAATTCCAAATCCTAGAAAAAGAGCGAAAGCATTCTTTAACTGAACATAAAGATAAAGAAATTATGGTCCGACGAAAAATTTTAAAATAAAAATAATAAAATAAAACGAAAAAATTAAACGTAAAGATAAATTAAAAAATTGAAATTTTCAATTGTTGGTGCTGTGTACCATATTTCTTTCCAAAATCGAAAACTATTTCGCAAATTTGACCAACAATTTCTGAAAAACTGCCAAGCAAAATTGATTGATGGATTTATTATTTCGAATTTCTCATTTATTACACAATATGCGCGCGATTTACATTAAAAAACGAGTTCAAAATATAGGCTGCCCAAAATTTTGAAAATTTAAGCAAAATTAATTAATTATCATCAGTCAGCTCAATGACCCAAAGATAATTCAATCCCATTTAAAAAATAATAATAAAATTGAAAATTCTGAATGTATGTTGTTTAAACTCATTCGTAGCAATTTAAAAAATAATTTTTCTTGATAATTTTTTGCTCCCTTCACCCCTTCCCCATAAATTGTTTTTTTCTGTTATTCATCATTATTTTTAGATTTTGGATTTAGGGAAGTTAAAAATAATTACTCTTATGTCTTTGCCACGTAATTCTCGTTGTTATTCTTTCTATTTCAAATTTAATTGAATTCCCAAACTCAATGGTAGGGGATTTTCATCTAAAGTTTTCCCGCTGAGCTAATTTATATACAAATAATGCTCTGGTAAAAGATTCCCTTTTAACTTTTTAACGTAATTTATTATTGTTTTTGCATTTAAAAATTTGAAATATTTCAATAAATAATTTAATATGAAAAGGCAATCCTTTTGAGTTCCCGAACCTTTTCTTTTGAATATATATTTTAACCGTTCTACATTTTTGAATGTTTAAATTATAATATTAATTTTCTTCCCTTAAAAATGCTTTTTTTGTGACATAAGATGGTATACAGCTTTTGAATATGTCTAGATAATTGAAAACACTTCCCAACTTAGACCTTTTAAAATCTCCAAGCTTAAGGCATTGAAAAAGATCGGGACGATATTAAGATATTGATTACTCATGTAAAAACCCTAAAAACAAAAAGCTTTAAAATCGCAAATTTTGTCCAAAAATTCATTTTAATGTAATGATTTTATTAGATTACACCTAATAAGATTATACATTTTCATGGATTAAAAGGCTCGAGTATCTCGTTTTCCTCATTAAACCTTGCTCACTCCATTCATAGATTGGCAGAGCTATGACAGAAAATTAATGAACACCTGTGCAGATTCGAAGCGCCTATTTTGCCAACAGCCGCCAGCGAAATCTTTAACAAAGATTAAAATTAAAAATAATATCAGGCACCGAATGTAATTCTGAGCAGGCTTTTGTGGGATTCCAATCTACAATGATATATTTTAGGAATATTTGAAAAAAGAATGAAAATTCCATTCATTTCAAATAACACTTTTATAGCTCCCTAAAAAATTATTTTCGATCAAAAAGCTATCAAAAAATCTAGGAACAAATATTTTTAAAGGTTTCAAATTTTCCAATAGAATTAGGGATTTTTAATATAGATGAAAAAAAAAAAATATATCTTTCTTTCGACCGACTGTTTATTAAGGGGTAATTAGTATTTACATGACTTTAATTATTTTTCGTAATTTTGCAAATTTGTTTACCGTTCTCAAAAAGTTTCAGGAATTAAACAAAAATTAACCTTTTTAAGGAGGCTTTATATTTAATAAAATTTCACCGAAAAATAATTTTTTAAAAGACATCCAATTTGAAAGGGAATTAAATTTTTTCTCCTTTTGAATATTATTGCATTGCGTTTCACTAAACTTTATCAATTTCTGAAAGTTTATTGTTACAATAACAGACAGATGAATAACATTTTATTATGTTAATAATGTATAAATAAAAATTAATTGCAAAACTAAATATCTTTAAAGCACAACAATTTTGTAAAATGAATAAAGAAAGAAAGCCTAGAGGAAGACCTCCGAAAAATAAAGAAAAATCTAGTGAAACATTTAATAAAAAAGATAATCCTCGAGTAGAAAAGAATTTTTCAAAAATTTTAAAAGCCAAAGTCCAAAAAGAAAAATCCAATGAAAATTTTAATAAAAAAGTAAATCTCAGAGTAGAAAAGAATTTATCAAAAATTTTAAAACCCAAAGTCCAACTTAATGGGAAAAGAATAGAAATAAATTCAGAAAGGGACACAAATGCCGTTCATACTAAAATAAAACTTCCTCCGATTTATGTAAGATTATAGATGACAAGGCTAATATTTCAAATATTTATGATTATTGTTAATCAATCACTTCTTCTTATCAAAAGCATTTTCAGCTTTTGACAAAATTTGCATACGATGTAAAATACATGGACAATGGCTGCTTGAAAAGGCAGAGGAAATAGTATGAAAAGCAAAAGAAAAAGCAATTCTAAATACAAGGTGAAGAGAGGGAAAAGTCAATGGGAAACTGGTTAAATGTTTACCCGAAAAGGGAAGAGAGTTGTGAAACTATAAGGAAAAATCTAATGCTATTGTTTCATAGTGAAAAGAGATGAATATGCAACGAAAACCGGTGAAATGAGAATGAAAAGGAATGATGATACAAGGGGGATAGATGAATTATGTGTTAGTATGTGGTCAAACAGGTAATGAATAGGTAAAACTCTGTGATAAGTCGTGAAAAGCAAATGTATATGGTGAAAAGTGAAAAGGTAAAAGCAAAAATGTTCACTGATAAATAGTGAAAGTTGGTGAAAAGCAGTAGGCGACAAGCGAAATGGTTAGTGGTAAGTGGTGAAAAGAGGTGAAAAACAATATGCGACAGGTGAATGTCCTGTGGTAAGTGGTGAAAAGAGGTGAAAAACAATATGCGACAGGTGAATGTCCTGTGGTAAGTGGTGAAAAGAGGTGAAAAAACAATATGCGACAGGTGAAATGTCCTGTGGTAAGTGGTGAAAAGAGGTGAAAAAACAATATGCGACAGGTGAATGTCCTGTGGTAAGTGGTGAAAAGAGAATTTTACTCATCCAAATCAAGTGAATGTCCTGTGGTAAGTGGTGAAAAGAGGTGAAATATTAAAGCTAAAATTTCCCAATTTCCGGCATCAAATTCATTCAATTTTAGCTAATATTATTTATTGCCGTGAATGTCCTGTGGTAAGTGGTGAAAAGAGGTGAAAAACATTTTTTTTGTAAACATTAAATTATTTAGATAGAAACATTGTAAATTAATTAGATAGAAACATTGGTATCAATTGTGAAAAAACAATATGCGACAGGTGAAATGTCCTGTGGTAAGTGGTGAAAAGAGGTGAAATGAATATAAGCAAAAGAGAAAATATTCAGCAAACGAATGGGAGAAAAATTATGCCGAAATTTGTAAGAAAATCGGAGTTAGCCAATTTACAATTAATAAATAGAAGAAACAAATTGGCATTAGCATTAGAACTAAGAAAGAAAAAATAGAAAAAATGAAAATTTATTGGAAAATGAAAAAAGAAAGCACAAAAATGAGTGACAAAGAAATTGCGAAAATGCTGAAGGTGAATGTCCTGTGGTAAGTGGTGAAAAGAGGTGAAAAACATTTGGAAATAGGTGAAAACAGGTGAAAAACCAATATGCGTCATGTGAATGTCCTGTGGTAAGTGGTGAAAAGAGGTGAAAAAACAATATGCGACAGGTGAATGTCCTGTGGTAAGTGGTGAAAAGAGGTGAAAAAACAATATGCGAAAGGTGAAATGTCCTGTGGTAAGTGGTGAAAAGAGGTGAAAAAACAATATGCGATAGTTGGCAATCTTGGAATTCTATTTCTTTAGAGTTTTGAAATTTTTCAAAGACAGAACCCAATATTTTCTTCGTAATTTTACAATAAATTCAATTAAAGTTAAACAGAATTTTTTTCTTTCAAAATTCATACCAAATTTGTGTTACTTTTTAAAAATAAGTGAAATGTCCTGTGGTAAGTGGTGAAAAGAGGTGAAAAAACAATATGCGAAAGGTGAAATGTCCTGTGGTAAGTGGTGAAAAGAGGTGAAAAAACAATATGCGACAGGTGAATGTCCTGTGGTAAGTGGTGAAAAGAGGTGAAAAACATTTGGAAATAGACACTGATAAAGCCATGAGAAGGTTCAGTTTTGTTGGTTAGTGTGAAGGTGTTTTTCGGCAATTTGGCAAACAATATGCGACAGGTGAAATGTCCTGTGGTAATTGGTGAAAAGAGGTGAAAAACCAATATACGACAGTTGAATGTCCAGTGGTAAGTGGTGGGAAGAGGTGAAAAAACAATATGCGACAGGTGAAATGTCCTGTGGTAGGTGGTGAAAAGAAGTGAAAACCAATATTCGACAGGTGAAAATGTCCTGTGTTAAGTGGTGAAAAGAGGTGAAAAACAATTGGCGACAGGTGATTTTCAGTTATAAGTGGTGAAAAGAGGTGAAAAACATTTGGAAATAGGTGAAAACAGGTGAAAAACCAATATGCGTCATGTGAATGTCCTGTGGTAAGTGGTGAAAAGAGGTGAAAAAACAATATGCGACAGGTGAAATGTCCTGTGGTAATTGGTGAAAAGAGGTGAAAAACCAATATACGACAGTTGAATGTCCAGTGGTAAGTGGTGGGAAGAGGTGAAAAAACAATATGCGAAAGGTGAAATGTCCTGTGGTAAGTGGTGAAAAGAGATGAAAAACAATATGCGACAGGTGAATGTCCTGTGGTAAGTGGTGAAAAGAGGTGAAAAACATTTGGAAATAGGTGAAAACAGGTGAAAAACCAATATGCGTCATGTGAATGTCCTGTGGTAAGTGGTGAAAAGAGGTGAAAAAACAATATGCGACAGGTGAATGTCCTGTGGTAAGTGGTGAAAAGAGGTGAAAAAACAATATGCGAAAGGTGAAATGTCCTGTGGTAGGTGGTGAAAAGAGGTAAAAAAACAATATGCGATAGGTGAATGTCCTGTGGTAAGTGGTGAAAAGAGGTGAAAAACAATATGCGACAGGTGAATGTCCTGTGGTAAGTGGTGAAAAGAGGTGTAAAAACAATATGCGAAAGGTGAAATGTCCTGTGGTAAGTGGTGAAAAGAGGTGAAAAACAATATGCGACAGGTGAATGTCCTGTGGTAAGTGGTGAAAAGAGGTGAAAAACATTTGGAAATAGGTGAAAACAGGTGAAAAACCAATATGCGTCATGTGAATGTCCTGTGGTAAGTGGTGAAAAGAGGTGAAAAAACAATATGCGACAGGTGAATGTCCTGTGGTAAGTGGTGAAAAGAGGTGAAAAAACAATATGCGAAAGCTCTATTAGCCTTATAAAAAGCGGATAGATTTTCAAGCCTGTAAAAAATTTTAGTGAATGTCCTGTGGTAAGTGGTGAAAAGAGGTGAAAAAACAATATGCGAAAGGTGAAATGTCCTGTGGTAAGTGGTGAAAAGAGGTGAAAAAACAATATGCGAAAGGTGAAATGTCCTGTGGTAAGTGGTGAAAAGAGGTGAAAAAACAATATGCGACAGGTGAATGTCCTGTGGTAAGTGGTGAAAAGAGGTGAAAAACATTTGGAAATAGGTGAAAACAGGTGAAAAACCAATATGCGTCATGTGAATGTCCTGTGGTAAGTGGTGAAAAGAGGTGAAAAAACAATATGCGACAGGTGAAATGTCCTGTGGTAGGTGGTGAAAAGAAGTGAAAACCAATATTCGACAGGTGAAAATGTCCTGTGTTAAGTGGTGAAAAGAGGTGAAAAACAATTGGCGACAGGTGATTTTCAGTTATAAGTGGTGAAAAGATGTGAAAAGTCTAAGAACATTGATGAAATTCTAGAGAAGTGATGAAAAGAGGGGAAACTAAAAATGGAAAAGTCAAATGCCAACCGAAGCCTATATGAGGGGTTGTTTCTCTGAATCTGCCGCCTTGTTGTTTTTAATTTTCCCCAAATCCTCGCGGGTGTTTTTTTTCGCGCGATGCCAACTTCCTGATTTCCAAACACCCGGTGCCCAACTTTCTGGTGGACCATCAGTGGGGAAAAAACCTAAATTGTAGGTCTGCACCTGTTAGACGCAATGTTTAATTACCATTTATTCGATCGCTAAAATTGAACCGGTTTAAACAAAAATTAAGCTCATTCAAAAGCTCAGAGTCGTGAAATATCAAACCTTTTTTCAAGTTTTGGATTGCCCAAAATCACGCAGCTGAGAGGAAAAATAAAGTTCATGTGATATTTTTGAAATTCCAAGGTGAAATCTGATTTCTATGTTTGACATCTTCAAATCTACTTTAATTTTGCCATTTTTAAATGTAAATCTCTTAAATTCTTTTATTATATTTTTACATATTCGAACATTTCTTTGCCTTTTTACCACTTTAAAATAGCTTCTATCTCAACTACTGTTCTGTTTTGCCTTTCACCACATAACACAAAAATCAGCATCGTCGTTGTATTTTCTGTTTTTGAAATATTTGACTTTTCCATTTTTAGTTTCCCCTCTTTTCATCACTTCTCTAGAAGTTCATCAATGTTCTTAGACTTTTCACATCTTTTCACCACTTATAACTGAAAATCACCTGTCGCCAATTGTTTTTCACCTCTTTTCACCACTTAACACAGGACATTTTCACCTGTCGAATATTGGTTTTCACTTCTTTTCACCACCTACCACAGGACATTTCACCTGTCGCATATTGTTTTTTCACCTCTTCCCACCACTTACCACTGGACATTCACCTGTCGCATATTGGTTTTTCACCTCTTTTCACCACTTACCACAGGACATTCACATGACGCATATTGGTTTTTCACCTGTTTTCACCTATTTCCAAATGTTTTTCACCTCTTTTCACCACTTACCACTAACCATTTCGCTTGTCGCCTACTGCTTTTCACCAACTTTCACTATTTATCAGTGAACATTTTTGCTTTTACCTTTTCACTTTTCACCATATACATTTGCTTTTCACGACTTATCATAGAGTTTTACCTATTCGTTTGCCTGTTTGACCACATACTAACACATAATTCATCTATCCCCCTTGTATCATCATTCCTTTTCATTCTCATTTAACCGGTTTTCGTTGCATATTCATCTCTTTTCACTATGAAACAATAGCATTAGATTTTTCCTTATAGTTTCACAACTCTCTTCCCTTTTCGGGTAAAGATTTAACCAGTTTCCCATTGACTTTTCCCTCTCTTCACCTTGTATTTAGAATTGCTTTTTCTTTTGCTTTTCATACTATTTCCTCTGCCTTTTCAAGCAGCCATTGTCCATGTATTTTACATCGTATGCAAATTTTGTCAAAAGCTGAAAATGCTTTTGATAAGAAGAAGTGATTGATTAACAATAATCATAAATATTTGAAATATTAGCCTTGTCATCTATAATCTTACATAAATCGGAGGAAGTTTTATTTTAGTATGAACGGCATTTGTGTCCCTTTCTGAATTTATTTCTATTCTTTTCCCATTAAGTTGGACTTTGGGTTTTAAAATTTTTGATAAATTCTTTTCTACTCTGAGATTTACTTTTTTATTAAAATTTTCATTGGATTTTTCTTTTTGGACTTTGGGCTTTAAAATTTTTGAAAAATTCTTTTCTACTCGAGGATTATCTTTTTTATTAAATGTTTCACTAGATTTTTCTTTATTTTTCGGAGGTCTTCCTCTAGTCTTTCTTTCTTTATTCATTTTACAAAATTGTTGTGCTTTAAAGATATTTAGTTTTGCAATTAATTTTTATTTATACATTATTAACATAATAAAATGTTATTCATCTGTCTGTTATTGTAACAATAAACTTTCAGAAATTGATAAAGTTTAGTGAAACGCAATGCAATAATATTCAAAAGGAGAAAAAATTTAAATCCCTTTCAAATTGGATGTCTTTTAAAAAATTATTTTTCGGTGAAATTTTATTAAATATAAAGCCTCCTTAAAAAGGTTAATTTTTGTTTAATTCCTGAAACTTTTTGAGAACGGTAAACAAATTTGCAAAATTACGAAAAATAATTAAAGTCATGTAAATACTAATTACCCCTTAATAAACAGTCGGTCGAAAGAAAGATATATTTTATTTTTTTTCATCTATATTAAAAATCCCTAATTCTATTGGAAAATTTGAAACCTTTAAAAATATTTGTTCCTAGATTTTTTGATAGCTTTTTGATCGAAAATAATTTTTTAGGGAGCTATAAAAGTGTTATTTGAAATGAATGGAATTTTCATTCTTTTTTCAAATATTCCTAAAATATATCATTGTAGATTGGAATCCCACAAAAGTCTGCTCAGAATTACATTCGGTGCCTGATATTATTTTTAATTTTAATCTTTGTTAAAGATTTCGCTGGCGGCTGTTGGCAAAATAGGCGCTTCGAATCTGCAGGTGTTCATTAATTTTCTGTCATAGCTCTGCCAATCTATGAATGGAGTGAGCAAGGTTTAATGAGGAAAACGAGATACTCGAGCCTTTTAATCCATGAAAATGTATAATCTTATTAGGTGTAATCCATTTGGCGATTTAGGAAACGCGCATGGTTAGAAGCCCATTTGGCGGATTTAGGAAAAGCGCATGGTTAGAAACCCATTTGGCGATTTAGGAAACATATCGTCCCGATCTTTTTCAATGCCTTAAGCTTGGAGATTTTAAAAGGTCTAAGTTGGGAAGTGTTTTCAATTATCTAGACATATTCAAAAGCTGTATACCATCTTATGTCACAAAAAAAGCATTTTTAAGGGAAGAAAATTAATATTATAATTTAAACATTCAAAAATGTAGAACGGTTAAAATATATATTCAAAAGAAAAGGTTCGGGAACTCAAAAGGATTGCCTTTTCATATTAAATTATTTATTGAAATATTTCAAATTTTTAAATGCAAAAACAATAATAAATTACGTTAAAGAGTTAAAAGGGAATCTTTTACCAGAGCATTATTTGTATATAAATTAGCTCAGCGGGAAAACTTTAGATGAAAATCCCCTACCATTGAGTTTGGGAATTCAATTAAATTTGAAATAGAAAGAATAACAACGAGAATTACGTGGCAAAGACATAAGAGTAATTATTTTTAACTTCCCTAAATCCAAAATCTAAAAATAATGATGAATAACAGAAAAAAACAATTTATGGGGAAGGGGTGAAGGGAGCAAAAAATTATCAAGAAAAATTATTTTTTAAATTGCTACGAATGAGTTTAAACAACATACATTCAGAATTTTCAATTTTATTATTTTTTTATATGGGATTTGAATTATCTTTGGGTCATTCAGCTGACTGATGATAATTAATTAATTTTGCTTAAATTTTCAAAATTTTGGGCAGCCTATATTTTGAACTCGTTTTTTAATGTAAATCGCGCGCATATTGTGTAATAAATGAGAAATTCGAAATAATAAATCCATCAATCAATTTTGCTTGGCAGTTTTTCAGAAATTGTTGGTCAAATTTGCGAAATAGTTTTCGATTTTGGAAAGAAATATGGTACACAGCACCAACAATTGAAAATTTCAATTTTTAATTTATCTTTACGTTTAATTTTTTCGTTTTATTTTATTATTTTTATTTTAAAATTTTTCGTCGGACCATAATTTCTTTATCTTTATGTTCAGTTAAAGAATGCTTTCGCTCTTTTTCTAGGATTTGGAATTTTAAACACGTATTAGTAAATTTTAATGAACAGCATTCAAAAAACAGCGACAAAGTATTTGGGATAAAAACCCATTGGCGATTTAGGAAACGCGCATGGTTAGAAACCATTTGGCGATTTAGGAAACGCGCATGGTTAGAAGCCCATTTGGCGGATTTAGGAAAAGCGCATGGTTAGAAACCCATTTGGCGATTTAGGAAACGCGCATGGTTAGAAGCCCATTTGTTGGAAATCGGATTTGCGTGGGCGGCGACTTTAAAGGGTTAAACTAATACAATATCTTTGATTTGTGAACCTGTTCATAAATCATCCAACGGATTTCACCCCTTCAATGGGTTAGGGGAAAATCCCGCGGCGGTAACTTCAAAGGGAAATACCCCTTCAATAGGCTCGGGATTTTGCGGGGAAGTATCACGTAGCGGCAATTTCAAAAGAAAATACCGCCCCCGCAAGCGGGCGGTAACTTCAAAGGAAAATACCCCTTCAATAGGTTTCGGATTTTGGAGGGGCCCTTCCGGTACCCGCTCGGTTTTGGGTCTGTCACTTGCACATTGTGCTGGAAAAGGATAAAAACTCATTAATCATTTCAAAAATGGGTCCATATTGCGAAATCGTTTCAAAAACGGAAAGCCTATCAATCAAAGATTTTTAAAAAATTTTTGGCCCATATTGCTAAAAATCATTAATCATATTTTATTGACAGATGACCTACTTTTGGAAAAGTTTTTTTCATCATATTTATTTATTCATTTTCGATTTTGTTTTTAAATTGGATTTGGATAATTAATTTTATTGTCCAATTCATTAATTTATTTATCGGCATTATTTGCTGCATTACCAATTAAAATTGCACTTCTACAATTTCATTATCGATTTAATTTGCGCGACGCCTGCATTGTACCTCATCGTCGGGGCGGGGAGGAAATGCAAAAAAAAAACCGCACGGTTTTGGCAAATTTTCAAAATGAGTTTAATTTCAGGATCAGAAAAAGCATCACAAAAAAAAATCTCAGGCGCATGGTTAAAACCCATTTGGCGATTTAGGAAACGCGCATGGTTAGAAACCACATTTGGCGATTTAGGAAACGCGCATGGTTAGAAGCCCATTTGGCGGATTTAGGAAAAGCGCATGGTTAGAAACCCATTTGGCGATTTAGGAAACGCGCATGGTTAGAAACCCATTTGGCGATTTAGGAAACGCGCATGGTTAAAACCCATTTGGCGATTTAGGAAACGCGCATGGTTAGAAACCCATTTGGCGATTTAGGAAACGCGCATGGTTAGAAGCCCATTTGGCGATTTAGGAAAAGCGCATGGTTAGAAACCCATTTGGCGATTTAGGAAACGCGCATGGTTAGAAGCCCATTTGGCGATTTAGGAAAGCGCATGGTTAGAAACCCATTTGGCGATTTAGGAAACGCGCATGGTTAGAACCCATTTGGCGGATTTAGGAAACGCGCATGGTTAAAACCCATTTGGCGATTTAGGAAACGCGCATGGTTAGAAACCATTTGGCGATTTAGGAAACGCGCATGGTTAGAAGCCCATTTGGCGATTTAGGAAAACGCGCATGGTTAGAAACCCATTTGGGGGTTTTTAATTTTTAATTTAGGGCTCAAATAAGTTTCCGTGGGTTTTCGAGGGGTGCTGATTACGAATCTGAACTCGGATTTGCCCAATTCGAAAATCGAGGCTCAAAAATTTTACAATTTTAGTGGTGCGCTTTTCAAAAACATTTTCGGAAACAAGGGCTGGGGGATGTAGCCCGGCGGTGCCGATAGGCACCGCCGGGAAAATTTTTGAAAATTTGAGGCAATTTGTTAAGAGAATTTTGTCCAAAAATTGTCCAAATTTTGTGATTTTCGAGCCAATTTTTAGTAAAAAAATTTAGAGTTTTGGTGGGCCGGCGGTGCCGATTTTGGCGATTTAGGAAACGCGCATGGTTAGAAACCATTTGGCGATTTAGGAAACGCGCATGGTTAGAAAGCCCATTTGGCGGATTTAGGAAAGCGCATGGTTAGAAACCATTTGGCGATTTAGGAAACGCGCATGGTTAGAAGCCCATTTGGGGATTTAGGAAACGCGCATGGTTAGAAACCCATTTGGCGATTTAGGAAACGCGCATGGTTAGAAACCATTTGGCGATTTAGGAAACGCGCATGGTTAGAAGCCCATTTGGCGATTTAGGAAACGCGCATGGTTAGAAGCCCATTTGGCGATTTAGGAAACGCGCATGGTTAGAAACCCATTTGGCGATTTAGGAAACGCGCATGGTTAGAACCCATTTGGCGATTTAGGAAACGCGCATGGTTAGAACCATTTGGCGATTTAGGAAACGCGCATGGTTAGAAACCCATTTGGCGATTTAGGAAACGCGCATGGTTAGAAACCCATTTGGCGATTTAGGAAACGCGCATGGTTAGAAGCCCATTTGGGATTTAGGAAAACGCGCATGGTTAGAAACACATTTGGCGATTTAGGAAACGCGCATGGTTAGAAACCCATTTGGCGATTTAGGAAACGCGCATGGTTAAACCCATTTGGCGATTTAGGAAACGCGCATGGTTAGAAACCATTTGGCGATTTAGGAAACGCGCATGGTTAGAACCCATTTGGCGATTTAGGAAACGCGCATGGTTAGAAACCCATTTGGCGATTTAGGAAACGCGCATGGTTAGAAAGCCCATTTGGCGATTTAGGAAACGCGCATGGTTAAAACCCATTTGGCGTCATGAATTTTAAATGTGTTCTGATTCGAATGCAAATCTTTGTAAGGCATTGAAAATATACTTATTTTTAAATGCATAAATGAGTTGGTTTATTTTTTAGTGATCAGTTGAGTTTTGTAATGTTTTTTTATAGTTTATTTTAATTAGAAAACCAATTTATTTTTTTTAAAAATCATTTCACAAATAAATAAATGGCCCATTAATAGTGAAATCTAATCATTTTGGATTTTATTAAGCAAATTATACAACATTTTGAGATTATTTTGACCCAAACATTTGCTTCTCAATTTCATTTTTTAAAAACTTATTTGTTATTGAATATTAGTTTATGCTATTTAATTTTTATTGTTTTTCACCCTAGCAAAAGCCCAAGGAGTTTTACAGGGCCTCTAAAATCGAAAATTTAGGCATACTGGGAGCCCAGTTCCAACATTGTTCAGTTTTTAATGATACCGGTTAGAAGCCCATTTGGCGGATTTAGGAAAACGCGCATGGTTAGAAACACATTTGGCGATTTAGGAAACGCGCATGGTTATAATACAAATACAAAAAATTTGAAAAAAAACTAGAAATTGTCATAGTTTTTCTGATAATTTTTTCGGCAAATTTATCCAATTTTTCTTATAATCATCCTTTCAATCTTCAATGCTTCTTTTATCCAAACAGTTTCTTCCATTTTGAAATGCTCTTTCTATCAATTTTCATCATTTTTGCAATTTCATTATCACTCATTTTCGGATTTTCTCTTTTCATTTGCCAATAAATTTTCATTTTTTCCATTTTTTCTTTCTCCGTTATAAATTTACTCATTCCAAATTGTTTCTTCCATTTCATAATTACGTAATGGCTAACTCCAATTTTCTTACAAATTTCTTCATAATTTTGGTCCCATTCTTTTCTTGAATATTTTCTTTTTTGCTTAAATTCATTTGTCATTTTAATGAATTTTTGAATAATTTGACGTTTTTCCGCATGGTTAGAAACCCATTTGCGTTTTCTTTTTTTGAAGACCTAGAACCCATTTGGCGATTTAGGAAACGCGCATGGTTAGAACCCATTTGGCGATTTAGGAAACGCGCATGGTTAGAAACCCATTTGGCGATTTAGGAAACGCGCATGGTTAGAACCCATTTGGCGATTTAGGAAACGCGCATGGTTAGAAACCCTTTTTTTGAGTTCATTTCGCCTTTCTTCTTCTTTTTCTTCCCATTTTTCTCCAAATATTTCATCAAATGATTTTTGTTCCGATTTAGGAAACGCGCATGGTTAGAAACCCATTTGGCGATTTAAAAAATATAATTAAAACTAATAATAGGTGGAGTTTCATTTTCTTCTTAAATTCTCAAAAATAAATTTGGTAATTTTTTATTTTTATAAATAATATAAATCTAAATCTTCTGCTTTTACAAATATAAAAAAATAATTTAATGTAAATAAAAAATTATTAAGATTTTAATAAATTTTGTTCTACTGAACAAATTATTGGCAATAATAAGTAAAATAATGATTAGTTTTTAAATGTTTTTTTCCATTAATTCACATTTTATTAAAATGGTCCCCGGAAATAATTAAAACCGTAAATCAATTCATAAATTTAAATCTCTACTCCTGGCAAGTGATCAAATTCTAATCAAAATAATTATTTTAAAAACGAAAAGCAAAATAATTGGGTTAATTAAATTTAATTATAATATTTATTATTTAAATTCCGTTACATAATTACAATATATTTTTATATTTGATTTTATGTATTGCTTTGTTGATTTTGGCTTATCAGGCTATGAAATAAGAGGCATTCATAAATTTTTGCTACAAAGCGGGTCTCGATTGGTTGATTTTCTCTCTCTTTTTCAGAAATTAGTTTTGCTATCCTCGCAACATTGCATACGAGATTATGTTGGAAATAGTCGTCTTTCAGTTTTCGGGATTAAAATTATCGCAAAAGGTGAAAAATTATTTGCTGTATTCGATTTTAAAATAATTTTTCAGTGAAGCATCGGCTCACCACGTATATCATTAGTATAAAAAAAATATATATTAATTAAGTAACGGAATTTAAATATAAATGTTGTAATCTATTTAAATAACATAATTATTTAGCTTTTCTTTTTTTAAATAATTATTTTTATTTAATTTGATCACATTGCACTTTTTCGTACTTCGCCCATTTTGCACTTTTCGTACTTCGTCATAGCACCTCCCGAAACATAATCATGTTTCACTTACTTACCCTTAGGCTAACCCAGCTTGAATTTTTATCAGGCATATCTCAGAATTAAATTAACAAAAAACTAAAAGTTTTTTATTAGCCGTCCCAAAACTATAGACTTTCATCAGGTCTCTCCATAATGGTGATATGCAGTGACTAAATTTTAGCACCCAAATCGACTTGAAAAACGAAAATTTGGTAAGTGTTTATATGAATTTTTCAAATTTTTCATTCGCCTCAACTGCTTAACTCATATAATCATATTATAAAAATTCAATTTTGATTACCCAAACACGTATTTGCACAGACAAAAAATAAAAAAAATTCTCGCTAACATCTATGTATAAGTCTCGGATGACACGTATTTGCACAGACAAAAAATAAAAATTTCCATTGATAAATTATATATTTTATATATTCATTTTATATGTTATCAAAATCGAACAAAATAGTTGGCACTTTTACGAAACGACCACAGTGGCACCTTTACGAAACATTCTCAAGTTGGCACTTTTACGAAACGACTTGGCACTTTTACGAAACGACCACAGTGGCACTTTTACGAAACATTCCCAAGGTGGCACTTTTACGAAACGCCCATAGTGGCACTTTTTACGAAACGACCCAGCACGATTAAGAAATGGAAGAAACAATTTAGAATGGGTAAATTTATAACGGAAAAAGAAAAATTGGAAAAAATGAAAATTTATAGAAGCCCATTAAAAGATTTTCCAAAAATAAATGAAGAAATTTTCGCACAAATGTTGAGGAAACGCGCATGGTTAGAAACCCATTTGGCGATTTAGGAAAACGCGCATGGTTAGGAACCCATTTGGCGATTTAGGAAACGCGCATGGTTAGAAGCCCATTTGCGGATTTAGGAATCAGTGCTTGTTAGAAAAGACTTGTTATTATATTTTAATCAAAAAATTCTATTTGTATTTGCATAAAACTTTCTATAGGTGTTCTGTTCAGATTTTTTAACTTAATGAAAATGTTAATATTTCCATTGCATTTTGAAAATATTTTCTGCGCAAATTTACAATAAATTCAATTAAAGTTAAAACATTTTAAAATTTTACCAAATTTATGGAAAAATTTTCCGGCAAAGTCTTTGATTTTGAAATTTTTCAAAAGACAGAACCCCAAATATTTTCTGCGTAATTTTACAATAAATTCAATTAAAGTTAAACTCATTTTTTCTTATCAAAATTTGTGAAAATTTTTCCGGCAGAGTCTTTGTCCTACCTGACCAGCCTCACACCTTTCAGCTGGCACTTTGACTTATTTTCATTTTCATTTTCTGTTTGTCTGTTTATTTTTTCAAAATAAATTTGCGTTTGATTTTGTTGCTTAGTGTGAAAATGTTTTTCGGGATTTTGGCTGAGTAAAGTCGAGTTTGACAAATTTTGTTTTAAAATCTGAAGGAGGATAAGCCGAAGAAAAATGCTTTTTGGCATAAATCACAAAATAATTCAGACAAAAATTTTGTTATTTACGGTTAACAAACAGATTTTTTAGTCAACGAAAAAAAATTTAATAATAATTTTTGTAATTACATTAATCATTATGTCCTGATTTATTAATTATATTTGTCCTGATTTCCGGAAATTCAACCCGAAACATTGAAAATATCCATTTTTCAATAATATTTTTGCTTTGACAATCAATCCAACGCAATAAATTATACGGCCATTTTTGTATTTATCATATTTTATTAAAATTAATCGTATAAATAAAATTAATTAATTTCTATTTGAAAATTAAAAAAAAAATGAAAATTTGTCTATTATTATTTTCAAAATTTTTGTTGGATTTAAGGAAAATGAATCAGGAAGTTTCATAATTTATTAAATTAAATTTTTTTTAGTCAAATTACAATTTTAAAGACACCTTTTTTTTAATTTGTTAAACAATTTGCAATAATAAAAAAATGATAAAAAAATCATTTCCACTAAAATTTAATTTCATTATATCTTTTTCATTGCAGTTTTTTATTTTCTATTTAATTGGAATAATTAGGGTATTAAAATTAAAATAAAACAAAATAATAATAATAATTTCATTTTCTTTAATTATTTTCTTCAAATTTTGTATAATTTTTCTTTATAATTTCTAAAATGTTTAAATTTTACTCATCCAAATCAATAATAAATTCTCATTTTCTCATTAAATAAATATTTATTATTAAAGCTAAAATTTCCCAATTTCCGGCATCAAATTCATTCAATTTTAGCTAATATTATTTATTGCCAATTTAAAAGAGTTTTACTTGTAAATTATTTAAAAAAATCTTATTTTTTGTAAACATTAAATTATTTAGATAGAAACATTGTAAATTAATTAGATAGAAACATTGGTATCAATTAGAAAATTAATTTATTCCTTTAGAAATAGAAATTGTGCAAAAATTCATTGACATGTCAAATGAATATAAGCAAAAGAGAAAATATTCAGCAAACGAATGGGAGAAAAATTATGCCGAAATTTGTAAGAAAATCGGAGTTAGCCAATTTACAATTAATAAATAGAAGAAACAAATTGGCATTAGCATTAGAACTAAGAAAGAAAAAATAGAAAAAATGAAAATTTATTGGAAAATGAAAAAAGAAAGCACAAAAATGAGTGACAAAGAAATTGCGAAAATGCTGAAAATTGATAAAACGAGCATTTCAAAATGGAAGAAACATTTTAGGGAAAGAAATTTCGAAGGATTGAAAAAAAACGGAAAAATTTATGAAAATTTGGATAAATTTATTTAAAAAATTATGTGTTCTCGAAAAAAAGATTTGTTATTTTATTTTGTCAAAAAATTGATTTATATTTTCATTAAAAACTTTTTATGATTGTCACGCTATTATGCTAATTTATTGCAACTCACATTTTTACGCAATTTTATTGGCAATCTTGGAATTCTATTTCTTTTGCATTTTGAAATTTTTCAAAGACAGAACCCAATATTTTCTTCGTAATTTTACAATAAATTCAATTAAAGTTAAACAGAATTTTTTTCTTTCAAAATTCATACCAAATTTGTGTTACTTTTTAAAAATAAATTTGCATTTGATCGAGCAAAGACATGACATTGGCGACGCCTCTGATCGTTATCCATCTGAACAGTGATCTCATCCGAGTGCGATCCCACGGCCAGCTACCCCTTAACCATAATAAACCTGTGACATCCCTCAAACTCGCATAGGGATTTCGAAGTTTTAACACTGATAAAGCCATGAGAAGGTTCAGTTTTGTTGGTTAGTGTGAAGGTGTTTTTCGGCAATTTGGCTGAGTAAAGTAGGGTTCAGCCCCGACCCCGAGGCCCCCGACCCGATCCGAGACGTTTTTTGGACCTATTCCCCGACCCGACCCCCGACATGTCGTCCCGCGAGGTCCCCGACCCCCGACTTTTTGCCCCCCGACCCCCCGACACTAATTCGGGGGATTGGGGACTCCGAGCGTTGTAAAAATTTTAAAGTTAATTATACAATGAAGGAGGAAAAGGTTGAAAATTTTTGAAATTTTGAACAATTTTTCTTAATAAAATTAATTTAAAATTCCGAAAAACGTTTTCAGCGGCGTCTATCGGCACCGCCGGCCTCCCAAAACTGCAAATTTTTTCCTAAAAATTGGCTCGAAAATCACAAAATATGGACAATTTTTGGACAAAATTCTCTTAACAAAGTATACTCATTTTCAAAAATTTTCCCGACGGCGCCTATCGGCACCGCCGGACCACTTCCCCCCACCCCAAGTTTCCAAAAAACTTTTTGAGAAGCGCACCACTAAAATTGTCATAGTTTTGAGATAAAATTTTGAACCTGGGAATTCGATTTCCGATTTCTGAAAATTTTTGGGGCCTAGGATTCCTTGTTATAAAATGCCAAATTGGACGCACTTTTACTGGCGCCAATGAATGAATTTGAATCAGATGATTAAAGTGAAAAAAGGAAGATTTACGAGCATTACAAAGAAAAATTGTTTTTTTGTTAAATAATTGCGTTGATCACTACCCGATCGGGGTCCCCGACCCCCGACAATTGAGCTTAAATAGTACAATAAGTTTGGGCTTAACTTTTTAGTGAAAAAATTCAATCACTCATAATTTTTTGGGTAGTTAACTGAAGAGCACCAAATTTTTTATGGACATCAAAAAGACAAAGAAACTCATATCTATGATGCTAACTCAATTAGTTCTGAATTGTAAATTTTTTATGAATTTTTAAATATGCACTATTTTTTTAACCCCCGACACGTCGCCCCCCGAGGGACCCACGCGTTTCGGCGCTGGCGTTTCGGCGCCGGTGTTTCGGCGCTGGCGTTTCGGCGCCAGCTCGTTTTTCCACTTAAGCTTTTTTCTTTGGCATCCAAATACAACAATCTTGGTATCATTCGAAAGCTTTTATCATGCTCTATTAGCCTTATAAAAAGCGGATAGATTTTCAAGCCTGTAAAAAATTTTATTAAGAAAAAACTTCAAAAATTTCGACTTTTCGAAATTTTCATGTATAAATTTTTTGGTAATTGTCTAATCGCGAAGCAATCGCTTAGAAAAAGCTTCTAAACATGTTAAGCTTTCGAATGATATCATTTTGTTTTAAAATTTTTCTTGTCTTTTCTATTCGATTTATTTGTCATTTTAATTTCATTTTTAATTGGCAAAACATTAGCTAATTTATTTACAATAACAATAATAAATTCATATGCCCAGGAAAAAACATGAAAAATAAGGAAATATTTAAAAAAATTCGAATCATTTCGTTTGCACAATTTTTTATTTATATTTAATTTAGCCATTTACAAATTAATTTATTTATACAAACATGGGAAAAAATGCAAATTTATGAAAAACTGAAAAATTGGCGGATTTAGGAAACGCGCATGGTTAGAAACACATTTGGCGATTAAGGAAATGCGCATGGTTAGAAGCCCATTTGGCGATTTAGGAAACGCGCATGGTTAGAAGCCCATTTGGCGGATTTAGGAAAAGCGCATGGTTAGAAACACATTTGGCGATTTAGGAAACGCGCATGGTTTGAAACCCATTTGGAGATTTAGGAAACGCGCATGGTTAGAAGCCTATTTGGCGGATTTAGGAAAAGCGCATGGTTAGAAACCCATTTGGCGATTTAGGAAAAGCGCATGGTTAGAAGGAAAAAGCGCATTGGTTAGAAACCCATTTGCGATTTTAGGAAACGCGCATGGTTAGAACCCATTTGGCGGATTTAGGAAAAGCGCATGGTTAGAAACACATTTTGGCGATTTAGGAAACGCGCATGGTTAGAAAAAGCGCATGGTTAGAAACACATTTGGCGATTTAGGAAACGCGCATGGTTAGAAACCCATTTGGCATGGTTAGAAACACATTTTGGCGATTTTAGGATACGCGCATGGTTAGAAGCCCATTTGGCGGATTTAGGAAAACGCGCATGGTTAGAAACCCATTTGGCGATTTAGGAAACGCGCATGGTTTTAGAAGCCCATTTGGCGGATATTTGGCGATTTAGGAAACGCGCATGGTTAGAAGCCCATTTGGCAGATTTAGGATACGCGCATGGTTAAAAACCCACTTGGCGATTTAGGAAACGCGCATGGTTAGAAACACATTTGGCGATTTAGGAAACGCGCATGGTTAGAAGCCCATTTGGCGGATTTAGGAAAATAGTCCAGCTTTTTGATTTTAAGCAAATTTATGCCATGTTTTATCGAAAAATAGCTAAATGGTGGGTTTTATGAAACAATCCAACACGGAAAATATGTGCCAATTTCCTTTTTCTCTGTCTCAGTCCGCTCTCTTCCATGTAATTACTAAGATGACCACCATCACAAATCAATTAACAAAAGAGGGTGCTGAGTCGTTATATAAAACTATCAATAAGAGGGCGTTATGTAAAAAACCATCAAATGGAAATTTCCAACAAAAAACTGCCCATAATTTTTGTCTAACTAAACCAAATTAAACATTCTTATTATCATTGGAAGCCCTAACATTTCTCTATTAGCTCGCCTAAATTTAAAAAAATTTGGCCAAGTTTGAGCAAAGTTATGGCCAAGAGTACACAAGGAACCTGGTTTTCAAAATTTTTTGGCTATAACTTTTTTGAATCTTAATGAATTTTTTTTTTGAAAAACAAGGGATGGTTAATTGATTAGACTCATAAAATACCTTTGGACTCATAAAATTCGATTGGACTCATAAAGTGTGCATTAGAGCCGGTTCGGTCCCTCACAAGAATTAAATATATTTTAATCTAATGTTTTTATTATTTTTTAGGTAAATAACAAATTTAAATTGAAGTGCTCTCTTTGTTCTGCTGGCAATTTGTTTGACAACTTTTCTTGGCAACTCTGTGACATTGTCCATCAACGACAGACATTCCATCGACTGGACTTGAAAAATTGGTTCAACTTGGAACGACGATCGACAAAATCGGAAGTTCCGACGGCAGATTTTGTTGAAATTTTGGTAAGGTACATTTTTGCACTAACAAATTAGGTATTGGTTTGATAAAATGCTGTAATATTACAGTACTCTATGTATACTGTAATTTTACTTTTGTCAAATTCGACTCGTCCTTGGTACCAACACGGTCCCATTCACTTAGTGCCATAAAATTTTTCAAGCGAAGTTCAGGTTTCGCCCATTTTCCGGTTACCCCACATTTGGGCCCCAGACATTTGCGCTTATGTCCAAAATCGGAGTCAAACTTAAGTTTTTTCAATCCCTGCCAATTTGGCGGATTTAGGAAAAGCGCATGGTTAGAAACACATTTGGCGATTTAGGAAACGCGCATGGTTAGAAGCCCATTTGGCGGATTTAGGAAACGCGCATGGTTAAAAACCCACTTGGCGATTTAGGAAACGCGCATGGTTAGAAACACATTTGGCGATTTAGGAAACGCGCATGGTTAGAAGCCCATTTGGCGGATTTAGGAAAAGCGCATGGTTAGAAACCCATTTGGCGATTTAGGAAACGCGCATGGTTAGAAGCCCATTTGGGAAAATTTATTTTTACGGAGAGCCGGGTTGGACACTGCGCTTTTCCCATGGAATACCAAAAACCCAAAAAAAAAAAACCGTCACTCATTCTATATGGTGTGGAGAGTGACCAAATGAAAGTAATTGGCAAAGAATGGGGGGGGGGGGTGGGAAAGAGCGATCGGACGGAAAATGGGGGGAAAGCGAATTCGAAGTTTTTTGATCATTTGCTTATTTTCATTTGTTAATTTTCTTTTTCTTTTCACTTCTCTCTCTTCTTTCTCTCTCTCTTCTCTCTCTCTCTCTCTCTCGCTCTCTGTCTGTCTCTCTCTCGCTCTCTCTCTTGCTCTCTCTCGCTCTCTCTCTCTCTCTCTCTCCTCTCTCTCCCTGCAGTTCTAATAAAAATCCTTTTCTGCTTCGTTTTTTATTAATTGTGTTCTTAAAAAACCCAATCAACAGAATGGAATCCGTTCTTTGGTGACGGACATTCCCCTAAAAATGAATTAACAAAAATCAAATAGTTCCAAATTCACTTCTTTCTTCTCGACTTTCTTTTCGATTTGATCAATCCATCATTTATCTCTCTCCAAAAACAAAGCTTTGTCCGCTTTTCCTTCCTGTGCTTTTGCCCCCCCCCCTCCCCCATTTTGTCCGTTTCCCTTCACCCCCAGCGAATTGTCTTTTGCCGATTTTGTCCCACCAAAATTGCCATAATAGTATTCCTTAAAATCATTCCCATGGCCCCACCATTCGCGTGAATTTTTATCAATTTGCCATCATTCTTTGATCCCAAATCCGGGGCTTTTCTTTCCTTCGCTCTTTCCATCGATCGGCTTAATCCCTCCGCTCATTTTTAGGCACTGCAGGAAAATATTGAAACAGAAGGACGAACGAAGCACTAATAGCTGTGTAACAACACCAGGGGTAGCAGGCCATTTGGCGGATTTAGGAAAAGCGCATGGTTAGAAACCCATTTGGCGATTAGAATGGCATTTTCCTAAAATTAGGCAAATTTTAACTCTTTAAAAAAACATTACAGCAAAACCAAAACAAACGGCAAAAGGACGTTGGCAAAGTCATTTCGGACGAGTGTGCGCAGCCCGAACAACGCTATTTGGCACTTTGGCTGGAATCCTTCGAGAGTTTAGAACTCATCCATTACTTTACGGCACTTTTCTTAAGGTAAGTTGGGTTTTTGCTTTTACAAACCAAAGGGATGGTCAATTAAAGCGGTGTCATCAATCGCTTAAGCTTAAATTGGTAATAAAAGCCGTGGTTGGCCACTTCACAAAATTTTATCCTTCGTTTTTCATTCACTTTTATTTTTTGGCTCGGATCCATTTGGCGATTTAGGAAACGCGCATGGTTAGAAGCCCATTTGGCGGATTTAGGAAAAGCGCATGGTTAGAAACCCATTTGGCGATTTAGGAAACGCGCATGGTTAGAAGCCCATTTGGTGGATTTAGGAAAAGCGCATGGCTAGAAACTTCGAAGTTTTTTGATCATTTGCTTATTTTCATTTGTTAATTTTCTTTTTCTTTTCACTTCTCTCTCTCTCTCTCTCTCTCCCTGCCCCCTCTCCCGTCGATTTTTGGAGAATAATATAATTTTTAAATGTTTCAATGAATTTTGACTAATTATTTTCAAGGATTTTTATTTTAGCTCAGTCTCACTCACTGATCATGTCCAAAGAGCGAGTGAGTGGAAATTAAAAGAATTAATTTATTTAAATATTCAATAAACATTTTGATTGGTAAATTAATTTTAAAAAGTGAATATTTAAAAGTCAGAAAAAAAAATTTTTAAATTTAGGAGCGTCTTCGGAAAGAAGCAAACCATGCTGCGTGTTTTTTATCGGAGGTAATATTCAAATTAATAATTAATATGTTAAATTAAAATTCTCGACAATTTTGTTTAAATTTTATCAAAATGAAAATTTCTGTTTTTAATGCAGTTTTTCGTTAAAATTTTAAATTGTTTAATCTGAAATTATTTTTGATCATACATGAAAAAGGGGGGGGGGGTCAACCAAAATTTTTGCGATTTTTAGCCATGCGACTTTTTTTAAAAAAGAGTATTTTTTGCGGCGCGGTTTTTTAATTTTTGAGGGACAGGGGAGTCCGGCGGTGCCGATAGGCGCCGTCTGGAAATTTTTTTGTAATTTAATGCGATTTGTAAGCAGATTTTGTACAAAAAATAACCGAAATTTGCGATCTTTGGCTAAATTGTTAAGAAAAAATAGTGCCAATAGGCGCCGCCGGGGGAAATTTTTCAGAATTTTTAATGAATTTTTTAAGAAATGAACCGAATTTTTCAGAAATTTCCCCTTCGCCGGGGGTCCACCTCGTTTGGGCGCCAGCCCAAGTTTTTGGGCTATAACTTTTTCCATTGCTCTCCAAATCCAACAATCTTGATATCATTCGAAAGTTTAACATGTTTAAAAGCTTTTTTAAGGTATTGTTTTGCGATTAGACAATTACGTTATAAATAAAAATTGCGAAAAAAAGTCGAAATTTCTGAGTTTTTTCATAATAACTTCTTTACAGGCTAAATTTTTTTTTTTTGTATTTTGTAAGCATTCCCGGAATTTTAAAAATTTAGTATGAGAGCGGAATTGTTATGCTCCCCTCTCCAAGCCAACCGTCCACACATCTGCGGCGCCTAGAGCTACAGCAGCCACATGTGCAGTTGGAAGTAGGGTTGCACGGTTCCGGGATATTTTTGCAAAACCGGGTGCAAAAAGCCGGGTCCGAGTCCAAGTTTTTAAACCGGGTTCGGGTACCGGTAAAACGGGTACTGAAAAATTCATAAAATCCATTTTTCAAAAAATTTCAAAGAAGAATGAGCAGAACAACCTGCAAATATAAATTTAAATAATTTTACAATTTTTTAGGGACATTTTCCTTGCCCGGAACCGGAATGTGAACAAGTCTTGGACTCCAAAAAAGGACTGTCAAACCACAAGAGATCACATAAAGCAGGTGGGCAAGAAAATTAAATAATTTTTATCAAAAATTGGGATTATTTGAAAAAAAAATTGATTACATTTTCAAAATTTTACTCTAGTTCGTTGAGAAAATTATAATGTTAAATTTTATTTCCAAATGTGATAAAAATATGAAAAATTGGTCTTTAATTTTTTGAATTGTTTTTCAGGCACCTCAAAGGAACCGCGGTCGCGCAGTGCCGGCAGTGCCGCTGCTGCCCCATTGACGCCTCGTCAGCCAATTTTGGTCAATGTAAGTTTTGGGCGGTAAAATTTAAGCCAAAAAAAAAAAAATGCCGCTTATACAGTTTAGGCCCAAAAACAATATTTTTTTCGAAATCTAAAAAATTGTTTAATTATTAAATGAATTTTTAGATAATTGATAAAATTTCAAAAAATAAAAATGAATCGCCACCTCATTTAACATTTTCGTTTATTTTTTATTAAAATTAAATTCAAAAGTTTATTTTATTTATTTTCATTTTTTAAACACATTTACAGCTCGATGTGTCGGGTCCGGAAGAGTTTTTTGCTGAAGATCATCAGGTGCAACCGGTCGCTGCTGACGGTAAGATCAAAAGTTCGATGCGAAAATTACATTTTTTCAAGACTCATTAAATTTGAATAATTGTAAATTTTTGACTAATAATTGGTAAATAAATACTTAAAAACAATTTGTTTTAATCAATTAAATGGGATTTTTTAAGGAATTCGTCGCCAACAATCGCCGGCCGAACATGCCATTGCTGGCTTCACTTCAGCATTGGGTGGAGGCGGCGGCAATGCCAATGGGCCAGCAGCACATGCTGGATTACCTAGATTTCCTGGTAATGAAAGGCCATACGACTGACGATTGGGCCAGGGGGGGTAACTGATTTTCAATTACGGAAATCCGTAATCCGTAATTACGGCAATTTTTTCAGTTACGGCCATCCGTAATCCGTCAGTACGGAGGTCCAAAAAGGCCGTAATTTGGCGTAATACGTAATCCGTAATTTTCAAAAAAAAATTTTTAATTTAAAAAATTTTTAAATTTAAAAAATCCAATCTAAAAATTGTTAAGATTAATTATGATCAGAATATCTGCTTGTTTTTTTGAGGTGAAAATCCCAAAATAGCTTTTTTCGCGGTGTGCTTTTTCCAAAAAACTGGGGAATGTGGGGGGGGGGGCAGGCGGCGCCGAAAGGCGCCGCCGGAAAAATTTTTGAAAAATTTTATGCAATTTGCTATAAGATTTTGTCTAAAAATGACTAAGATTTTGGAGCTAATATTTAAAAATAATTAGGAATTTTTGGGGCGGGCGGTGCCGATCCAAAAAGGCCGTAATTTCCGTAATACGTAATCCGTAATTACGTCCAGCCCTGCTCGGGACCGATTTTTCATACGATGGTCCAAATTTCTCTCCGGCGACGACCTTTTTTTTTTGTTATTCAGACTACCTTTTTCTGGTGACCTTTTTTTATTTTTTTTTGGATATTTCAGTCATGCCAAAGGGGCAACGGACGCGCAGCGCCACTGAGCCAAGGAGGTCTCGTCGGATCGCGGCCAATGTGAGTTTTGGGCGGGTGGTAAAAAATGAAATTTGATTTGCAAAAATTGAAATTATAAATTTTACATGATAAAATAAATAACAAGTCAATTTTTCAGGCCAACGCAGGCGCCGCCAGAATTTTCACCACCTCTACCCCCACCGCTGAGCTATGTGGCAAACAACGGCGGAGCAATAAAAATTCGGTGAGAAATATTTTAATTAAAAAATAATAATCGAATAATTGTTAAATGGATAAAAAAAATTTTGAATATTTTCTAAAATATTTTTTTGATAAATATTGTTTTTATTTTTATATAAAAATCGATTAATTAATTTGCTCAATTAATTGATTGAACTTGATTAATTTGGAATGAATCCAATTTAATTCATTAATAGCATCAGTTAAGTTTAATTGATTAAACTTGAGTAAATTTGGGTTTGAATCCAATTGAATTAATTAATGAAATCATTTAAAAAAATTTTGAAAAAAAAACAGTTAATGAAAATTTTTGTCCATAAATCTTTAATTTAAATGCCATAAAATTAAGGCATTTTTGC
The DNA here is from genome assembly GCA_004148225.2 of Heterodera glycines. NCBI lineage: Eukaryota > Metazoa > Nematoda > Chromadorea > Rhabditida > Heteroderidae > Heterodera > Heterodera glycines. The sequence goes on from CP049709.1 coordinate 2,583,733, forward strand.
GTGGCGCCAATGAGGAGTTGTCGCCGCAGCTGCTTGACGAGATAATGGCGAATGAGGTTGGAATAAATTTGAGGAGGAGCGGGGGGAGGGGGGTCAAACGAAAATTTTGCGAGAGGGGGGGGGGGGGGGGGTTCGGCGATGTTAAATTTTTTTAACAAAAAAAAAAGACATCAAGATTAAAAATAAATATGCTACTTATGAATTAATTTAAAATTTAAAAATTTCGCAGAATTTAAATGCGAATATTTATTTTATGTTATTTAAATATTGTAATTATGTTTTTAATGCTTTAATTAATAAATATATTGCAGAATTTAAATTGCAAAAATCTTTTTATTATATTTTTTTAAATAAAGTGTTTTTAATATATCTGTCATAAATTAAATACCTAATAATTGTTTTATTGATTTGCGCAAAAAAATTGAAGTCAACCTGGTTTGAGTCAGATAAATTGCATTTTTTCTAATTGAAATTTAAAGAACAAAATTATTCAAAAATAAAATATAAATTTTGGTCAAAATATTACTAATTTAATAAATACGAAAATTAAGGCACTTCGGCGCGCCAATGAGGAGCATGAACTGCGCGCCAATGATGAGCAGGAAACCGAATCATCAGACGTTGATGAAGACGAATATGTGGTCGAAAGCGATGACGACATCCCGGCGGTTGAGGTGGGAATAAATTTGAAAGGGAGGGAGGGGGTCAAACAAAAATTTTGCAACTATGAAAATTATATATTTAAAAATAAAAGTTACCTAAAAAATTTTTCAGCCCAAAGAGCGTGAAGAGCGATGGGTGGACCCATTACCAGAAAAGTTGCAATTTCAGCAGCAGGTGAACAAAATTGCCGAGCTGAAATGCAAATACTCGCGGGCCAATGCCAAAGGTGAAAAGCCATGGATTTAATTTATAAAATTTACAAAAATTATTTTTGAAAAATTGTTCAGTTTTCACTATTTTAAAAATTGAGAAAAACACTTATTTTTAAAAAGCGATTGTTTACTGATTTTACTAATAATTTAAATGCCAAAAAAATTTTAAAAAAAATTTTTAGCTAATTTTTTTTCAAGTATTTCTTTCCAAAATTATTATTTTTTCAGTGCACTGGTACAAGGACCGAAAGAAGCTGTTCTCGGACGGTCTCAAGTACAAAATTTTGATCGACAAACAGTCCGTCACGCTGATCATCAACAACCCGGACCCGGACGACAGCGGCAAGTACACATGCGAAGCGAACGGAGTGCCCACCAATTCATTTGTCACTGTGGAGGGTATGTTTTGGACGGGGCGGACAAAACATGGAAAATTAATTTTGATTTGCTTCATGTGTTTATTATTGTATTATTGGCCTATAATTTTATTAAGCTCTCAAGAAAAATTTGAATTTTTACCACTTATAAACAGATTTTCACGAAAAAAATTACTAAATTTGCAGTTTTTTTTTTGAAAATTTGGGTGCGAGAGATCTTGGAGAGGTTTCGATTCGTTTTTTTTATAATTTTTAATTGATTAAAAAAGTAGTTAAACATTTTCCACGGACATTTTTGGTTTTTTATTTAATAATAATTTAATTTTAAAATTTACTTTTTTATCAAATTAATACTTTCATTTTATTTAAAATATATATTTTTTTAATTGTATATAAAATTTATAAAAATGTTTTAATTTTTTTTAAATAATTATTTCATATTAAAGAAAATAAATTATTGCTTTTTTTCAAATTAGATAATTATTATATTTTTCACATAATTTTATATAGAATATGTTTTATTAAAAGAATGCATTTTGTTTCAGACTCACCAGACCAACAACCATTGTCCTCCACCGCTCGTCGCCGCGACTCGCGCAGACCGAAAAGTGCCAGAAAGAAAGCCACTGCATTGACCCCCTTGGACGCCATGCAGTGGTTGGTTAAACAAAACAAAAAAGTATAATTCATTCATTTTATTTTTCAGTTGCAGCAGCCATTTGACGCCGCCACGTCCCAAAAACACGGTGAGCAAATTCGGGTTTTTTAATTTTTTTTTCAATAATTCCTTGGCCATAGTAAGGTTTGTCCTCCCCCTTTTTCGAAAATTTTTTCCATTGGTTTTCATGTCGCTGATCACGAATCCGGCCTCCTTTTCGACCAATTCCGAGTCCCGGACCCGAATTCGAACCAAAGTCGGAAATTGATCCTTCACAAATGCTCCTTTAGTGTCCAAAATCGATTCAAATACATGAAATGGCCACGAATCCCTATTTTCTATTCAATTCAGTGCATTTGGATCGATTTGGACAATAAGGATGGATTTTGGTAAAAAAAAATTCGACTTTGGTTCGAATTCGGGTCCGGGTACGAAATGCATATTTTGGCATTTCCTGCATATTTTATGCGTGACCATTTTCAAAAATATCTTTTTTTCGTTATTTTCTAATAAAAAAATAATTTTAAAAAATTGGTTATGCTAAAAATTGTCAGAAAATAGAAAATTCTTCATTTTCTTCTCAATTTTCTTCAAAATAATTAAATTATTTCTATTTTCTAAAGGACCTGGATACATCCGGCACACCGGCACCATACCAACCATTGTCCTCCACCGCCCGTCACCGCGAGCCGCGCAGACCGATTGACATGGCGGCGATTGAGGTGGGAAAAATTTGAGGCGGGAGGGGGTGGGGCCAAATGTTGCTTTTCACCACTTTTTTTCTCTGTGTTTTTTTTTAAATTTTTTTTTGGGGGTTTGGCGAGATCGATGGTGCCAATAGTGAAATTTTGAAAATTTGAATCAATTTGCTAATTGATTTTATTTCAAATTTATTTAATTTTTATAATTAAAAAGCTCGGAATTTTTTTTATTTTAAAATTTATTAAATAACATTTAATTCATACATAAAAATGGTGGGGGGTGCCAAAATTTTTTGCGAAGGGAGGTCGGCCGCCGACGACCTTTTTAAAGAACTTTAATTGATTTAATATTAATAAAACATAAAGAATTTTCATTAATTAACGAATTTATGATAACAAAAACCCATTTGGCGATTTAGGAAACGCGCATGGTTAGAAACACATTTGGCGATTTAGGAAACGCGCATGGTTAGAAGCCCATTTGGCGGATTTAGGAAAAGCGCATGGTTAGAAACCCATTTGGCGATTTAGAATGCGTTAATTATTTTCCAATTTTTTAGGTGCGCTGCGCGGACGAACCGCTGCTGGCCAAGGCGCCATTCAATGTGCCAGGGCGGCCCTACCCACCGGAGCCACTGTACACCACCGACAACTCAATCATGCTCAAATGGGAACGACCGTCGCTGGACAGAGGCACGCCGATTACTGACTACGAGCTGGAAATACGCGAGCGTGGCACCAAGCTCTGGGAGAAGGCTACCACCACCAACGCTGCGCTATGGGAGAAGGAAGCATTTGGCAATGTGCCGGACACACGAATCAAGGTGGGGGAAAACATGAGCCGTTCGTCCCCGGGTGCACTACGTTTCCCCCCCCCCCCCCGCCGGTTCCCCCCCCGCCGTTTCCCCCCCATATCAGTTCCCCCCCAGCTCAGTTCCCCCCCACCTCGTTTCCCCCCCCGAGAAATTTTTTTTTTAAAAATTTGCTAACTTAGAATTTTTCAAGAAAAAAATCTTAGAAAGTTTTTTCATAAGAAAATTCTAAGAAAAAAATTTTTTCGAGAAATTTTTATGGTGAATTACTAAGATTTTTCAAAAAATTTCCAAAAAATCGCTGAGAATTTCTCGAAAAAATTTTTTTCTTAGAATTTTCTTATGAAAAAACTTTCTAAGATTTTTTTCTTGAAAAATTTCTAAGTTAGCAAATTTTAAAAAAAAAATTTCTCGGGGGGGAAACGAGGTGGGGGGGAACTGAGCTGGGGGGGAACTGATATGGGGGGGAAACGGCGGGGGGGAACCGGCGGGGGGGAAACGGCGGGGGGGAAACGAGCTGCTCCCTTCGTCCCCCCCCCCTCGTTTCACCCCCCCCCCCCTCACCGTAAAATTTTTTAATTTACAATTAGTAAATTTAAACAAAAATCAGAAAATTTTTTTATGAGACTTTTCAGCAATTTTTTGCAAAACTGAAAAAAGCGTTAAAGTTTTTCAAACAAAATTTTTTTTTTGGTATTTTTTTATAAAAAATTTCTTGTAAATTTCAAGGTTTGAAATTTTTTTTTTCAAAAGTTTTTCCGGGGGTAAATGATACTTGAAATTTGTCTAAAAACCACTAAAAAATTGGTATCACTGAAGGTGACCAGCGTCAAACGGCAGCAAATCTACGAGTTCCGCGTGGCTGCAGTGAACGCGGCGGGCCGAGGCGAGTGGAGCAAGAACTCTGTGCCAATTGCTGCCACATGGTCCCCCTGTAAGCCGTTGATCACCATGGGACCGTTGGCATGCGACATGACTGTGCTGGTGGGTGAACAGGCCAAGCTGCTGGTGCCCTACGCAGCGAATTCTTCACGGCCGAAATTCGTTTGGAGCAAGAATGGCAAACCGATGGATCCGCGTGACGACCCACGCGTTAAGGAGGAAAAAAGCGGTAAGTGAGCGCGCAATCCTGGCACTTAACAGGGTGGAGGCGCAGAGCCATACAATAAAAAAAGGGAGGGGGGTTAACCAAAATTTTTGCTAAAATGGTCTGGAAAGAGGGGGTCGACAGGGGGGGGGGGGGTCAGCGGCCAATTTTGCGAAATGGTCCAGCCATGAATTTGACGACCTTTCAAACAGATTTTTTTTTGCGGTGCGCTTTTTTTAAAAAAAATAGTTAACATATTTTCACTAAAAACTGCCAAATTGCGATTCTTTAGCAAGGCATGGCTTTTTTTTGTTTTAAAAAACGTTTTTTTTCGCTGTACACTTTTTTAAACAACTTTTTTTTTGCAATTTGTTAGAAGATTTTGTCTAAAAAAATGGGCAAATTTTAAAATTTTGGCTAAATGCTCTTTTTAAATTATTTTTAATTAAATTTTATTTTTTTATATTCACGTTTTTTTCTCCCATTTTTAGACATTCTCATCCAGCTGTGCTACCAGAAATGCGAACAATCGGACACCGGCACCTATTCCATTCGCATTGTGAACGACTTGGGCTCGGATTCGGTGGACTTGCGCCTGAAGGTGGTCGATCGCCCTGCACCGCCCGAGGGGACATTGAAGGTGCAAAACATTGAGAATTTTTTTTGTAAACAGAAAATGATGAGAGGGGCATATTTGTAAAACAATTAGGAAGGATTTTTTGAATTTTTTTTAGAAATTAATTTTAACGGAGTATTTTTCGTTTTTACTGTATTTTCTTTTTTACAAAATATTCTTTTAAATATTTAATGTATAAAAAATCATGAACAGGAGCGGACCGCGTCTAGTAGCGGAAGGCGACGCGTTGGCAGTACAGCGGCGGATCGGTCGGCACAGGCGGCAGCAGCGGCTTGCGCTGCGGATGAAGAGGCAACGGACGAGGTGGACAACAACGAGGAGGAGCGACAGGACATGGCGGTGGTGACAAAAAGGATGGCAAATTTGGTAAAAAAAAAATTTCTAAATTATTGGATATGCTTCAAAATTTTTTTATTATTGATTACATTATTTATAAATAAAAAAATAAATGTTGGTAAAGATTGTGGTCCCAAATTTAATTTTTGGGCTCAAAATCAGTTTCCGAAGGTGTTGATGTGTTTCTAAACTCGGATTTACCCAATTTCCGGTAAAGCTTCAAATTAAGTTTTGCGCCAAAGATTCGTGATCAATACCTTCGAAACCCACACAGAAATTGATTGCTGAGCCAAGAAAACTCAATTTTGGACCACAATTCTTTACTTTTGCCCAAAAATTTAATATTTTCTATTTTTGAGTTTAATTTTTTTTTTTTTAAGACGGCCCAAAGTGAGGACGAGCGGCGAGTGCGAACTGCGTCCGGTGGTGGAAGGCGACGTGTGACGACAGCGGCGCGGCGCGGCGATCGGTCGGCGGCACAGGCGGCAGCAGCGGCTTGCGCATTGAAGGTGCAAAACATTGGGAATATTTTTGAAAAATTACGAGAGAGACCCATTTGGCGATTTAGGAAACGCGCATGGTTAGAAGCCCATTTGGCGGATTTAGGAAAAGCGCATGGTTAGAAACCCATTTGGCGATTTAGGAAACGCGCATGGTTAGAAGCCCATTTGGCGTTTAAAATGGTTAAAAACATTTTTGTAAAATTTTATTTATGAAATAAATTGTACAAAAATTTACATATAAAATAGAAATTTTAATTTACTCGCTTTGGGTTTCCAGGCCAAAGCTGAAAAAACGTGACGACATGAGCATTAGGGCGTTAAAACGACGAAGTGTGCGCTCGGTAGAATCAACTTCATTTGAAAAAGGTAAATATTAAAAAAACGGAAAAACTTAAATTAAATTAAAATAATTACTTTGAATTTTATTTAAAGCGAAAAGGGTGGGAGCGTTTGAGTTACAAAAAAAAACAGTGCACCCCAAAACTCCGCCGGCCGAAACTCCGCCGAGACATAACTCCGCCGGGCAAAAAAATTTAGAAATTTTTTTCTTAGAAAATTCGAAGAGTAAAATATTTTCAAAGAATTTTCCAGCTATTTTTTTGAAAAAACAGCTTTTCATCATTAAGTTTTAAATAACGTAAAAATGCAATGTCACACTGCAAAATTTTTTAAATTATCGCGCAATGGTTCCATTAATTTTTCAGAATTCGATGAACTTCGAGAACTCTGCGACCAGGAAGCAGTCGTGTCTTGGGACGACTTCGAGAATTCGGCGGGGTAATTGATGGATTTTATTTTTTAGAATACAAAATTATAAAAATTAAACATTTTGGTCAAGGGTGAAAAAATTACAAAAAAAAAAAAAATTTTGGTGAAGAAAGAAAAAATGGCTAAAAGAGTGATTGCGTTAAAAAATATATTTTATCGCGTTTTTGATAACGAATTTCTGAATTTTAAAAGATAAATTCGAAAAATGCCGAAATTTACTAATTATTGACAAAACCTCAAAATATTATAGATTCGATTTGCCGAATGGACCAAAATTGGCGAGGGGGCATTTGGCGAAATCTTTAAAGGACCCCTTGATGGCGCTTGCATTGTTTTAGGATACTTTCATGGTAATGATTAGCTCTTTTTCAAATGTTTTTCAAGGTCATCCCATTTGCGGCAACGAGGAGCATTGTTCGAAGCTCGTCAATGGCGACTACCTGAAGCCAGCAAAAATTCATCTTCAACGAGCTGCTCATCACCAAAGAGCTTGCAAAGCTATCCGAGAACACCGGCATTGGCGTCACGCCAACATTCACACAATTGCTCATGAGAAAAATCGTCAGAGGTAGTTTTTTAATGGAGAGACATTTAAAATGCACATAAAATGGTGTAAAAAATGTTTGGAAAACTCCAATTGCTAAAACTCATATTTCCGTTTAGGCTGTTTTCCGCCCGAATTGGCTGACCGCCTGGGATGCCTTCAAGAAGAGAAAGCCTGAATTGGCGGAGAATGAACGACCGGACACTTATGCCGATGAAGGACTTCATTTCATAGTCATCGGTCTTTCCTATGGCGGAAAAGACCTGGAGGCGTATACGGTAGCTTTCAAAAAAAATGAAAAAAAATGTTTTCGCAGATCAAAAATGGCCGAGAATGTTACTCCATCTTCCACCAAATCGCCTTGTCCATCGCGATCGCCGAAGACGTGCTCAAACTAGAGCACCGGGATCTCCACGCCGGGAACATTCTCGTGGAGGAGTGCTCGGTCGATGAAAAAATTCGGTAAGTAGCAAAACCGATACACTGGGAAAAATACCTTTGGACTCATAAAATTCGATTGGACTCATAAAGTGTGCATTAGAGCCGGTTCGGTCCCTCACAAGAATTAAATATATTTTAATCTAATGTTTTTATTATTTTTTAGGTAAATAACAAATTTAAATTGAAGTGCTCTCTTTGTTCTGCTGGCAATTTGTTTGACAACTTTTCTTGGCAACTCTGTGACATTGTCCATCAACGACAGACATTCCATCGACTGGACTTGAAAAATTGGTTCAACTTGGAACGACGATCGACAAAATCGGAAGTTCCGACGGCAGATTTTGTTGAAATTTTGGTAAGGTACATTTTTGCACTAACAAATTAGGTATTGGTTTGATAAAATGCTGTAATATTACAGTACTCTATGTATACTGTAATTTTACTTTTGTCAAATTCGACTCGTCCTTGGTACCAACACGGTCCCATTCACTTAGTGCCATAAAATTTTTCAAGCGAAGTTCAGGTTTCGCCCATTTTCCGGTTACCCCACATTTGGGCCCCAGACATTTGCGCTTATGTCCAAAATCGGAGTCAAACTTAAGTTTTTTCAATCCCTGACAGCTTAAACATCTTTAATTAAGCGATTAGAACTGATTGATATGATAATTTGATCGTCAGTAAATTTTTTGAAAAAATAATTAATTTTTAAACAACAGAATTATTTTTCTAATAAACTAGAAGATTGTGTTTTAAAATTATAAAGGTGCTTAAGTTATCAGGCTTGAAAAAATGTATGTTCGAACCCGATTTTATACATAGGCGCAAAAGTCCGGGGAAAAGTTTGCTTGTCAAATGTTGAAATCGGGCAAGAAAATTTATGATAAATTGGAAAATTTATTTTTACGGAGAGCCGGGTTGGACACTGCGCTTTTCCCATGGAATACCAAAAACCCAAAAAAAAAAACCGTCCATTTTAATAGGGTTTTTATGAGACTGACTGACTTCATTTTTAGATGAGGTTGGACCACTGCTCTCCTCACTGTACATCGACGTGTTCTATGCATTTTCAATTTTGGACCAGCCATTGGATTTTTTGCCTCAAGCAAATTCTTAATTTTCTTTTTCTTTTCACTTCTCTCTCTTCTTTCTCTCTCTCTTCTCTCTCTCTCTCTCTCTCGCTCTCTGTCTGTCTCTCTCTCGCTCTCTCTCTTGCTCTCTCTCGCTCTCTCTCTCTCTCTCTCTCCTCTCTCTCCCTGCAGTTCTAATAAAAATCCTTTTCTGCTTCGTTTTTTATTAATTGTGTTCTTAAAAAACCCAATCAACAGAATGGAATCCGTTCTTTGGTGACGGACATTCACCTAAAAATGAATTAACAAAAATCAAATAGTTCCAAATTCACTTCTTTCTTCTCGACTTTCTTTTGCTAGAATCTAATTTTTTGAATTTCGATTTCTTTAAAAAATTTTGAAAAAAAAAATTAAAATTTTTTTAATGTTTTTCAAGAAAATTCATTCTGTCCGTTTCCCTTCACCCCCAGCGAATTGTCTTTTGCCGATTTTGTCCCACCAAAATTGCCATAATAGTATTCCTTAAAATCATTCCCATGGCCCCACCATTCGCGTGAATTTTTATCAATTTGCCATCATTCTTTGATCCCAAATCCGGGGCTTTTCTTTCCTTCGCTCTTTCCATCGATCGGCTTAATCCCTCCGCTCATTTTTAGGCACTGCAGGAAAATATTGAAACAGAAGGACGAACGAAGCACTAATAGCTGTGTAACAACACCAGCAGAAGCAGGTCCATTGGAATGACACGCGAAAAGAAAAAAGGGAATGAAAAGGAAAATAAAAGAATGGCATTTTCCTAAAATTAGGCAAATTTTAACTCTTTAAAAAAACATTACAGCAAAACCAAAACAAACGGCAAAAGGACGTTGGCAAAGTCATTTCGGACGAGTGTGCGCAGCCCGAACAACGCTATTTGGCACTTTGGCTGGAATCCTTCGAGAGTTTAGAACTCATCCATTACTTTACGGCACTTTTCTTAAGGTAAGTTGGGTTTTTGCTTTTACAAACCAAAGGGATGGTCAATTAAAGCGGTGTCATCAATCGCTTAAGCTTAAATTGGTAATAAAAGCCGTGGTTGGCCACTTCACAAAATTTTATCCTTCGTTTTTCATTCACTTTTATTTTTTGGCTCGGATTTCACATTTGTCTGTTGCTGGGCTTCGAGTGGAGTGGGCCGTTGGGGCTGTCATCGCCGCCGCCCCCCTCCCCCCCCCCCGACAATTCTCTCATAAATTTCCCTTTCCCTCAATTGCGATGGCTTTTGGTTGGACTGGGGGGAAAGCGAATTCGAAGTTTTTTGATCATTTGCTTATTTTCATTTGTTAATTTTCTTTTTCTTTTCACTTCTCTCTCTCTCTCTCTCTCTCCCTGCCCCCTCTCCCGTCGATTTTTGGAGAATAATATAATTTTTAAATGTTTCAATGAATTTTGACTAATTATTTTCAAGGATTTTTATTTTAGCTCAGTCTCACTCACTGATCATGTCCAAAGAGCGAGTGAGTGGAAATTAAAAGAATTAATTTATTTAAATATTCAATAAACATTTTGATTGGTAAATTAATTTTAAAAAGTGAATATTTAAAAGTCAGAAAAAAAAATTTTTAAATTTAGGAGCGTCTTCGGAAAGAAGCAAACCATGCTGCGTGTTTTTTATCGGAGGTAATATTCAAATTAATAATTAATATGTTAAATTAAAATTCTCGACAATTTTGTTTAAATTTTATCAAAATGAAAATTTCTGTTTTTAATGCAGTTTTTCGTTAAAATTTTAAATTGTTTAATCTGAAATTATTTTTGATCATACATGAAAAAGGGGGGGGGGGTCAACCAAAATTTTTGCGATTTTTAGCCATGCGACTTTTTTTAAAAAAGAGTATTTTTTGCGGCGCGGTTTTTTAATTTTTGAGGGACAGGGGAGTCCGGCGGTGCCGATAGGCGCCGTCTGGAAATTTTTTTGTAATTTAATGCGATTTGTAAGCAGATTTTGTACAAAAAATAACCGAAATTTGCGATCTTTGGCTAATTGTTAAGAAAAAATAGTGCCAATAGGCGCCGCCGGGGGAAATTTTTCAGAATTTTTAATGAATTTTTTAAGAAATGAACCGAATTTTTCAGAAATTTCCCCTTCGCCGGGGGTCCACCTCGTTTGGGCGCCAGCCCAAGTTTTTGGGCTATAACTTTTTCCATTGCTCTCCAAATCCAACAATCTTGATATCATTCGAAAGTTTAACATGTTTAAAAGCTTTTTTAAGGTATTGTTTTGCGATTAGACAATTACGTTATAAATTAAAAATTGCGAAAAAAGTCGAAATTTCTGAGTTTTTTCATAATAACTTCTTTACAGGCTAAATTTTTTTTTTTTGTATTTTGTAAGCATTCCCGGAATTTTAAAAATTTAGTATGAGAGCGGAATTGTTATGCTCCCCTCTCCAAGCCAACCGTCCACACATCTGCGGCGCCTAGAGCTACAGCAGCCACATGTGCAGTTGGAAGTAGGGTTGCACGGTTCCGGGATATTTTTGCAAAACCGGGTGCAAAAAGCCGGGTCCGAGTCCAAGTTTTTAAACCGGGTTCGGGTACCGGTAAAACGGGTACTGAAAAATTCATAAAATCCATTTTTCAAAAAATTTCAAAGAAGAATGAGCAGAACAACCTGCAAATATAAATTTAAATAATTTTACAATTTTTTAGGGACATTTTCCTTGCCCGGAACCGGAATGTGAACAAGTCTTGGACTCCAAAAAAGGACTGTCAAACCACAAGAGATCACATAAAGCAGGTGGGCAAGAAAATTAAATAATTTTTATCAAAAATTGGGATTATTTGAAAAAAAAATTGATTACATTTTCAAAATTTTACTCTAGTTCGTTGAGAAAATTATAATGTTAAATTTTATTTCCAAATGTGATAAAAATATGAAAAATTGGTCTTTAATTTTTTGAATTGTTTTTCAGGCACCTCAAAGGAACCGCGGTCGCGCAGTGCCGGCAGTGCCGCTGCTGCCCCATTGACGCCTCGTCAGCCAATTTTGGTCAATGTAAGTTTTGGGCGGTAAAATTTAAGCCAAAAAAAAAAAAATGCCGCTTATACAGTTTAGGCCCAAAAACAATATTTTTTTCGAAATCTAAAAAATTGTTTAATTATTAAATGAATTTTTAGATAATTGATAAAATTTCAAAAAATAAAAATGAATCGCCACCTCATTTAACATTTTCGTTTATTTTTTATTAAAATTAAATTCAAAAGTTTATTTTATTTATTTTCATTTTTTAAACACATTTACAGCTCGATGTGTCGGGTCCGGAAGAGTTTTTTGCTGAAGATCATCAGGTGCAACCGGTCGCTGCTGACGGTAAGATCAAAAGTTCGATGCGAAAATTACATTTTTTCAAGACTCATTAAATTTGAATAATTGTAAATTTTTGACTAATAATTGGTAAATAAATACTTAAAAACAATTTGTTTTAATCAATTAAATGGGATTTTTTAAGGAATTCGTCGCCAACAATCGCCGGCCGAACATGCCATTGCTGGCTTCACTTCAGCATTGGGTGGAGGCGGCGGCAATGCCAATGGGCCAGCAGCACATGCTGGATTACCTAGATTTCCTGGTAATGAAAGGCCATACGACTGACGATTGGGCCAGGGGGGGTAACTGATTTTCAATTACGGAAATCCGTAATCCGTAATTACGGCAATTTTTTCAGTTACGGCCATCCGTAATCCGTCAGTACGGAGGTCCAAAAAGGCCGTAATTTGGCGTAATACGTAATCCGTAATTTTCAAAAAAAAATTTTTAATTTAAAAAATTTTTAAATTTAAAAAATCCAATCTAAAAATTGTTAAGATTAATTATGATCAGAATATCTGCTTGTTTTTTTGAGGTGAAAATCCCAAAATAGCTTTTTTCGCGGTGTGCTTTTTCCAAAAAACTGGGGAATGTGGGGGGGGGGGCAGGCGGCGCCGAAAGGCGCCGCCGGAAAAATTTTTGAAAAATTTTATGCAATTTGCTATAAGATTTTGTCTAAAAATGACTAAGATTTTGGAGCTAATATTTAAAAATAATTAGGAATTTTTGGGGCGGGCGGTGCCGATCCAAAAAGGCCGTAATTTCCGTAATACGTAATCCGTAATTACGTCCAGCCCTGCTCGGGACCGATTTTTCATACGATGGTCCAAATTTCTCTCCGGCGACGACCTTTTTTTTTTGTTATTCAGACTACCTTTTTCTGGTGACCTTTTTTTATTTTTTTTTGGATATTTCAGTCATGCCAAAGGGGCAACGGACGCGCAGCGCCACTGAGCCAAGGAGGTCTCGTCGGATCGCGGCCAATGTGAGTTTTGGGCGGGTGGTAAAAAATGAAATTTGATTTGCAAAAATTGAAATTATAAATTTTACATGATAAAATAAATAACAAGTCAATTTTTCAGGCCAACGCAGGCGCCGCCAGAATTTTCACCACCTCTACCCCCACCGCTGAGCTATGTGGCAAACAACGGCGGAGCAATAAAAATTCGGTGAGAAATATTTTAATTAAAAAATAATAATCGAATAATTGTTAAATGGATAAAAAAAATTTTGAATATTTTCTAAAATATTTTTTTGATAAATATTGTTTTTATTTTTATATAAAAATCGATTAATTAATTTGCTCAATTAATTGATTGAACTTGATTAATTTGGAATGAATCCAATTTAATTCATTAATAGCATCAGTTAAGTTTAATTGATTAAACTTGAGTAAATTTGGGTTTGAATCCAATTGAATTAATTAATGAAATCATTTAAAAAAATTTTGAAAAAAAAACAGTTAATGAAAATTTTTGTCCATAAATCTTTAATTTAAATGCCATAAAATTAAGGCATTTTTGCGTGGCGCCAATGAGGAGTTGTCGCCGCAGCTGCTTGACGAGATAATGGCGAATGAGGACGACAATCCACCGGCTGGAGTTCACGCTGATCACAGCCTATTTCAAACTGTTCGACCCTACGCCGACTTCATCTGCACAAGTGGCCGCGCCCCGTTCAAAATTGTTTTGCGTCGCAGATTAAAAATAAATATGCTACTTATGAATTAATTTAAAATTTAAAAATTTCGCAGAATTTAAATGCGAATATTTATTTTATGTTATTTAAATATTGTAATTATGTTTTTAATGCTTTAATTAATAAATATATTGCAGAATTTAAATTGCAAAAATCTTTTTATTATATTTTTTTAAATAAAGTGTTTTTAATATATCTGTCATAAATTAAATACCTAATAATTGTTTTATTGATTTGCGCAAAAAAATTGAAGTCAACCTGGTTTGAGTCAGATAAATTGCATTTTTTCTAATTGAAATTTAAAGAACAAAATTATTCAAAAATAAAATATAAATTTTGGTCAAAATATTACTAATTTAATAAATACGAAAATTAAGGCACTTCGGCGCGCCAATGAGGAGCATGAACTGCGCGCCAATGATGAGCAGGAAACCGAATCATCAGACGTTGATGAAGACGAATATGTGGTCGAAAGCGATGACGACATCCCGGCGGTTGAGGTGGGAATAAATTTGAAAGGGAGGGAGGGGGTCAAACAAAAATTTTGCAACTATGAAAATTATATATTTAAAAATAAAAGTTACCTAAAAAATTTTTCAGCCCAAAGAGCGTGAAGAGCGATGGGTGGACCCATTACCAGAAAAGTTGCAATTTCAGCAGCAGGTGAACAAAATTGCCGAGCTGAAATGCAAATACTCGCGGGCCAATGCCAAAGGTGAAAAGCCATGGATTTAATTTATAAAATTTACAAAAATTATTTTTGAAAAATTGTTCAGTTTTCACTATTTTAAAAATTGAGAAAAACACTTATTTTTAAAAAGCGATTGTTTACTGATTTTACTAATAATTTAAATGCCAAAAAAATTTTAAAAAAAATTTTTAGCTAATTTTTTTTCAAGTATTTCTTTCCAAAATTATTATTTTTTCAGTGCACTGGTACAAGGACCGAAAGAAGCTGTTCTCGGACGGTCTCAAGTACAAAATTTTGATCGACAAACAGTCCGTCACGCTGATCATCAACAACCCGGACCCGGACGACAGCGGCAAGTACACATGCGAAGCGAACGGAGTGCCCACCAATTCATTTGTCACTGTGGAGGGTATGTTTTGGACGGGGCGGACAAAACATGGAAAATTAATTTTGATTTGCTTCATGTGTTTATTATTGTATTATTGGCCTATAATTTTATTAAGCTCTCAAGAAAAATTTGAATTTTTACCACTTATAAACAGATTTTCACGAAAAAAATTACTAAATTTGCAGTTTTTTTTTTGAAAATTTGGGTGCGAGAGATCTTGGAGAGGTTTCGATTCGTTTTTTTTATAATTTTTAATTGATTAAAAAAGTAGTTAAACATTTTCCACGGACATTTTTGGTTTTTTATTTAATAATAATTTAATTTTAAAATTTACTTTTTTATCAAATTAATACTTTCATTTTATTTAAAATATATATTTTTTTAATTGTATATAAAATTTATAAAAATGTTTTAATTTTTTTTAAATAATTATTTCATATTAAAGAAAATAAATTATTGCTTTTTTTCAAATTAGATAATTATTATATTTTTCACATAATTTTATATAGAATATGTTTTATTAAAAGAATGCATTTTGTTTCAGACTCACCAGACCAACAACCATTGTCCTCCACCGCTCGTCGCCGCGACTCGCGCAGACCGAAAAGTGCCAGAAAGAAAGCCACTGCATTGACCCCCTTGGACGCCATGCAGTGGTTGGTTAAACAAAACAAAAAAGTATAATTCATTCATTTTATTTTTCAGTTGCAGCAGCCATTTGACGCCGCCACGTCCCAAAAACACGGTGAGCAAATTCGGGTTTTTTAATTTTTTTTTTCAATAATTCCTTGGCCATAGTAAGGTTTGTCCTCCCCCTTTTTCGAAAATTTTTTCCATTGGTTTTCATGTCGCTGATCACGAATCCGGCCTCCTTTTCGACCAATTCCGAGTCCCGGACCCGAATTCGAACCAAAGTCGGAAATTGATCCTTCACAAATGCTCCTTTAGTGTCCAAAATCGATTCAAATACATGAAATGGCCACGAATCCCTATTTTCTATTCAATTCAGTGCATTTGGATCGATTTGGACAATAAGGATGGATTTTGGTAAAAAAAAATTCGACTTTGGTTCGAATTCGGGTCCGGGTACGAAATGCATATTTTGGCATTTCCTGCATATTTTATGCGTGACCATTTTCAAAAATATCTTTTTTTCGTTATTTTCTAATAAAAAAATAATTTTAAAAAATTGGTTATGCTAAAAATTGTCAGAAAATAGAAAATTCTTCATTTTCTTCTCAATTTTCTTCAAAATAATTAAATTATTTCTATTTTCTAAAGGACCTGGACACATCCGGCACACCGGCACCATACCAACCATTGTCCTCCACCGCCCGTCACCGCGAGCCGCGCAGACCGATTGACATGGCGGCGATTGAGGTGGGAAAAATTTGAGGCGGGAGGGGGTGGGGCCAAATGTTGCTTTTCACCACTTTTTTTCTCTGTGTTTTTTTTTAAATTTTTTTTTGGGGGTTTGGCGAGATCGATGGTGCCAATAGTGAAATTTTGAAAATTTGAATCAATTTGCTAATTGATTTTATTTCAAATTTATTTAATTTTTATAATTAAAAAGCTCGGAATTTTTTTTATTTTAAAATTTATTAAATAACATTTAATTCATACATAAAAATGGTGGGGGGTGCCAAAATTTTTTGCGAAGGGAGGTCGGCCGCCGACGACCTTTTTAAAGAACTTTAATTGATTTAATATTAATAAAACATAAAGAATTTTCATTAATTAACGAATTTATGATAACATATTATTATTTTTTATCCGTTTTTGGGTATTTATAAAATCCAAAGCTTTTTTAGACTCAAATTTTTTGGGCTTAATTTTTTTTATTATTGTACAAAAAACCCATAAATTGAAATTTTTGCTCTTTGTTGAAATAATGCGTTAATTATTTTCCAATTTTTTAGGTGCGCTGCGCGGACGAACCGCTGCTGGCCAAGGCGCCATTCAATGTGCCAGGGCGGCCCTACCCACCGGAGCCACTGTACACCACCGACAACTCAATCATGCTCAAATGGGAACGACCGTCGCTGGACAGAGGCACGCCGATTACTGACTACGAGCTGGAAATACGCGAGCGTGGCACCAAGCTCTGGGAGAAGGCTACCACCACCAACGCTGCGCTATGGGAGAAGGAAGCATTTGGCAATGTGCCGGACACACGAATCAAGGTGGGGGAAAACATGAGCCGTTCGTCCCCGGGGTTTAATTTATATTCCATATGACTCATTTTAAATGTTTTGAGGTAATACAACTTGGCTTTGTCACCTTGTTTGTTGCCGCTTTCCCATTAGCACCTTTGCAACAACATCCTGGGTCTTGAAAATTCGAATTCCTATGGCCGTCAAAAAATTTTAAATTTTACAAAAATTCTTAATTAAAATTAATTCAGAAATTACATGGTTTCCTTCAAATTTACTTTTTCATTTACTAACCCTATCTAATGATTGATTGATTTCTTTTGATGGTTTTTCCACTAATTTTTTCAATGTTTTTATTTATTTAAAGATTACTCAACACCTTTTCAATAGAAGTTTTATTTTTAAATAAATATAAATTTTTATTTTTAATTAAAAAAAAAATTTTTTTTCAAGACTTCTTTGTCATTTCCCGCAATACAATCGGAAGCCCAGCAGATGCCCAACTCCGTCGCTGCTACTCCTTGCGCCCCCAACCCGTTCAACAACAATCACTTCCCACAATCAGATGCAGAAAAGTACAACAACAAATTAGTAAATTTAAACAAAAATCAGAAAATTTTTTTATGAGACTTTTCAGCAATTTTTTGCAAAACTGAAAAAAGCGTTAAAGTTTTTCAAAAAAAATTTTTTTTTTGGTATTTTTTTATAAAAAATTTCTTGTAAATTTCAAGGTTTGAAATTTTTTTTTCAAAAATTTTTCCGGGGGTAAATGATACTTGAAATTTGTCTAAAAACCACTAAAAAATTGGTATCACTGAAGGTGACCAGCGTCAAACGGCAGCAAATCTACGAGTTCCGCGTGGCTGCAGTGAACGCGGCGGGCCGAGGCGAGTGGAGCAAGAACTCTGTGCCAATTGCTGCCACATGGTCCCCCTGTAAGCCGTTGATCACCATGGGACCGTTGGCATGCGACATGACTGTGCTGGTGGGTGAACAGGCCAAGCTGCTGGTGCCCTACGCAGCGAATTCTTCACGGCCGAAATTCGTTTGGAGCAAGAATGGCAAACCGATGGATCCGCGTGACGACCCACGCGTTAAGAAGGAAAAAAGCGGTAAGTGAGCGCGCAATCCTGGCACTTAACAGGGTGGAGGCGCAGAGCCATACAATAAAAAAAGGGAGGGGGGTTAACCAAAATTTTTGCTAAAATGGTCTGGAAAGAGGGGGTCGACAGGGGGGGGGGGGGTCAGCGGCCAATTTTGCGAAATGGTCCAGCCATGAATTTGACGACCTTTCAAACAGATTTTTTTTTGCGGTGCGCTTTTTTTAAAAAAAATAGTTAACATATTTTCACTAAAAACTGCCAAATTGCGATTCTTTAGCAAGGCATGGCTTTTTTTGTTTTTAAAAAACGTTTTTTTTCGCTGTACACTTTCTTAAACAACTTTTTTTTTGCAATTTGTTAGAAGATTTTGTCTAAAAAAATGGGCAAATTTTAAAATTTTGGCTAAATGCTCTTTTTAAATTATTTTTAATTAAATTTTATTTTTTTATATTCACGTTTTTTTCTCCCATTTTTAGACATTCTCATCCAGCTGTGCTACCAGAAATGCGAACAATCGGACACCGGCACCTATTCCATTCGCATTGTGAACGACTTGGGCTCGGATTCGGTGGACTTGCGCCTGAAGGTGGTCGATCGCCCTGCACCGCCCGAGGGGTCATTGAAGGTGCAAAACATTGAGAATATTTTTTGTAAACAGAAAATGATGAGAGGGGCATATTTGTAAAACAATTAGGAAGGATTTTTTGAATTTTTTTTAGAAATTAATTTTAACGGAGTATTTTTCGTTTTTACTGTATTTTCTTTTTTACAAAATATTCTTTTAAATATTTAATGTATAAAAAATCATGAACAGGAGCGGACCGCGTCTAGTAGCGGAAGGCGACGCGTTGGCAGTACAGCGGCGGATCGGTCGGCACAGGCGGCAGCAGCGGCTTGCGCTGCGGATGAAGAGGCAACGGACGAGGTGGACAACAACGAGGAGGAGCGACAGAACATGGCGGCGGTGACAAAAAGGATGGCAAATTTGGTAAAAAAAAAATTTCTAAATTATTGGATATGCTTCAAATTTTTTTTATTATTGATTACATTATTTATAAATAAAAAAATAAATGTTGGTAAAGAATTGTGGTCCCAAATTTAATTTTTGGGCTCAAAATCAGTTTCCGAAGGGTGTTGATGTGTTTTTAAACTCGGATTTACCCAATTCCGGTAAAGCTTCAAATTAAGTTTTGCGCCAAAGATTCGTGATCAATACCTTCGAAACCCCACAGAAATTGCTTTAGCCAATCTGGCATCATTTGAAAGCTCTATGTGTGCTCTATATTTACATGTAAAAATAGAAATGAATGATTCAAAAATAAAAAAGTTATGCCACGCGGCGCCGAAAAAGCCGAGAAAAAGTTAATTTTTGAGGTTTTTTGGCCATAACTTTTTTGTAAACTGACGAAATTTTTTGAAATTTTACAGGCTAATAGAGAATCTGAAGAGCTATCGAATGATAACAAAAAATTTTAATTTGGTTGAACAGGAAAAAAGTTGTTAGCAACGGCGCCGAAAAGGCCGGCGTCGAAGTGGGTGGTTCCCTTTTGATCATTACCAATTTTACTGGCTACAACAAAAAAAATTTTTTTTGCCACCCAATTTACATAATTTAAAATTTTTAATGAATTAAATTGCAAAAAATAAATAAATTAAGGGGGGAAAATAGTTGTATGTTTCTGTGTTAGATAAATAGAAAAGATTCAAAATGACAACAGGGAGAAAAAAAAATATTACTGAGACTTTTTAGTTTATTTTTTGGAAAACCTTAAAAAAATGGAGGTTCGAGGGGCGGTGCCAATAAGCGCAGCCGGGGAAAATTTTCTGAATTTTAAATGAAAAAACGGAAAAACTTAAATTAAATTAAAATAATTACTTTGAATTTTATTTAAAGCGAAAAGGGTGGGAGCGTTTGAGTTACCAAAAAAAACAGTGCACCCCAAAACTCCGCCGGCCGAAACTCCGCCGAGACATAACTCCGCCGGGCAAAAAATTTAGAAATTTTTTCTTAGAAAATTCGAAGAGTAAAATATTTTCAAAGAATTTTCCAGCTATTTTTTTGAAAAAACAGCTTTTCATCATTAAGTTTTAAATAACGTAAAAATGCAATGTCACACTGCAAAAATTTTTAAATTATCGCGCAATGGTTCCATTAATTTTTCAGAATTCGATGAACTTCGAGAACTCTGCGACCAGGAAGCAGTCGTGTCTTGGGACGACTTCGAGAATTCGGCGGGGTAATTGATGGATTTTATTTTTTAGAATACAAAATTATAAAAATTAAACATTTTGGTCAAGGGTGAAAAAATTACAAAAAAAAAAAAAATTTTGGTGAAGAAAGAAAAAATGGCTAAAAGAGTGATTGCGTTAAAAAATATATTTTATCGCGTTTTTGATAACGAATTTCTGAATTTTAAAAGATAAATTCGAAAAATGCCGAAATTTACTAATTATTGACAAAACCCTAAAATATTATAGATTCGATTTCACCGAATGGACCAAAATTGGCGAGGGGGCATTTGGCGAAATCTTTAAAGGACCCCTTGATGGCGCGCAAAAACAATACGGGGGGCGATTGATACAGCGCCAAAATTCGATCCCTAATTTGGGGTTTGGACAAAAAATTCCAAGTTTTGCACCTTCTTGAAGTCCGCTGTCCGCTTCAAAGGCATATTCAAAACCGCCGCTTCTGATTAACTCTCGGCCACGCTTGCTTTCTGCTCGAAAAAATTGGACAAGAACCGGCATTGGCGTCACGCCAACATTCACACAATTGCTCATGAGAAAAATCGTCAGAGGTAGTTTTTTAATGGAGAGACATTTAAAATGCACATAAAATGGTGTAAAAAATGTTTGGAAAACTCCAATTGCTAAAACTCATATTTCCGTTTAGGGGGCCGGTCGAGAAACGGAGGTCAAACAAATAAATTATTTATTAAAGAGAAAGCCTGAATTGGCGGAGAATGAACGACCGGACACTTATGCCGATGAAGGACTTCATTTCATAGTCATCGGTCTTTCCTATGGCGGAAAAGACCTGGAGGCGTATACGGTAGCTTTCAAAAAAAATGAAAAAAAATGTTTTCGCAGATCAAAAATGGCCGAGAATGTTACTCCATCTTCCACCAAATCGCCTTGTCCATCGCGATCGCCGAAGACGTGCTCAAACTAGAGCACCGGGATCTCCACGCCGGGAACATTCTCGTGGAGGAGTGCTCGGTCGATGAAAAAATTCGGTAAGTAGCAAAACCGATACACTGGGAAATAATGCTTATTTTAAAGGTATAAGTACCTTGGAAAACAAATCGCTGTCCGTTCAAATGGGGTGCGTGCCTCCATTATCGACTATTCAATATCGCGCATAGAAAAAAGTAAGCATTAAAATTTTTCTCATTAATTGTGTTTTCACAAAACCAGAAGGCGTTGTGTTCTTCGCTGATCTCAGCGAAGAAACGGGACTTTTCGAGCAAAATGGTGTCAGCAAAGGTGGCGACTACCAATACGACGTCTACAGGATGATGAAGGCGGCGGTCAAGTTGAGAGAAACGATTTTTTTTACATAAAAAATTTTTTTTAGCGAAAATTGGGCCAAATTCTGGCCCCAAACAAATGTCCTCTGGATGGGGTACGCGGCAAAGAAGCTGTTTAACTGGAAATTTATGCTCGGTAATATTTTTCACTTTTCTACTGAATTTTATCAGATTTGGAAAATTCAAAAGATCAATTCGCGATTTCATTGACCATCCTGATTTTTTGTCAGTGTTTGCTGAATTTACTTCCGGGTAAATTTTTTAATTTTTTTTTTATTATTAACATCCATTTTTGTTGCCAGAAAATGATGGCAACACAGCGTACTCAGCGGAAACACAGTCGGCGCCCGGCGATGGGGGGAGGAGTGCGCGCTGTTCTCAACCGGACACGACCAAACCAACTTGCGCGGGTGGGCAGCAACGGCAGCAGAAACAATACGACAAAATGCAACGGCGTGACCATTTGCGTGGCATCCGAAGCAATGGGTTAGTTTTTATGACAGCCAAATTAAACTAACCACACTTTTGATACAAATTCTGCTTTTTGTAAGATACACATTTTTTAGCCTGGCACATTTCGTTACGTGTTCCTGTTTTATTTGGTACATTAAAAAAAAATGATTTTTTTTTTGACTGCTAATTGTCAAGTGTTAGACATTTTAATAGGGTTTTTATGAGACTGACTGACTTCATTTTTAGATGAGGTTGGACCACTGCTCTCCTCACTGTACATCGAAGTGTTCTATGCATTTTCAATTTTGGACCAGCCATTGGATTTTTTGCCTCAAGCAAATTCCTTCTCTGGCACACCGATTTTCTCGTCACTGGCCAAAAACTACTAAAATTGTACGCAAAGCAAACGCATTTTCTGGCTACAATTATTACTATTGTTTTTTACAAATTTAATTTTCTCACAGAATCATCGACCTAGACGAGACAGACCCAAAATGGGTCGGCGCTTGGTACCTCGGTTTTCTGTTCGCCTCCATTATTGGCTTCATGGCTGTTTTTCCAACACTCATTTTTCCAAAAATTACATTGAATTTGCATGGGTTGGTTGTAGTACAAAAATTTATTTTATATTTTATTTATAATCTTGACTTTTTTTGCTAGAATCTAATTTTTTGTGGTAATTTCGATTTCTTTAAAAAATTTTGAAAAAAAAAATTAAAATTTTTTTAATGTTTTTCAAGAAAATTCATTCTGATTACTGGAACAATCCAGATATATTTTTATCAACTTTTCTTTTTTCCCACAGAACACGTCTTCAAGAAGAGCGTTGGGGCAGAAAAAACGTTCACCCGAATGTTGCGGTATTCCGCCGTCGTACGGCAATCGAACAGCAATCGTTTTTGGCGAAGGGAGCGCCAATTTTGATGGTACCTACTACTAGGTCGTTGCATAAAAAGGGCGCTTTTTCAAAATGACTTTTTTTAAGACTTGATTAACGTTTGTTATGTCTTTTTTGTGTGTAATTCTTTTATCTGAATGTTCTCGTCATGTTTTTGCCAAAAATTTTGATTTTGTCCTTTTATATCTAAAGTTACAGTCCAAAAAATTGGGTAAGGTCAACAAAATTTGGCTACAATTTTACACCAACGTCCATAACTTGAGTTAAAATTGTCAAAACGACTTAAAACTTGGTCAGATTATGAAATTTGATGAGCTTAACAAGAAAAAGCCTGAAAGAAATTTTTCTGAAAAAGAAAAAACAAAATTTTTTGGCCATGTTTATTTTGGCCAAGTTTCCAAATCTATTGGCCAAACCGAAAGTCAAAAACAAAATCCAAAATAATTCCATCGGGGTTTTGAGGCTTTTTATGCCCTTAAATAATATAAAAAAATTACAGAATCGCACAAGTTTCCAAAATTGTGTTATGGGCGATTATTCGAATTTCTGAAAACGAAGGCCAAGGAGAAAACACTTGTCTTTGGACAAAGGATTTTTCTTATATTTTTTGAACACATGCAAAATTATTCCAGCATAGTTTATCCGTAGGAAATCCTTGTTTTAAATCCTTTTTTAAAATTTTAAACAACTTCCCTAAAGCCTTTTTTGGCCATTTTTCAAAAAGTGGGAAAATTTGGGATTTTTTGGCCATAACTTTTTTAAAAATTGTTTGAGTGCATTAAAATTGACGCCATTCAATTCATCTCGTTATTCTGCATCAGATGATATTAAATTTATTAGAATTTGTTACACTTTTAATAAAGTTACACTCAATTTTCTGGTTATGGCCAAGTCCCTAATTTTGGCACCAAATTTCATTGGCCCATGGCTGACAGGAGAACAACTTATAGGACATGCTACGTCACCCGTCTTATTCCCTGGACCCTATAGACTTAATTTATGGCTAAATTATTTCTCTCAAAAATTCCTTATAGGGTAGGCTCTTTAAAGAATATGGCAAGGTCGTGGATCCAGTGAAAATTACCTAGGTTCAAAGAATGGCACAGAATTTTACAAAAAGGGCATTGTTAAACTCCCATCTCGGCGGCAAAAGGTTGTAGACAGTCAGGGCAATTACTTTGTTAAGTAGCTTTTTGATCGGCTTTGTTATGATTGTTATTTTTCATTTTTTGTTCATAAATTTTTTTCCTTCAAAAAGCGCCCTTTTTTATGCAACGACCTAGTATATTTCAATTTGGCTCGTTAAAAAAGTTAAATTAAAAAATAATAATAATAGTCAAATTTGGCCCAAAATTTTTAAAATTTCTCCGGTTAAAACGTCTAGAAGCAATACTCAATCCCAATTATCCATTTTTTTTTATCTCCGAAATTGGCTATGGTGCCTGACTTCGATAAATTTTCACTGAAAAAAATTATTATAAAAATTTATATTTCGCTCTTTTTCCATTCACAGAGGCTGGCAATGAGAAGGCGCCAATGGTCCAATTTCAGTCCTCAGCACTAAAGCCTCGTTCGGGTCCCATTTGGTATCAACTCGTCACATTCCGATTGCAATCTACAAAATTCTACTCAATGTAATTGAAAAAAATTTTCACAGCGCACAAATTGAATTTAGGGCCCTTATATGCTTGCTCATCACTTTGGGCATGTCTATTGACGGTTTGATTTTAATAATATGTTAAAAAAATAATTGACAACAGTGCCGTAACTTTAGGTGTGGGCATTCCCATCCCTTCCCATGGTCATTTTAACATGTTATTTTTCGCCCATATGGCCTAAAATTAGTCAGAAAAAAAAATTTACAGGCCGAAACCAAAAAAAACAAAAAACAAATTCTACGGGTTCTCTCCTCCGAACTTTCTTCGGGTCTGGTTGACAATGTTTTTGATATTTTTCAATAAATTCTCTAATTATATCTTGACATGTTAAAACAGTACTGATCGTTACGGGCTGTTCCACATTCATGTCCAAATATTTGGAACGACAGTTTGGCGTGGCGCCCAGCAAATCGACACTTTTCATCGGGTATTTTATTATTTCATTTATCAATTGTTTTTGTAAAATGTTACATAAAAGAAAATTTGAGCAGAGTTCTCTCTCTCCTTCACAAAAAAAAAAAAATTCTGATTTTTTTAATTTACTAAAAAACGCTTAAAATTAAATATTGTCGGGAGGAAGGTGGGGGTGGAGAAATATAGTAGTTTTTTTCTTGAAAGAATTCAAAGTTTGAAAATTTTTTAAAGTTTTTGGCGGCAAAATTTTGGGTGCATCCGTTTTCCATCTGTCCAAATTAGTAAATTGTTTTTTTTTTTTTTACTTTTTCAGATCCGTCTCTTTCATATGCCCAAATTCCGCGGCTTCCTCAAGAGTGCGCTGCGCTGCCCGAACGGACCAACGAAATTGTGTGGCTGCAGCACATGAAATTCATCGTCTTCGACGACACTGTTCTCATAAGGTTCGTTTTTCTCCATTTTTCCCCGATTTAATGGGTCCGTATGTCATAAATTTGTCCGACCGACTCAGACTCTTGGTAATTTTTTTTTTAATTTTCTATTCAAAATTGGATAACTATCAAAGGAATTATTCCCCCAAAAAACCACCGGGCTGTCGCCCATTTGTCCCTTACCACCGAAAAACTGGGAATGTGTTGGCACCGAATTTTTTTTTTAAATAATAAAGCTGTAAATTATGCTTAATTGGTATACCATGGGAGCAAAAAAAAATTTTCAAAACGTTTATTAAATTTTGATTTTTTGAGTGAAAGAATTGGTGTTCCCGGTGATAATTTTTTTGCCGTCGTAATTTTTCCCTATCACATTTTTTAAAAAATATTGAAAAATCTATGTCTAATGAAATTGGTATCATGCGCAGGCCCATAGCCGAAAAAAAGAAATTCAGGAGGCGAAAAGCCGACGTTGTTTTTTTTTGGTCCCTAAGAATTTTTTCTCTGGTATAATTTTTCAGAATTAGGCCTTATGGCATTTTTTAAAGTTTTGTCCAAAAAAGCGCTGAAAATTTTTAAAATTTTTTTTACTTGTGATAGGTATCTTATAAAAACTTTTCTCAGATTCTTTTTCTTGAAACAATTCAAAGTTTGAAAATTTTTTAAAGTTTTCGGCGGCGAAATTTTGGGTGCATCCGTTTTCCATCTGTCCAAATTAGTAAATTGTATTTTTTTTTCAGGTCCGTCTCTTTCGTATGCCCAAATTCTGCGGCCTCCTCAAAAGTGCGCTGCGCTGACCGAACCAACGAATTGTGTGACTGCACCACATGAAATTCTTCGTCTTCGATGAACACTGTCGTCATCACAAGGTTTTTTTCTCGCATTTTTGCCCTATTAATGGGTCCGTATGCCATAAATATTGTCTTTGGCCAAAATACTCTTTTAAATTAATTTAAAAGTAATTATTGATTTTGAATTTTTGACATCGGGAATCGTACCTCTGATTTCCTACTATTTTGTTTTTAATTTAAAAAAAACTAATTTAGTGAATCTTTTGTCAACCATCAAGAATCGCTATTTGCTGATCGAAGACGGTCCACTGTTGACCGACTTTTTCGTCGACCTGTTCCGCACTGTTGGCGACAATCCTTCCCGGAGACAGGTAAAAAAATTTTTTCATATTGTTTGATACAAAACATTTTTTTTTGGAAAAAAACTCAGATTTTCGATACACTTTTTTCAAAAAAATTTCTTTTACTCCTTGATTGTTGTCCGAATTGAATGAGTATAATATCATTCAATGGTCCTAATTGTGATTACCTGTTGGCTTCAAAATTGGATAAATTAAAGGAATTATTCCACCAAAAAACCACCGGGCTGTCGTCCATTTGTCCCTCCCCACCAAAAAACTGGGAATGTGTTGGCACCGAATTTTTTTTTTAAATAATAAAGCTGTAAATTATGCTTACTTGGTCTAGCATGGGAGCAAAAAATTTTTTTTCAAAAAAAATATAAATTTTGAATTTTTGAGTGAAAGAATTGGTGTTCCCGGTGATAATTTTTTTCCGTTGTAATTTTTCCCTAAATTCAGTGCCGCATTGGGCCGACCGCACCACCACTTTTGTGGAGCCCTTCCTGCAGATGGGCCTGTCCAACATGAACCAGGAAGTTGAGCTGCTCAGCAAATTGTTCAGCAGTTGCATCACAGCCTGCGGTGTAAGTGCGAAAAATGGAAAAAACTTTTAATGGGTCAATTTTTTTGTAAAATTTCTCAATTTTTCCTATTATTTTTCTCAACGAATTTTTTTCACTTTTCCAGCAAAAAGGAGACGACGACAATCCACCGGCTGGAGTTCACGCTGATCACAGCCTATTTCAAACTGTTCGACCCTACGCCGACTTCATCTGCACAAGTGGCCGCGCCCCGTTCAAAATTGTTTTGCGTCGCCACAGGTTTTTTTTTGTTATAATTTTTCGGTAAATTGGAGCCCTGCAAATTGGAAACTTTCCAAAAAGAAATAAAAATTTTAAAAATTCTTTTTAAAAAAATCTTAGGAAATTTTTTCGATTTCTAACAAAACAAAAAATGTTTTTTTTAATTTTGTAAAAATTTTTTTAAATGATTTTTCCACAGTCAATATTTTTTTCTCCTAATTTGTTTTTTTTTTGTGCTTATTCACACTAACGAACATTACCATTCTTTTAGGCTCGGCTGTCACTGTGCTGTTTTTCATCTTTTTGTACAGTTCAGCATCATTGTGTACCGAGTGATTGTGTTCGAGTTTTTTATACCAGCACATGTTTGCAAAACCATCATCGGACATTGGAAATTTGGTCGGTGCCATAATTTGCGAAAAAATAAGAATTATACAAAATTTTGAATATTTAAATCTTGGAATTAATGGTTGTCGGATTTTCTTTTTAATTACTTAATTAAATACACATCAAAAACCACTTAAAACATGTATTTTTATAATTTTCAAAAAAAAAAACAAAATTTTTTTTTAAATAAAAAAAAAATTTTTTTTTATTCAAGACCCACGCCGTTGCCTTTTGTCGTATTCTTTCTGCTGCCCACCCGCGCAAGTTGGTTTTGGTCGCGTCCGGTTGAGAACAGCGTGCACTTCTCGGTAAATGAGCAAATAAAAACGAAAATTTCATTCAAAAACTTGTTTTTGACTTATCATGAAAAATGGGTCCAAAAAAATCAATTATTTAAATCTTGGACAGAATTTTGAGAATAATTAATGTCCTGTTTTGCCAAGTAGCGCCGGTGTATAAAATTAGTTTTTTTTCAAAATTTAATTTTATTATTTTTTTTTTGTTCCAATAGCTTTGCATCGGCCCACCCTTCCCGAACGTGACCCTTGACAAAAAACGGAGTATTTTTCGGATGCCAAACGGATCATCGATTACGTGTTGGTCTACGAGGAGAAGGAAATGACGAACAGCAACTACAACAACAATTGCGATGACAACAAACAACGCGATAATTCACGTTCATCCCCCAACGGCACGCACAAAAAGTGAGAAATAAATAAAATGAGAATTTTTTCAATTGTCTAACTTAAGTTTTTCTATTAAAAAATATTAAATTTGTTTCAACACTAAAAAAAAAATTTTCCAATTTTTTATTTTCAAAAAATCCAAGAAAATTTCAAGGGAACATTGAAAAATTTTTCAGCAATTGTTTCTCTGCTCCGTCTGAGTGCCCATTTCTTAGCCGGTCTTCATGCGTTGGAACGGCTCTGACAACTTTCCATGGATGCCAATGCCATCGGCGGAGGGGCGAAAGACAACGCAAAGGGCGGAGAGACGGCAGACGCCGAGGCAAATTTGTTTTAAAACTTAAATTTAATTTTTTGTTTCTGCAGCTGCCTCTGCGCAGTGCTTCCCTCGAAAAATTGGATCTTTCATCCAATGCCTTGCGCAGAGTGCCGACCAAATTGGTGGCCCATTAATTGCATTCCCTCAAAATTTTGAGTTTGGCGGCGATTTCAATCGAACGGATGGAACCGAAATTAATGGCCAATTTCAGCGCATTAAAACAGGCAAAATTAGGAAATTGAACTTGAATAGACAAACCAATTATGTAATTTAGCCATTTTCAGTTGGACTTTTCCCAAAATTTCCTCCATTTTTTGCCCTTTGGAATTTTCGATGGACTCTACGAATTGCAAGCTCTGCTCGGATTGGCCTCACTTCAATTGGTTAATGTCAGCAAAAATGCAATGGAATAGGTAAACCTGGGCTGAATGCGGCACCTATGAGCTACGGCTGAAGAATTAGTTGGAATGGTGCCCAATTCTTGGCATTGAGGCGAACGGCAACGAAATGTTCTTACGAGATGAATTGGCTGCTGAACGCCAAGGCCTCCGCCGTTGGCACGGATTTTTCGCAGGAACAAATCAATGCCGCAAAGGGCGGCGCAACGGACATAGAAAGTGCCAAATATGTGGTGCCATTGGATGGCCAACGGAAAAGGATTATTGATACAACGGTGGGCAGGCAGTATTTGCTAATTATCAGAGGGTAATTAGGAATTGATTTGCTAATTGTCGCCATTTCCCTTTCCAGCCATTTGACTTTCTGTGTCCCTATTCGATTTTCTGTGCCGTCGGCTGTCAGTGCTGCCAAATCAACCACGCAGATGACCACCTCTTCTCAATGCCAATGCTCGAGTTTCTGCTATGAAAATTGGTATCGTGCGCAGGCCCCAAACCTAAAAAAATTCCGGAGGGAAGATGAAGATTTTTTTTTTTGCTCTTCGGTCTTGAAATTTTTTCTCTTATTTAATTTTAATATGTCCAGCTATTTTCTTCCCCATTCTCCTGATTCCTGAATTTTTTGAGTCTTTGTCTATATATTTTTTTTTAAATTAAATATTTCTAATAATTCAAAAATTACTTTTAAATAAAATTTGCATAAATTGCCAAATTCCTAAATTAAAATTTAAATTTTGTTGCATTTTCAGGAGCCGTACATTCCTTTCATGGAGAAAGCATGCCGTCTCTGTGGCTTGGCTGTCACTATGCTGTTTTTCATTTTTTGGTCATTGCTTTACTGTTCGACATCATTG
>CP049709.1:2625601-2777559 GCA_004148225.2 Heterodera glycines
TATATATTTTTTTTTAAATTAAATATTTCTAATAATTCAAAAATTACTTTTAAATAAAATTTGCATAAATTGCCAAATTCCTAAATTAAAATTTAAATTTTGTTGCATTTTCAGGAGCCGTACATTCCTTTCATGGAGAAAGCATGCCGTCTCTGTGGCTTGGCTGTCACTATGCTGTTTTTCATTTTTTGGTCATTGCTTTACTGTTCGACATCATTGTGTACCGAATGTTTTTGATTCGAGTTTTTATGCCAGCACATTTTCAATGCCTTTTTCGAGATTGCTTATCCGTAAGTAAACTCAATTCAATTTCAAATGAATTTAGCAATTTTATTTTATTTTTAAATAAAAATGGAATTAGTCACAATTAAAATCAATATCAAATTGAACTGTTATTAGCCAGGATTGTTGACCGAAACCCACGTTTAAAAAAACCTGGATTTTTTCACGACCCGAAATTTTCTTTGAACGTCCCTACCCAAACCCCATCTTCCACAATTCCTGCCCTGAATTTCAATTCGGGAATATTTTATTTACATCCCGATAAATCAAAAATTAATGAATTATATAAATTTTTATGTTTATTTAAAATTTAAATTTTTTTAATTTTAAAGAATGCTTTCCTATTGGGTTCGACGATGGTGCTTTAAAAATTCCAGCGACAAAGAAACAAAAATGCGAACGGATTTGCAAAGAACGGCGTCAAACAATTAAATGTATCAACCCGAACATCAAACTCAGATTATATGTGCAGCTGGGTGGGTGGTGGAAGAGAATTTTTCAAATTTTTTAATAAAACTTAAATTATTTTTATTTTTTATATTAAATTTGCCTAAAAAAATTACATGTTTTCATGTTCCTAAAATTAGAAGCCCTGGGGGGTTTAATTTATATTCCATATGACTCATTTTAAATGTTTTGAGGTAATACAACTTGGCTTTGTCACCTTGTTTGTTGCCGCTTTCCCATTAGCACCTTTGTTTGCGCTGATCAACAACATCCTGGGTCTTGAAAATTCGAATTCCTATGGCCGTCAAAAAATTTTAAATTTTACAAAAATTCTTAATTAAAATTAATTCAGAAATTACATGGTTTCCTTCAAATTTACTTTTTCATTTACTAACCCTATCTAATGATTGATTGATTTCTTTTGATGGTTTTTCCACTAATTTTTTCAATGTTTTTATTTATTTAAAGATTACTCAACACCTTTTCAATAGAAGTTTTATTTTTAAATAAATATAAATTTTTATTTTTAATTAAAAAAAAATTTTTTTTTCAAGACTTCTTTGTCATTTCCCGCAATACAATCGGAAGCCCAGCAGATGCCCAACTCCGTCGCTGCTACTCCTTGCGCCCCCAACCCGTTCAACAACAATCACTTCCCACAATCAGATGCAGAAAAGTACAACAACAAACAGTGTTGAAGTGCTTCAGAAAAATGAGCGATGACAAAATTTTGCTGTGATTTTGATGGTCGACAAAAATTCCGAATGCTTTTTTATTTTTTAATTTATTTATTTGATCGGAATAAAAACAAGGTATTGCAGGAAAAATAATTTTTTTTAATTTACCAGCTAAATAAAGAATAATAATTTGGGCTACTCCAAATGCTTCTTTATATTGAAAAAAATTACACAAATTGATTGACAAAACGTCAAGTACAATGAATTGCGTTAATAATTTTCAAAAAATTTCGACATCACCCAATTGCGATGGTCTTTTCAATATTTATTACTACAAAATTTTTAAATTTTTTCAATTCCTCTCAACATACTTAAAAATTTATTTGTAGGAGATAAATTATTTATTTTAATTTTTATCAATGAACTGTGAAAGTGATAGAAACCCTCATGGATTTTAGGATGACCGAAAAATAATTTTTGACCAAAACAAAATTCATTTGTGCTTTTTCATGAAACAGAAAGAAATGCTTAATCGTTATATTAGAAACAAAATGAAAAAGTGTAAACAATTTTATTCATAATTTTGCTAAAAAACTAAATTCTTAATTCATAATATTATGACACGGATACAACAACGACCGGCGGTTTATGATTATTTGAGCACAGCAAAAATTTGACACAAGGAAATTCATTTTTCATTATTTCATGATATTTGGAGCTAAATAAATATATTTATTTTTTTAGTTTATTTATTTTTTTCATTATTTACCTGCAAAACTTTGTGCAAAATCCCGTAAAATGAATTGTATTTCACGTTTTTAGTGAACATGTGCACGTAAAAGTGAAATTGTACCCAAAAATGAATTGTAATTTTAAATTTCATGTTTTCTCGTGTACAAATACACGTAAAAGTTAAATCGTTTTAGACCCACAAAATTGTAATTTCACGTTTTTAGTGTACAAAAACACAGAAAATTACCTAATCGCAACTTCACGTTTTATTGTGTAAAAACCAAAAAATGAATTGTATTTCACGTTTTTAGTGAACATGTGCACGTAAAAGTGAAATGTACCCAAAAATGAATTGTAATTTGTATTTCACGTTTTCTTGTGTAAAAGTGTACGTAAAAGTTAAATCGTTTTAGACCCACAAAATTGTAATTTGTAATTTCACGTTTTCTTATGTACATGTGCACGTAAAAGTGAAATTTATTTGGAGAGAACAGAAGGCACAATTTGACCCATATATATTTTTGATGGAACATTGACACGAATTGTTCACATTTGGAAAATAAATGATAGTTTTTGGCAAAAAAAGTCGAAAAAATTGCTAACAAATTAGTTAGGAACCCTCTATGGTTTTGATTGGATCACTAAATTGCTAATATTTGAAAATATTATGTTTGAAATTCCATTCAGCACCAATCGTCGTCGTCCATCGGTTGCCCATTAATCCCACCGTCGTGAGATGGAATTTTTTTTATTGATCCCCAGCGCAAGGTCCGCTTGGAAGCATCCCTCCCATTCCCACGGGGGAAGATGGTCCTCCCCAAATTGATCACCCCCCCCCTAACAAATAAGGGCAGGGATGATGAACTGCTGCTGGAGTTTGATCAGAGGAATAAGCTCCTAGCAAACTCATGGATTTGTGCACATTTGGCAAACCCATTTTGCCCATTTTGATCAGGGTCGGGGTCACTTCGGCGCGGACCATTTCGGCGCCGCAAATTTTGAAATGCTATAACTTTTTTATTTGTCAGTTAGCTTTAGCCAATCTGGCATCATTTGAAAGCTCTATGTGTGCTCTATATTTACATGTAAAAATAGAAATGAATGATTCAAAAATAAAAAAGTTATGCCACGCGGCGCCGAAAAAGCCAAGAAAAAGTTAATTTTTGAGGTTTTTTGGCCATAACTTTTTTGTAAACTGACGAAATTTTTTGAAATTTTACAGGCTAATAGAGAATCTGAAGAGCTATCGAATGATAACAAAAAATTTTAATTTGGTTGAACAGGAAAAAAGTTGTTAGCAACGGCGCCGAAAAGGCCGGCGCCGAAGTGGGCGGTTCCCTTTTGATCATTACCAATTTTACTGGCTACAACAAAAAAATTTTTTTTTGCCACCCAATTTACATAATTTAAAATTTTTAATGAATTAAATTGCAAAAAATAAATAAATTAAGGGGGGAAAATAGTTGTATGTTTCTGTGTTAGATAAATAGAAAAGATTCAAAATGACAACAGGGAGAAAAAAAATATTACTGAGACTTTTTAGTTTATTTTTTGGAAAACCTTAAAAAAATGGAGGTTCGAGGGGCGGTGCCAATAAGCGCAGCCGGGGAAAATTTTCTGAATTTTAAATGCGATTTGTTAATGGATTTGGAAACTTTACAGTTTTCGAAGATTTTGGAAATTAAAAACTTTAGAGTCTCACATTTGGGAGCCCCTGATTTTATGGGTCGGTAAAATAATAGCATTAAAAAAACGTGGCTCTTAAATTCTGTCCCAAAATGAGGTCAAGGTCCCGAAAATCCTCACGCGCACACACACATTTGTCATAAGGGCGCCGGACTTTTCGACAGCGGACCTTTCGACAGAAGGACTTTTCGACAGCGGACTTTTCGACAGTAAAGGACTTTTCGACAGAAAAAATTTTTGTTTAAGGGGAGGACTTTTCGACAGTAAATGGTAGTTTTAAAAAAGACAATGCTATTTCATTTAGTAAGCAAAATAATTATTTTTGTTTCGAAATTATTTCCGTTTTTATGGGAAGTTAAATTGGGTCCGGCATTCGATAGGCCACAGCTCTTAAATATTGGTAGGGATGGCGCTGTTCACGTGTGTTGTAAAGCGCGAGCAAATTTTCGTCTTGTTCAACATAAATTTCTTTTCTTTTCATGCCTTTACCACGAATTCCATTCATGCCAAATTTGACGGCATCCAAGCCAATTTTTTGCAAAATATTTGGCCAGTTCTCAAATGGGATTTAATTTTTTTTAAATTCAATTGTTATTATTAGGGATTAGATTTTTAGGCATACTAAATAGACACTTAAAAAGGCATAAAAAGTCCGAAATAGGCAAAAACAATACGGGGGGCGATTGATACAGCGCCAAAATTCGATCCCTAATTTGGGGTTTGGACAAAAAATTCCAAGTTTTGCACCTTCTTGAAGTCCGCTGTCCGCTTCAAAGGCATATTCAAAACCGCCGCTTCTGATTAACTCTCGGCCACGCTTGCTTTCTGCTCGAAAAAATTGGACAAGACCAGCTGGTTCCTCTGCTTCTTCAAAGGCTTCATTTGCAAAGAGTTCGGCCCCAATTTCACCTTCTTCGGGACCACTAGAACCAGAAGACATTTTTCACAGCAATTCAAAAATATTTTCAGTAATAGTTATGAATGGCATGGTCACTCTTTTTTGGGCCGGTCGAGAAACGGAGGTCAAACAAATAAATTATTTATTATTGATAAGAAAACCATTCATGAGAACTCCAAAAATGCAGTGCAATAAACTAAAATGCCTTCTTAAACCCCGCTAAATTAAGATATTTTATAAACCAGTAATTTATAAAAATATATTTTTTAATTAAAAATTCTTATTTCACAAATAATAAAATAAAAAGACAAGATTAATTATTAGAAATTATTTGTTTTTAATGAAAAATTTGATTTGTTAGTGTACTGTCGAAAAGTCCTTCACTGTCGAAAAGTCCTTTACAGTCGAAAAGTCCGCTGTCGAAAAGTCCTTCTGTCGAAAGGTCCGCTGTCGAAAAATCCTAGCGCCTGTCATAATTCATGAGGAAAACAATTCACAACCAAACGGAAAGCATTTTCATGTATCGATATTTATTTAAAAACGAATGCTTTTTAGGCTGGCGAAATGTCCATTTTTTATTATTATCATTTAATCATTTTTATGGCAATTATTCATGGCCAAATGGCAGCGCCAATAGTGGCCGAAAGCTACAGCAGCGCCAAGCAACAGCGGACAGAATTCAATTATCAACAAAAATTGCAATCAACCCAACCCACCAACAATGAATGTAAGGAAAGCTAAGCATTGAAAAATACTAACTACTGTATGCTCATTTAATAGTGCCATTTTCGTCAGATTTGGCATTTTTTGAAAAAATTGTTAAAACAACTTTCATTTTTTGTGCGCTTTTTATTATTTTTTGGAAATTTATGCTCGGTAATATTTTTCACTTTTCTACTGAATTTTATCAGATTTGGAAAATTCAAAAAATATTACTTAAAAACTTGAATATTTATTTGAAAATAAATGCTTCATAATTCCGATATTTTTCAAAATATTTCCAATTTTTTCCTGATTTTTTTTTGCCACCAAAAAATATATAATTAGTTTGGTTAGGTCATAAATAAATAGAAGGAATAGCGTTGAGTAATAACACAAAAATTAGTTGCTTAAAGCCAGTCTGACGTCATCCAAATGCATTCCCCCCCCCCTCTCTCTCTCTCTTATCTGATCACTCTGATCGCAGATTCTACGCCATCATTGACGTTCATTGAACAAATCGGGCGAATGGAACTGGTTCAGTCCATTGTTCAATTCATGGAAAAAATTGGCTTAGGAACGGGCGAAAATAATAAAAAAAGTAAAAATAAATAAATTTTAAATATGAAATCTAATTTTTTTTAAGAAAAACAGCGAATTGAGCGCCGAAGTGCTACAAATAAAAATTTGAAAGAACAACACAGGGAAATTTTTGGCAGAATGGTGAGACATTTGGGCGCAACCGTATGGGTGCCGAAGAAATATAACACACGTTACCAAATCCAACAAACATGGAATCACCCGGAAGCTCTTAATTAGCATTATTAAGCTCTCAAAAATGACAAAGCATTGCAGGCATGTAAAAAACTGTAAATTAAAATATGCAAAAATTCTGACTTATTAGATTTTCAGCCGCGAACTTTTTTGATGAATTGATTAAATGCTTAGCTCAGCACTTGCTTATAAATATCTTCTAACATTAGAGCAGGGATGGCAAATTTTATGCTTTTTAGTTTCATTTGGAAACAAAAACGAAGTAGAAAGCCACATACAAAATAATTATTTCACAATAATAAACCATTTTGAATTGGCAAAAAAATTTAAAAAATAAATTCCCGAATTTTTGCAAAAATTTCGGAAATCGGAATCCAGACTTCCATCTTTTTGGAAATTTTAACAAAATTCATGAAAAATCCCAAAAAATTTTCGTGTCGGCGTCTACCGGCACCGCCGGACTCCCCGCCTAAAAAAAAAGAAAGTTTTTTGAAAAAATACCGCAAAAAAAATTGTTAATAATCTGATTTTTTGATCCCGAATGCACTAAATTTATGATTCGCTAATTTTTTCTCCAAAGTTGTTAAAACGATAATGGGAGACAAAAAAATAATAACTGACATATTTTTGATCGAATAAATTAAAAATAAGTGATTTTAAGCAATTTTGCGAAATGTTCTTATTTTTGGTTTTAGCATCTTATTTTTTAGCCTTGATATTCTTATTTTGAAAAATTTTCGATCCGAACCCTGGCATACCGGCAGCGCAGGACCCCCATGTTCCCCAAAATTTTTTTTGGAAAATAGGGCACAAAAAATCATTTATAAAGGCAAAAAATGCAGTCACTTTAATGTTCAGAGTCCTAGCAAAAATTCCGTTTGACCTACCCCCCTTTTTAATGTGTTTTTGATTTAAAAAATACTGCTCTCTCCCCTCCCTCCGCTCCCTCCCTCATCCTTCCTCCTCCCTCCCCATCCTCCTTTCCCCTCCCCTCTCACTGCCTCCCTCCGCTCCCTCCCGCTCTCTCCCCTCCCTCGCTCCCCTCCCTCCCGCTCTCTTTCCTCGCTCGCTCCCCTCCCTCCGCTCCCTCCCTCGTCCTTCCTCTTCCCGTTCCCCATCCGCCCTCCTCCTTGTCCCCTCCCCCCTCAATCCAATTTTTTTAATTTTCCCAGCTGCATATTTTTTTAATTGATTTTGCAAAAATCATTCATTTGGTCAAAAAGATGACCTAAGATGACCACCACAAATCAATTAGGGGGGGGGGGGAGAAATGCCCGCAAAAAATTTGATTATTTGTTTAACTTGCATTTTGCACCCCAGACGTTTGCGCCTATGAAATTGGCCCTTCTTTTTAAATAAGTTAAATTTTTTCAAAATGAAAAAAGTAAATTTAATTTTAAAAATTCATTTTATTTAATTGCTCAAGAGAGGAATAAAGGAAAAATTTTCATTGCTTTTAACTTAATAAATGTTTTTTTAATTTTAAAGCAGCAAACGATTTGAGTGCCGAATTTCACACGCCATTTTTGCGCTTTGTCCGTCAAATCACTGTTTGCGCTGTCCGACTTTTCACTGATCGCTGTCGCACATTGTTGGGTGAGTTGAATTTTATTTATGTGAATTTAAATTTTTATTAAAATATTTATAGATGTTAAATAAAAAAGACGGAAATATTTTAAAATAAATTCTTTCTACCTATGTCAAAAAATTTATAAAAATGACTTGGTTGAACTCCGCAAACGTGGAACTAGGAGATTTTCAAGATTTCTGTATATTTAATAATTAAAAAAAATTATTTTTAATAAATTACCGTATTTCCTAAAATATAGCCCCGGGGGCTTTATTTTTCAATCCCCCTCGAAAGGGGGGCTTTATTTTAGGGGGGGGGGTTCTAATTTAGGGGGGGGCTTTATTTTTCAACACTCATTTTTGCAAAAATCAACAAAAAAATACTTAGGTAGGTATTTTTTTGTAAAATTGAAAAAACTCATTTTTAATGCATATTTCATGCATATTTGCGGTCTACGTCAGTTCGGCCCCCACGGTTCGGCCCCGGCATGTTTTTCCGCTATGGCTTTTTTTATTTGTTATCCAAATCCAACATTGTTGGTATCATTCGAAAGCTTTTAGAAGCTTTTTCTAAGCTATTGCTTCGCGATTAGACAAATACCAAAAAAGTTTTACATGAAAATTGAGAAAAAGTCAAAATTTTCAAGCTTTTTCTTAATAAAAATTTTTTCCAAGCTTGAAAATCTATTCGCTTTTGGTAAGGCTAAACAACGAGAACCCCTCAATTTTTATTTTTTTATATTGGAATGAGCGGTTCATGAAGTGCAAAAAAAGGGAATATTGATGGCAGAGGGGGGGGGGGGTGAAAGTTTTAGCTTTTTTGTGGCTTGATGGCAGGGACATTCCGGATTTGGTGCTGAATCGTTCTATTAATACTATTAAAAAGGGTGATGGTGTTATATAAAAAGCCATCAAATAAAAATTTTCAACAAAACTATTAGCTCACCTAAATTTCAAAAAATTTCTCATTTTTTGAAATTTTGCAAATAAAACACTTAAGGCTATCGAATGATCTCAAAACAAAATTTAAATTCTAAGCAATTATAACGAAAATTTTCATTCGGCATAAAATAATTTTGATCATCAAAAATTCTGATCAAGAGATCGCCGGATTTTTTTCTGCCCGAGGCGCAAATATCTGGACATTTTACATATTTTTGCGCGCAAAAATAAATAAATTTAAAATTATTTTTTTTCGAAAAATACGGAATTTAATTAATAAAATTATGCAAAAAAAAAACTTTTTTTCCATTGATTTTATTTGCTTAAATTTGAATTTAAAAACAAAATATTTTTTGAATAATTTCAGCACATGGAAAAACAGGCATCAACATCGTCCGCTGCTTCTTCGTACATTTTTGGCGGAATGGCAGGGCAGGCGGCACCCGGTGGCGACAAAAGAGGCAGACAAATGGCCCGGACGAGTGAATCCAAAAAAAGGTAGGGCTCTTTCGCCCTAATTTAATTTTGGGGCATTTTTAAACCACTTTTACTGTAAGAGCATAGTCGATTTGTTATTGTGAATTTTCCATTTTGCATTGATCCACAAACTGATCAGAAAATGGTCAGAATAAAATATCAGTAAAAAATTGGTAATTTAATTGTTTTTTTTTCTCTTAATGCCCATTTGTTTTTGGGTTCCGGTCCGCTGGTAAATTGTTTTGATTTCCTTGTATTATTCCACCTAACATTTTTTTACGATTCTATTATTTGGTTTTATTATACTGGTTGAAGAGCATTTTTTATTTTTAATCATTAAAAAAATATTATAGTCCATCACCACTTAAAATTTTTTATTTATTTACTCTATTTTTTCACTAATTTTTTTCGAAACTGACCACTTCTTTCTGATCAGTTTGAGAATCAGGGCCAAAAAGTCGAAAATTCATACTGTAAATCGACTATGCTCTGCACGATAAAACAGGTTGAAAGGATTAGACTTTCAATTCGGAATGTTAATGAGTTTTTTCTAATTTTCAAAAAAAAAATTAGCGCGTCACAAAAAATTCATTTTTAAGCTGGTTGTTGAACAGATTCAAATTCTAAGGAAAATCTAAAAATTACAGCCAAGAGATTTCGAATGAAACCAAATTTGTTCGCAATTTTTTTAATGCTTTTTTGTCTGATTTTTTGGGGGTCGGGATCGTTTTCGCGTGAGTAATTTTCGCGTGGCCCGAGTTTTTTAACTAAAACTTTTTAATTTGCCAGCCAAATCCATCAATCTTGGTATTATTCGATAGTGCTAAGTGTCCTTTATTAGCCTGCCAAAATTTCGAAAAATTTCGTTAAGGTTCAAAAAATTTTGCCAAAAAATGTTCGAACAATCAGTTTTTTGAATTCTTCTGGCCATAATTTTTAAGAACCGTAACGAAGTTTTTTGAAATTTTGCAGATTAATATAGGACACGTAGAGCTACCGAATGATACCAAGATTGTTGGAATTGGTCGACAAAGAACAAGGTTATATTTCAAAAACTCGGGCCACGCGAAACGGCCTTTATCTCTTTGTTTTTTAAATCTCTTCATATTTCAAGGTTCAATTCCGCGACAAGGATGGCCAACAGGGCCGGACTCACTCGCGCGCAGGTAAACCGAGATTATGTTATAATTAGGGACCGAAATTATATGGACAAAAAAAATCAAAATATGTATTATATGGTAAAAACGTTGAAATATGGACAAAAAGACGAAAAAATGAACCAAAATTTCTGAAAATTGTTTAGAATTTTTGAAAAAATTCATAAACCCATAAATTTTATGTCAAGAAAGAAAAAAATCATTTTAATACATGAAGTAAATTGAGGCCTCCTATTTATTCTTTACTAAAAAATTATATGGATGTAAAATATGGAAATATGGACAAAAATCTGAAATATGGAAAAATATGGAAATTGACATATGCATTTTATAGGGACTAAAAAACATTTATTTATTCCACTTAAAAAATGTTTTTCCAGTTGCGAAGCAAGCTTGTGGCCGAGCCCGAGTACATTCCCAATTCAAGCCGAATGCCGCCCGATCAATTGCTAAGCCTGGAGGACTTGCCAAAAGCGACGGTGAGTTGATCAAAAATGTAAAAAAAAATTTACATAATTTTACAAATTTCAGCAAACTGTTCATTGCCAGAAATGTGCAAAACAATTCAAATCAAAAAGAAGTTTGAGCCTACATGAGCGAGTCCATAAAAAAGGTGGGTAAATGACAATGCGCTTATTGAAGAAAAAAATAAAAGAATTTTTAATCAGAATTAGGAATTTTTGAAAGAAAAATTTGTTAAAATTCCAAAATTTAATCCTGCTTTGCAAATTTTTTTATGATAAAGTGCGGAAAAATCAATTGACATAACTAAGAGAAAAAAAATAAATTTCTGCTTTAATTTTTTTGAATTGTTTTTCAGGCACGCCACAGGAATCTCGGACGCGCAGTGCCGGCACTGGCGCTGCCCCGTTGACGCCGCCTCGTCAGCGCATGGTCAATGTAAGTTTTGGGCGGTAAAATTTGAGGCCATAAAAATGGCATTTATACAGTTTAGGCCCAAAAAAAAATTTATTTTTACAATTTTGAAATTTAATTAATTGTTTAATTATTAAATGAATTTTTACAAATGTCGCGGGCTCAATTAAAATTTTCGTAATTTTTTTATTAAAATTAAATTCAGAAATTTAATTTAATTATTTAATTTCATTTCATTTCATTTTTAAACAATTTACAGCTCGACGAGTCATCGGGCCCGGACGATGTGTTTGCTGAAGCTCATCCGATGCAACCGGTCGCTGCTGACGGTAAGAGCAAAAGCTCAATGCGAAAAAAACATAAATAAAATTTGTTTTCAAAATGAATTTTTATTGACGGATTGTCCACTGATCAATTGATCAGTGACGGATTGTCCACTGATAATTTTGATATTTTTGGGTTTTTATTGAATATAAAGAAATTTTTGGGCAGCGCTGGGCACACCGGTAGGGAAATTTTGATAAAATAAAACGAAATTTGTTAAAAATATTATTATTATTTCTCTAATCTTTCATTCTTTTAAGGTACCCCAACATTACCCGGAGGCATTCCCCGCAATTCCCAAGCCCAAATTGACGTTGTCCGGAAATCGACGTCGGCATGTGGCAAAAAAAATTCGGTGAGTAAATCAGGGTTTTAAACAGGGGTCACAACTGAAAATTTTCAAGATCAGCATTTTGATTTTGGCTTAAAAATCAGCATTTCAAAATTTTATCCCAAATGATTAAAAATCCACAAAAATGTTTTTTTGCGGCGCGCGTTTTCTAAAAAAAAAAAAAAATTTTTTTGTTGAATTTGGAAGGTGAGGTGCCGATAGAGACTAAACATATATGGCAATTTTTGAGGATTTTCAAAAAATCCAGCGAATTTTTAAAAATTTGCGCTTGGATTTTGGTCAGCCGATTTCCTCCAACTAAAAATTATCAAAAAAATTTTACAGGTGAACGCGGAGGGCGAGGCGGACAAAGCGATTGTGGCCAAAAACAAGGCCGGTCCAGGACAATCAAGTGACCCGTCAGACATGATCATGCTGCCTTCAACATCGGATGCACCAAGGAGGTCTCGTCGGATCGCGGCCAGTGTAAGTTTTGGGCGAGTGGGAAAAAAATTTGATTTTCAAAAATGATTTATTTTTTAATTAATTTTTATATATTATTTTTTAATTTACCGATTGCTTTTTGATTAGTTTTTTTAAATTAAAAAAAATTAAAAAACGCCCATTAAAAATTAATTTTACATGATAAAATAAATAACAAGCCAATTTTTCAGGCTAACGCAGGTGCCGCCTCTGCCGCGAGCACTTCCACTGCCACCGCACTCACCACCAGATTCCGCGTGTTGGCCATCAACGAAACGGGTCCGTCCGCACCACCGGCCCCGTCAGCATCGCAAATCTGCACGGCGCGCTTCCTGAAGCCGCAGATCATCACCGCGCAGCGCAAGTGGAAAGTGCGCGCAGGCAACACACTGACGCTGGGCATCAAATTTGTTGGCACGCCTGACCCGTCCGTGTGCTGGGTGAAGGCAGGCGGGACCGGCACTCTGCCACCCGAGCTGATCATGGAAGAACACCGCCCAGGCAACACGTCAATCTTCTTCCCAGCCGCAAAGCGCTCTGAATGCGGCACCTATGAGCTACGGCTGAAGAACAAAGTTGGCGAGACGGAAGGCCACTTTGAAGTGCTGGTGCAAGACCGTCCTGCACCGCCGAAGGGACCGCTTGCGGTGGACAATGTGACGCGCGACTCGTGCACACTGTCATGGCAACCGCCGGAGGACGACGGTGGCTCCGAAGTCATCAGCTACGTGGTCGGACGCCGTGATGTGGGCAGCCAAGTTTGGGTGCCGGTCGACAACATTGTCGTCGGCATAAGCAGCACCGTGCCGAACCTGCAGGAGGGCCACGATTATCAATTCCGAGTGTGTGCCGTGAATGCGTTTGGCTGTTCCGACCCGTTGAACACCGACTCGGCCGTGTTGGCCAAGGACCCATACGGCTCGGTAAGAGATTTTGATAAAAAATTTGATCTGCAAATTTCATTTTTGGAGTTTAATGTTTTGAGTTTTTTAAAATGATTAACATAAGAAAATAATATTATAAATTTACATAATCAAATTTTCGTGTCCACTTTTTTATTTAAATTTGGATCGACAAATTAGAATGTGACTAATTATTTATGGAAAATGGCTCTTACACAGTTTAGGCCCGAAAAT
Source organism: Heterodera glycines (assembly GCA_004148225.2). Taxonomy (NCBI): domain Eukaryota; kingdom Metazoa; phylum Nematoda; class Chromadorea; order Rhabditida; family Heteroderidae; genus Heterodera; species Heterodera glycines. The sequence continues at coordinate 2,639,092 of CP049709.1, forward strand.
AACATATATTTTTTTACAATTATGAAAATTAAAAGAATTGTTTAATGATTAAACGATTTGTTTAAATAATTGATAAAATTAGAAAAAAATTAAATTAAACTTAAAATTTTCATTATTTTGTAAGATTATATTTATTTCATTTTTTAAACCCAATTACAGTTTGACGAATCGGATGCCGAGGATCCAGCTGAAGAGGTGCCGCCAGGCACTGTTGAAATTGGCCTTCGCTCACTTGGTAAAAAATGTTTCATATTGTACGGTAAATGCCTAAGAATAGTGATTGGAAATACTTTCCTCATTTTTCTAACTTCGTGGGAAACCATCCGGAAGCACTAAAATAATTTTTTACCGTTAAAATTAGGAATTCACAATTTAAAGTTGAATTTTTTTTGACTCACAACTTGGAATGTAATTTTGTCGGATTTTTTTGACACTGAAAAAGATTGAAAACTCGAAAAAATGCGGAAAAGTGTTTTAAATGCTTTTTTAACTAATTAAAATATATGATCAAAAATGTTTTTTTCAATTTCATTCTATGAAAGAAATTTAATTGATTTTGTAAATGAGCAGTTTAAGAGCTTTTCCACTGAAACTTTTGGTTTTCAATCAATTTAGTGCCTAACAAAGAAGCCCCGGACAATCAGTCCATCACTGGTCAATCAATCAGTGGAGAAAATCCATTAGCAAAATTAAAATTTAAAAAAAATTGCAAGGCTTTTACAATATTTCCACATATTAAATTTTAAAATCTTTTATTTAATTTTTTTAAAATAATAAATTCTTCACTAAACAACATAAATTATTATTTTAAGTTTTTATCAAATTTATTATATTTTCATAAAATTTTAAATACTCAAAGTAGGGATGTACAAAACTTATAAATGTACTCAATTTTAATTCCGAGAAAAAATAGAGCGGACCGCGTCCGGTAGCGGAAGGCGACGCGTTGGCAGCACCGCGGCGGACCGGTCGGCAAAGGCGGCAGCAGCGGCTTGCGCTGCGGGCGAAGAGGCAAAGGACGAGGTGGACAACAACGAGGAGGAGCGACAGAACATGGCGGTGGTGACAAAAAGGATGGCAAATTTGGTAAAAAAAAATTTCAAAATTATTGTGTATGCTTTTCGGGATTTTTGTGCTTAATACCTAGGCGCCTTTTTTGTGCCTATTTCGCCATTTTTGGCGCCTATTTTTTGGATTTTTTATTTATTAATTTTTCCTTGAGAAAAGCAGCACAAAAACAAAAATCTTTCACTTTTTAATTGTTTTTTTCAATCTTTGGGCACCCCTTTTTTATTTCTATTTTTTAAAGGACCTGGAAACATCCGGCACACCGGCACGGATTGTCGAAATCCCAGAAAATGTGACGGTGGTTGAGGGCGAATTGGCCATCATCAAATGCGTCGTGGAGGGCAACCCGGCACCGACAATTGTGTGGAAAAAGGGCGGCCGAAAAATGCCATTGACCGACGACCGAGTGCGGTGCCAAACGGACGGTGACACGGGACATGTAAGTGGCAATTTTTAAATGAAATTTTTAAACACAGAAATTAAAAAAAACTGCTGTTTTTTGGAAAAAACTTTTTTTGTGAAAAAGTCATTTATCATAAAACTGAGAAATCATAAAAAATTTTTTGTTTTAATTTCAATAAAATTACATTTTTCATACCGTAGCCCTCAAATGGAGGACAAGAAAACTTTTTACTGTAGTTCTAATCTTGGAAGGGATTTTTACGGCACTCAATTAATTAATTAATGTAGCTCATTTATTTCTAAACTAAATTCAAAACTTAGCAGCAAATTTAATAAAAAAAATTTTATCAAATCCTAAAATAATGTTAAAAATATTTTATCAAATTAAAATAATGTTAAAAATATTGTCAGGTTTCTCTGATCATTTCCAAATGTCGGCCACAAGATGGGGACGAGTACACATTGATGGTGAAGAACGCGCATGGCAAGCACAAAGTTGGCGCCAAGCTGCTTGTCACGCCAGCGGCCGAAGTGAAAAAAAATTGCCAGCCAAATTTAAATAATAATATTTACAAAAAATAAATTTACAGTCAAATTTGGACTTCCGGGCCAAGCAGAAAAAACGTGACACGGGCATTAGCAATTCGGAACAGGAAAAACAGCGCCAACGGAGTGATGCCGAGCCCAAAAGCAAGGCTGAACGACGGTGAGCCAAAAACAGCTACCACCAAAAAATTTTGCACCGAATTTTGGAATGGTGCCAAAAAATCGATGCCAAATTCTGCACTTCGCTTATTTTCTTTTTAATTTGACTGAAATTTCAAAAAAAAATTTCAGTGCCTTTTCTTTTTTTTGATGGTGACAAAAATTTAAAGACATGGCAAAAGAAATTATTGAAATTCAATTTTTTTGATTAAATAAAAATAGTGAACGGAAAATGGGTCAGTGGAAAATGCGTCAGTGAATCAGGATTTCTTTAAATTGAGATACGGTAGTAATATTACCGAAATCACAACTTGTTTTTTAGGGATTTGGGAAAGTTTCAATTATTTTGACTTTTAAAAACTTAATTGATAAAATTCAGAACAAAATTATTAGACAATTTTGTCCTTTTGTAATAATACAATACTTAATGCTACAGTAACTTTATTTTAAAAATACTGTATTATTGACACCTTTTCCACTGACGCATTTGCCAGGAGCCAAAATTATTATTATTTTTAAAAATTAATTTTCATTTAAATTATGGCACAAAAATTTCCAGCAAACGCCAAGTGTATGTGGTGGAGGAGCCCCGTGACACATTTGTTGTGCCGTTGAACTCGCAGCATGCCAACGAAAAGGAAAATGCCACTTTTGAATGCGAAGTGAACGACAAGGAGATCGATGTGAAATGGTTCCATGACGGTGCCGAGATCGGGATGGACGGGCGGCACTTTAAGGTGGGAAGGAGGGGGCAAATCTCTTGCTAATCAAAGAATACATTCATATTTTGTGTTATGAAAGATCAATTTAAAAAATTGAGTAGGAGTTTAAATTACCTATTTTGGGATTCCTTTAATCCCAAAAATCCCTAAGTATGGATATTTCCAAAATTCAAACCAAAACTAGCTCAAATTCTTCAATTCAAATGCCTATCAGAAATTTAAAAAATATATTAGAAAAGTCAGAAACAAAACCATTTTTTTAACAATATTTTTTTTAATTTTATATTTTTTTACATTATCTAAAATTTGTTTGTATGCCAAATTTCATTTTGTTTTTCTATTGTGTATTTTATTGATGCTTCTTGTTTTACAGGAACGGGCTGGATGCCGTCGTCGCCTGCTGATCATCAATGTACTCATTGAAGACCACGGGGAGTACAAATGCACAGCCAAAGACGACGAAACAATGGCCCAACTCATTGTGCACCCCAAATTCGTCAAAAAAAGCGGAGCGCAAGCCGGTGACCTGCTGGTTGGACGATGAGTTGTATTAAATTTTTTTGTTTTTCACTGTTCCTGTTTTATTTGTGCCCATCTCTTTTTTAAACTCTGTGAATTGAAGATAAAATTTTATTTTCCTTTAATTGTCCTATTTTATGGTATATCCCAAATCCCAACCAGGGCTGGCCGTGATTGAATTTCCAATCACGGAAATCCGTGAGCCGTGATCACGGGGCTTTAAAAAAAATCCGTGATCCGAGATCACGGGGCTTTAAAAAAAATCCGAGATCACGGGGCTTTAAAAAAATCCGAGATCACGGCACCCCAAAAACTCCGTGAGCCGTGATCCTTGATTAAAAAATTTTTTTCTAATGATTTTTTTAATTTAAATTTATTTAGAAAAACGGAATTTAATCGCTGGAAAAATTCCTAAAAGATATTTTAAAGAAACCAAAACACAATCCGCTTTTTTTGCTGCGTACCTTTTCCAAAAAATGACTAAGTTTACGATTTTGAGCAAATTTTTTGATGAAAATTAGGCCTTTTTGTAGAAATCTCCAAGGAAAAATTTTATTTTTTAACAAAGTTTATTAAGAAAATTTTTCAAATTTTTCTTAAATTTAACCAAAAATCTATTTATATAGAGAAAAAAATCAGAAAAATTTCCTCTAATTTGTAAGCTAACTTTTGATGCTGAACAAATAAATCTTTTGACCAACATGATCAGATTACTCCTTCATGGCGATCTGAATCTGATAAATTTTATTTACATGTTAATAAGGCTCTCTGATGCTTTTTCTATCAAAAAGGAAGATGATTAAAATTTTTAAAAAATTTTAATTCCTTTTTAAACAGGCCAAAAAGTTTAGGCTTAACTTTTTAGTGAAAATTCAATCACTCATAATTTTACGAGTAGTGATCAGAAATGCACCAGGTTTTGCAGGGTAACAGCTGAGAAGAATGCTTATTCATATAATTATTTAACTGTCCCATAATGTTTCTTTAAAAATTTTAGACATTGCAATTTTGCGTATTTTTCCAATTTTTTGCAAAATTAATTCATGAATATTTTTTCAGAAAGTGCTCTGAAACGCACCTAATTTTATTTACATGTTAATAAGGTCCTCTTAGGCTTATATTATGAATAAGGCTAAAGAATAAAAAATTTTTAAAATGTTTCCTTATATTTTGGTTATTTCGTTCAACTTTCGGTGGGGTGCTTGGAACAGTGGAATCATGCGCACCCGTCCGATATGGTCCACCAGCGGGACGTGGTTGCTCATAACAAACATTCTTGTCCAGGACAAAATTTATGCCAAAATTGGCGATTTTGATCCGTACCATTTCATTTATTCGGTGATGTCAATCAAACGCTTTTCACAAACTGTTTAAAAACACTAAATTATTAACGACTTGAAAATACGACGTGTGATTAGAATTCGGGATTGGGACGAATTGTTGCTGTTGTTCTGATCACTTCTGATTATTGAGAAATGAGCAAAAAAATTAATTATTTTACTAATGTGACACTTAAAAATTGTATAATTTTATTTTATATTATGTGATTGTCTTTACCCTTCAGGCATAATTCCCATGACAATCTAAATTACAGTTGTAGCCAAAGTAAAAATAACCACGATTTAGGTCGGATGAGATTATCTTGGTCAAAAAACTGTACAGTATGCCAGAGAATTTGCTAAAAAACGGTGTGTTTGACAAAATAAAATGAATGAATCGTTTTATGGAATAAAATGAATTGAAATTTCACGTTTCTAATATACAATTACACGCAAAAGGAAAATATCAACTGCACGCAAAAGGGAAATATTATTGTAATTCCACATTTTCTAGTGTACAATTGCACGTAAAAGGGAAATATGAATTGTAATTTCACGTTTACAACTGCACGCAAAAGGAAAATATTATTGTAATTCCAGGAAATATTATTGTAATTCCACGTTTTCTAGTGTACAATTGCACGTAAAAGGGAAATATGAATTGTAATTTCACGTTTACAACTGCACGTAAAAGGAAAATATTATTGTAATTCCAGGAAGTATGAATTTTTAATTCCACGTTTTTTGTATACAATTGCACGCAAAAGGGAAATATTATTGTAATTCCACATTTTCTAGTGTACAATTGCACGCAAAATTAATCAACGACAGCTTTTGATAAAATTGTATTAAAAATGAAAAAACAATAAATAAAGTATTGATTGTGTCATTCATAAGATGAAATAAATAGTTTGGCTTACCTTTTACTATATCAGGGGTGGGATTCGTCCTTGAATGGCAAGGACGTCCTTGAAATGGGGCCCTCTTTCTTGAAAATAAAAAATGTCCTTGGATGCAAGGACGTCCTTGAAAATGAGCATTTGGAAAAGTGGAAAAAATAATCAAAGGAAATTTGGTAAATTTTTGAATTTATAACATATTTGGATATTAAATTATGGCATTATGTCAATAAAAATGTAAATTTTTTTCTCATGATTGAGAATTTTTTAAATTTGATGGCATTAAGTCACTATTTTTCTTAAAAAATTAGCCAAAAAACCTTTTTTATAAACAAAAAAAAAGTCGTCGCATTGCTTAAAATCGCAAAAATTAGGCAGTTTTTGGTGAAAATCTGTTAACAAATTGCATTCAAATTTTGAAAATTTTTCCCCGGCGGCGCCTGTCGCGAAGCGGGTCAGTTCCGTCTGGCCAGTTCCGTCTGGCCAGTTCCGTCTCGCCAGTTCCGTCTGGGGCCGGTTCCGTCTCGGGCCAGTTCCGTCTGGCCGGTTCCGTCTGGCCAGTTCCGTCTCGCCAGTTCCGTCTTAGTAGTAAAAGAGCCGGTTCCGTCTCAAATATTTTTGGACCCAAATTTTTTTAAATTTCAGAATGTGAACAGAAAGTTGAGATATAATTAATAGGGATGCGATTTTTAGGTAAATAAGATTCACGGAATTTAAAAATGCTGATTTTCCTGTTCGTTTCGTACTTTTCAGAAAAATATGAATTTTTGCAGAGAAATACCTTAGTATAAATACTTTCTACCTGCAAAATTTAAAAAGATTTCATATATTCAAAATTTTTTTATAAACATTCCCGTGTTTAATAAACTTGAAAATTTCACGGAAATATTTTTCCGTGAAATTTTTAAGTTTTAAAAACATGTTGATTTTTGTAAAAAATTTGTACATGATCGAAAAATTCTTAAATTTAGCAGGCAGAAAGTATTTATACTAAGGTATTTCTCTGCAAAAATTCATATTTTTCTGAAAAGTACGAAACGAACAGGAAAATCAGCATTTTTAAATTCCGTGAATCTTATTTACCTAAAAATCGCATCCCTAATAATTAACAGTGCTGCCAAAAATATGCACGAAAAGTAGCCAAAATATGCATATGCACAAAAATCTCGAAATATGCAAATAAAAATACCGATTTTTCTACGCAAACACAAAAAAAGAACGTGTTTTTCCTATTATTTATAGCATGGAAAAGGCAGGAAAAAAATACATTTGCATGTTTTTGGCAGCCCTGATATTTAATATGCCTAATATTTTTGGGTGTTAAAAACTAAAAACTGCCAAAATATTTAGGTTTTCGGTTCTAAAAACCTCAAAATAGGTGTCAAAGTTTCAATTTAGGGGTATAAAATAACAAAATTTTTGAGGAAATTTTTCATTTCTCAGGGGTGTATTTTTGAAAATTAGACGAAATTTATGTAAATTAATCTTTATATTCGGGTTCGGGGTCCAAAATGGATGCCGGATTCGCTGCAAACAAAGTGCTGGACACATTAAGGCTGCTAAATTTCCCGACACGAGGACCAAGACTGAGAATCCCGAGCAGAATTACTGGACATTTGCAATGTTAAATTCATTTCAAAAAATTTTTATTTTCGAATATACTTTTAATTAACCACAACTTTTAAAAAACCAGGTATATTTAGGCTGCGGTAGGCTGCGTAGTAAAAGAATTTTTACTTTTTTTTCTAAATTAGTTATTGATTTTAAAAAATTTGAGTCAAAAAATATTTGAGACGGAACCGGCCCTTTGAGTACTAAGACGGAACTGGCGAGACGGAACTGGCCAGACGGAACTGGCCCAAGACGGAACCGGCCCCAGACGGAACTGGCGAGACGGAACTGGCCAGACGGAACTGACCCCTACTGGCCTGTCGGCACCGCCGGACCCCCCCCCCCCCCCCCCCTCCCCCCCCCTCTGTCCCACAAAATTTTTGGAAAAAGCGCGCCGTAAAAAAAGCGTTTTTAAAGCAGAAAAAAGTCGTCGCAAATTAGGAAAATGATCAGAGAAAACAAAAAATGTTGGAAAAATCCATTCCGGTGAAAAATACAAGCCATTTGAATAAATATTAACCATTTTTCTTTGCATATAATACAAATTTTAAATGTCCTTGGATTTCATGTATTTCCCCCATTATGTCCTTGCAAATCGGCATACCCGTCCTTGGGAACGGAGCATGGACGATCCCACCTCTGTACTATATTAATTATGTAAAAGATTTTATATTATACAAATTATTTTTCATTTTAATTTTAAAATAATGAAAATATTATTGCTATTAAAAAGAATCAAACGGACGTTAGCAAAATAAAGCAACAAATAATTTTTGATAAAATATTTGGCCAAGGATGGGGCAGAAGAAAATTCATGCCCAATTGGTCAAATAATTCACGGACAAATTGCTGTCATAATAAGCATTTTGATCATAATGGTCATTAAAATGATTTAATTTTTGATGAACATTTGGAAGTGATATAATCGTTACAGAAAAGACAGGTGTGATTTAAAAACAGTTTTTGTTTCATTTCCATTGATAATAATCATAATTTTATGAAATCATACATGTATGTATGATGAAATTTTAAATTTGTTTTCAAAATTTTCTAATGTAAAAATCGATGCACACGACGTGAGGAAAAGGGCGAACTTTGCAGCTGCACTCGGCAACATTTAAAGCCATTGTCTTGGCCTGTGTACAGACATGCAGAATTCTCTGGGCAGGCCTTAAAAATTCAAAAATTCTTGATTTAAAAACGCGTTAAAATAATGTGAAGAAAATAAATAAGAAGAAAGGAATCACTGACCTGTGGGGTACCGGACCTGGCGTATGGATTACAGGTACGGTAGTTACCGGCCAATTCAACGGGAACAAGATTTGCTGGTTGAGGCGGACATACATCTGAAAATTCACTATGCATTCAATTTAAAATACTTAATGAGACAGCTTTTTTTAATTTTTCGCGCATTATTGCGCCGCAGGCACGGACATTTGCATTGCCAAGCATAATCAACATTTGTACCAAACAATTTACAGGTAATTTGAAAATATTAAGCTTTCCAAGAATACAGCATATTTTTAAAAACAAAATTAAAATTTCTGGTGACAACTTGTTTCAGAAAAAAAAGATGTCCTTTCACTAGAGATTTCTGTTAAATTTAAAAAATTTTAAGTAGAATTTTAAAGAGAATCATTCATTTCCCATTTTTTTTTTCTTAATTTTCTGTTTATTAGTAAAAAAATTGGGTCGCTTTACAAAAAAGTTATGGCCAAAAAAGCTCAAAAAATTGATTTTACTTGGCTTTTTGGCGCCGCATGTCATAACTTTTTTTAGTCTTATAAGTCATCAAAGAAAAAAGTTATGGTTTCCTAAAAACGGAAACCGAATTGCCCCCCACCGATAAACCCCCCCGGCTACTTGGTAGTCGGACATCGCTCTCAAGTCCGCAACAAATGTAGCGTTCGAGTGTTGTTGAGTATTGGCAATGTCTGTTTATACCGCATCCCTTTTTCAAATACCGTATATACTCTTTTTATATGCCGTGGTATATTATTTTTCAACCTCCTCAGAAGGGGTAGATAATTGGAGACCGGCAGATTAATGGAGACTGGCATATAAAAAGAGTTTATACGGTATGTATTATTATTAGGGATGTCAAAAATATGTACAAAAAATGGTCAAAATATGTACATAAATATGTAAAAAAAATCCCGAAATATGTACAAAAAACCCAAAAAATGTACCAAATATGTAAATAAAATTTTTTTATGGTTATTTTTTGGAAAAAATTCTTCGGCAAGGGTGAAATAGACACAAAATGTACCTAAATGGCATAGAAGCACCTTTAGTATTTTAAAAATAATTTTTGGTTATTTTTTCACAAGAAATTTTATAAATTTTCAAAAAAAATTCTCAAAATATGTAAAAAAAAATATGAAAATATGTACGAAAATTTGCCGAAATTTTGGATTTTATTGGGTAATTTCCAAAAAATTCTGTAAAAAATCTAAATGCCGAAAAATGGGCCGTCTCCATTGTGAGGTAAATATTTTTTGAGTTGGGCCGCAAAAAAACGATTGAAAGGAAAAAGATTGTAAATTTATCAATTAATTAAAAAAACATAGAAAAATTCTTAAAAAAAAGATTGATATCGAATCTTTTGACCATTTAAAAATAATAGGCAATTTAACCAAGATGTTTAATTTAAAAAAAATTTTTTGAAATTTCGATTTTTGCCGGTATTATTGAAAATGTTGGTACGCGGACTGGGACAGTTTAGTCTGAGCCAAGTTTAAAGCATCATAACTTTTTTCTTTGTTGACCAAATCCAAAAAATTGGTATCATTCGAATGCACTTAACAAGCTCTATCGGCTTCCCAAAAATCACAAAGATATATCGACAAGTAAAAAAAGTTATAAATTAAAAGCTGCAAAAATTCTGACTTTTTGGTAGTATTCATGTTGTAACTTTTTTATAAATTCTTTAATCGATTAGAAATAGCATAGCTTATCAACAGCTTCTAAACATGTAGGGCTTTCGAAAAAGGTCAAACTTATAAAAAATAATTTTTTTAATTTTAAAATGATCATTTCTGAAAATTCAATTTTAATTTTTTTGTCTATAAATAAAAAATATTTAATTTTCTATGTAGACACAAGATTTTTCAAATGTATAAATTATAATACCTTAACTTTCAAAACAATTAAAATTAGAATTTTAGAAAAAATTGCCTGTTCCTGGCGAGATTCCTGTTAAATTAAATAGTCTAACCGAAATAGGTCTTAAATTCCCGTATTTAAGTACGAAGACGATACACTGGACAGGTGGCACGCAGAAATGGAGAAGAAACGGTCTTGCTCGGCTTCTTATTTAATTGCGCGACAAGAAAAAGCGAAGCTTTTGCCTGCAGCGCCGGTTGTGAAGGTGGCATCAAAAAATTAATTAATATAAATTATTTTAACTGAGCTTATTTTTAATTAATAAAAAAACTAGAAAATCAAATTTCGTTCAACCCGAGCCGAAATTTTGTCCAAATTTTGTTTCAAAAAGTTTACCCTAAAATGAGATCAACGTCAATAAATGAGCAAGGTGAGCCGCTGATCAATTACAAATTATTTATGGACGATCAAATTTTTGAAATTTTTTTAAGTGCAAAAGTGATGGGTGTCTGCAAAAAATTTTCACCGAGTTTAAAAAATCTAGAAAAATTAGTAAGCATTTGTATTGTTCCGATACGTATCTCTGCAAAATTTGGTGAGCCCCTGATCAATTACAAATTATTTATGGACGATCTAATTTTTTTTCTAGATTTTTTAAACTTGGTGAAAATTTTTTGCAGATACCCATCACTTTTGCACTTAAAAAAATTTCAAAAATTTGATCGTCCATAAATAATTTGTAATTGATTAGCGTCAGAGATACGTATCGAGCACTACAAATGCTTACTAATTTTTCTAGATTTTTTAAACTCGGTGAAAATTTTTTGTAAAAAAAATTTCAAAAAATTTGAACGCCCATAAATAATTTGTAATTGATCAGGGGCTCACCAAATTTTGCAGGGATACGTATCGGAACACTACAAATGCTTACTAATTTTTCTAGATTTTTTAAACCCGGTGAAAATTTTTTGCAGACACCCACCACTTTCACTTTTCTGATCAATTAGCAAAAAATTATGAGTGATTGAATTTTCGCGAAAAAGTTAACCTAAACTTTTTTGCTTATTTAAAAAGCAATTAAAAATTTTAAATATTTTTTTCATCTCCCTTTTTGATACTATTAGCAGCATAGAGCCTTATATAACTTGTAAATAAAAATTGTGCGTTTCAGAGCACTTTCTGAAAAAATATTCATGAATTAATTTTGCAAAAAATTAATAAAATAGTGAAACTTTAAAAATTCATAAAAAATCAAGATACGGGAATTGAATCTGGATCAGATTTTTAAATTTAACCCTATTTTTGCGGTCTCATGACCGGATCAGTATCATGGAAAAAACCCTATCATCATAATCTATCTAAACTGTGGCCGAAACTTTATTTAAAAAAAAAATTAATTAATTGCACTATTTCTGGAGGCAGCAAGGATAGCCTCCTCAATTGCCCTTATTATCTAAGCCATTGGTTCATGATCCACGGATCACTTAACGTGGATCGAAAAATCTGTAATCGAAATCCGTATGCATAAAGACCGTTTTGGTGATCCCAGGCTCACGATCCATTGTTCTAAGGATCCGATCCTCGTATCAATTTTAATTTTTATCTGAAAAAAAAATTTTATTGGATTCTTTGAAAACCTAAAAATTACATTAATCCTCAGCCGAATTTCCATTTTTGTTTAGACTTAGCCTTGACGAGGCCGGCGACTATTCACTGTATTTTGACGGTACCAAGCGTGTTGCATTAGTTCACATGGCCTACGGTTATTTGCCTGAACATTATCCTGAGAAGGACTTTGACCTGCGCGTGATGATGGAGCGTTCAACAGCTATCGTAAAAATTAAAATATTAAATTGAAATAAAACTGTACTACCAAATTAAATAATAAACATTAATTAATGTTAATCCAAAAAGAGTTTTAAACCAAGAAAAATTTTTTTGAGGCAAACAAAAAACCAACAAAAAAAGAATTTTGTGGCGCCCAATTTTTTTTTATAGGCCTATGCAAAAAATTTTGATTTTTGATTTTCAAGGCTAAATGATAGAAATTTAAAAAAGTTTCGACCTTAACTCGAAATATTTTTCAAAAGATCTATCACCGACTTAAATAAGGAATTAACGAATGTTCATCCCTAAAAGAATGTTGACTTAAGAAAATTTACGAGGCTAACAAATAGAGAAATAAAAAGAGGATTTTCGCATCAAATAAATTTTTTAATTGATTTTTAATTTCCAATGTTAAAAGAATATAAATTTAATTTATTCGACCAAAAAATATATTAATTAATTCTATTAATTACTTTTATTCATAATTATCTTCTAAATATTATTTAGCTGTCGCCAAACCTTCGTCTTCAACTTGCCGGAACGAAGAAAATCCAACAGGTGTTCGCTGGAAAATGATGCCATAAAATTAATTTTAATTTTTTTAAGATTTTGAGCAAACCCGGCACATTGGAACATTTCTTCCCCAACGACCCTCAACAGGTGGCCAAAATTCGAAACACATTCACCGAACTGTGGGGCCTAGAGGAGAATGATGAAATTACCAAGGCGGTGATTGTGGTAAAAAAAAATTTGAAAAATTTAAAAAAAAATTTTAAATGTTTAAGGACGCCATGAAAAATTGCCATGACTATGTGATGAAATCGCAGATGGACGGCGGGCATGGCATTTATTTCGATGAAGAAATTCCGAAAATGTTGGCCACGTTGAGCCTGGAAGAGCGAGGCGCGTTCATTCTGATGAAGAAGATCAATCCGGTGGTGGCCAAAGTGGGAAATTCAAGTTTAAAATTAATTGTATATAAAATTAAAAGGCGAAAATAAAAATTTTTAAAAATATATTTTTGAAGAAAAAAAAATTATTAAAAATTAAATTTATAAACCAAAAAAATTACTAAAAGATATATTTTTAAATATTTTATCTACCAGATAAAAACAGATTTTCAATTTGACCAATTTTTAATAATAAAATATTTTTTCCTAATTATAATAATAATTTTAATTTCAAAAAATAAACAATTCTAGAACAAAATAAATTTTCATGTTTGTAAAAAACATTTTGGGATGATGAACTAATTATGTAAAGATAGAAAGTCATTAAAATTTAAACAAATCAATGAAATATAATTGAAAATTTTAATTATGTCTATTGTTTAACAATGTATAAATTTGTATTGAAAAACCCTTATTTGTTAGTGCTTGCTTTTAATCCTGATCCAACCAGGAGCAAAAACATTTCGGAAAACAAATAAATATTTATTGAGAATGCGGTAAATGAAACTCTTTTCTTTGCTTGCCCAATTTATTCTTTTGTTTCATTTAATTTTGTTGATTTGTAAAAATAATAAATTTAAAGAATTACTTTTAATTTTTAGCACGAAGGTCCAACAAAACTTTAAAAAAAAGTTGATAATTTTTTTGGTCAATCACTAAATTAAGTTTAAAAAAAAATTGGCCTTAAAGATAATTTGTGAAGATTTAGTTAGACAAGCCCATCAAAAAGCTTAAAAATAACCAATTTTTGTTAAAAAAAGTCCATTCGACTAAAAATTGTAAATGGAAGTTGACACAAATTAGCAATAAATGTTTATTCTGATAAAATATTTTAATAATTAAAAATGTATGGCAGACAATTCATTTGATGCGGTCAATTCATGTAATAATTTTTGTTTAAATGGAAAATTAAATTTAAAAAAATGATTTGCGGTGAAAAAATTGGCTATATTTTGACGAATTGTTAACATTTTGAAGAACATGTGAAAAATGCTGCCAATTGTACACGGATTCATAATTTTTTTTATGAAATTAAAAATGCCATTTTTTAAAAATTAATTTAAGCAATTAAATTTAATTGGCTCAATTAGCAGCTATTCTTGATCATAAATGATTGATTAATTGATTGTGTGTGTTTTTGGTGTGATATTCAACGGAATTCGCTTGACGGGAACAGTAATACGGAGTCGATCACGCCACTGCCACTGCACACGCCACCGTGGTTCTGCGAAGCGGCCTAAATGTGTGTGAACGTTTAGAACCATCATTAATAGAGGATCATTAGTTAAATTTTTAATTAAAAGTTAATCAAATGTCAATAAATTCTCTTAATTGTAGTCCCAGCCGATTAGATGGGCTTTCGTATTCAACGCCTAATTAACACCTAATTAAGGTCATTGTCCATTAGAAAAGGGAAAAGCATTACCCCAACCTCCACCAGATAAAGATTTCTTAAAATCCCTAAAATTTTCCCGGTGCCGCAAAAAAAAAGATCATCATAGGGGAAAGGACCTATGGATGAGCTAATAAAAAAGATTTTTGTATTTCAATTAAGTTTTATTTCAATTTAAAAGAAAATAATAAATAAAAATATTATTGATAGTCTAATTAATGGAAGAACAATAGAATTGACACGTATTTGCTAATATACATTTTAAAAAATAAATTTTAATTTAAATAGTCAAATTAAATTTATTTTTTGATTAAACTCTGACCTTGCTTCGCACCAAATGCCCATTCACCGAGTTGACCAGCACTTTTCCCGTACTCTGATCACCGATCAGTGAGCCATAGATGCCCATCTCACTGTTCACTTCCTCTTGGTGGGGCTTTTCGAACGGGCGAACCATGAAGTTCTTAATAATGAGTAAAAATTAGGAACAAAAACACTAAAATATTATAATTAAGACACATGATACTTTTAATTATTATTTTTATATTTAATATATTTTCGAGAATTAAAAAGAAATATTTTATTCTTACGGGAATTAAAACTAAATATAAACATGAAAATTTATTTTGTTCTAGAATTGTTTATTTTTTGAAATTAAAATTATTATTATAATTAGGAAAAAATATTTTATTATTAAAAATTGGTCAAATTGAAAATCTGTTTTTATCTGGTAGATAAAATATTTAAAAATATATATTTTAGTAATTTTTTTGGTTTATAAATTTAATTTTTAATAATTTTTTTTTCTTCAAAAATATATTTTTAAATAATTTTTATTTTCGCTTTTTAATTTTATATACAATTAATTTTAAACTTGAATTTCCCACTTTGGCCACCACCGGATTGATCTTCTTCATCAGAATGAACGCGCCTCGCTCTTCCAGGCTCAACGTGGCCAACATTTTCGGAATTTCTTCATCGAAATAAATGCCATGCCCGCCGTCCATCTGCGATTTCATCACATAGTCATGGCAATTTTTCATGGCGTCCTTAAACATTTAAAAATTTTTTTAATTTTTCAAATTTTTTTTTACCACAATCACCGCCTTGGTAATTTCATCATTCTCCTCTAGGCCCCACAGTTCGGTGAATGTGTTTCGAATTTTGGCCACCTGTTGAGGGTCGTTGGGGAAGAAATGTTCCAATGTGCCGGGTTTGCTCAAAATCTTAAAAAAATTAAAATTAATTTTATGGCATCATTTTCCAGCGAACACCTGTTGGATTTTCTTCGTTCCGGCAAGTTGAAGACGAAGGTTTGGCGACAGCTAAATAATATTTAGAAGATAATTATGAATAAAAGTAATTAATAGAATTAATTAATATATTTTTTGGTCGAATAAATTAAATTTATATTCTTTTAACATTGGAAATTAAAAATCAATTAAAAAATTTATTTGATGCGAAAATCCTCTTTTTATTTCTCTATTTGTTAGCCTCGTAAATTTTCTTAAGTCAACATTCTTTTAGGGATGAACATTCGTTAATTCCTTATTTAAGTCGGTGATAGATCTTTTGAAAAATATTTCGAGTTAAGGTCGAAACTTTTTTAAATTTCTATCATTTAGCCTTGAAAATCAAAAATCAAAATTTTTTGCATAGGCCTATAAAAAAAAATTGGGCGCCACAAAATTCTTTTTTTGTTGGTTTTTTGTTTGCCTCAAAAAAATTTTTCTTGGTTTAAAACTCTTTTTGGATTAACATTAATTAATGTTTATTATTTAATTTGGTAGTACAGTTTTATTTCAATTTAATATTTTAATTTTTACGATAGCTGTTGAACGCTCCATCATCACGCGCAGGTCAAAGTCCTTCTCAGGATAATGTTCAGGCAAATAACCGTAGGCCATGTGAACTAATGCAACACGCTTGGTACCGTCAAAATACAGTGAATAGTCGCCGGCCTCGTCAAGGCTAAGTCTAAACAAAAATGGAAATTCGGCTGAGGATTAATGTAATTTTTAGGTTTTCAAAGAATCCAATAAAATTTTTTTTTCAGATAAAAATTAAAATTGATACGAGGATCGGATCCTTAGAACAATGGATCGTGAGCCTGGGATCACCAAAACGGTCTTTATGCATACGGATTTCGATTACAGATTTTTCGATCCACGTTAAGTGATCCGTGGATCATGAACCAATGGCTTAGATAATAAGGGCAATTGAGGAGGCTATCCTTGCTGCCTCCAGAAATAGTGCAATTAATTAATTTTTTTTTAAATAAAGTTTCGGCCACAGTTTAGATAGATTATGATGATAGGGTTTTTTCCATGATACTGATCCGGTCATGAGACCGCAAAAATAGGGTTAAATTTAAAAATCTGATCCAGATTCAATTCCCGTATCTTGACCCCAATTTTTCAAAATTTCTGACTATTTACTAGGCATGTGGCCCTGTCTCGAATGGCATTTGGATGCCAATTTGAGACATTTCCAAATTTGTTCACCTTTTGCGCAGTTCAATAAATGACGCCCGACGGACCAGCACATGGTTACCGTCCTGCTTAGCCAGCTTTTCCACTTGGAACATCACAAATTGGAGCTGCTCAAAGTGGCACACCGGGAACAGGTCGGGTTGATTGACATACAAAATGATTGCGTTTGGGTCGCCGAACATTTTCCTGTCGAAATAAAATTCTAAATAAATTTTTTGTAAAATATTCTTTTCATCGTCCATTTTTGGTCCCCTCGAATGGGAAGGACGTGTTTGAAAATGAACAAATTTTTATAAAAATATGAGAAAAACCCAAAAAAAAAATTAAAACAATTATTGCTCCTTTCAGTTGCTCTCAGATGGCAAGGACGTCCTTGAAAACAGATGAATCTTGATTTTTGTCTTGTTTGCCCTTTTATCTGTCCTTGAAATTCATCTGAACCCTGTTAACATAAGTGTGTCCAGACTAATGAATGTGCTAATTGAGTTTAATCGGTTTTAAAAATTCTTTTTTGCGATTTGTTTACCAGGCTTGGTAAAGGGTCCGCGCAATTCCTGGCCCCGGGCGATTTTCTGGCACAACTGCCTTCGCCATAATTGGCAATTTTTTGCCGTGCATAATCTCCACCTTGTCCAGCATTTTACGGTGGCACTTTGAAACGGCAGTAGCCGCCCCGGGGCCGCCAATTTGGCCCGGGTTCACTTCGACCTGACAGGTAAAATTGACAAGTAAATTTCGTTCAGTTATTAATTTTATAATCATGAAAAATTATCATGCAAAAACTCAGCAAAAATTTTGAAAATGTGAAAATCCAATCCTTGACGAAATTTATATTAAATGCATTTAAAATAAAAAATATATTTCAAATTTGATTTTTTTAAATTTGAATTGAATATGCCAAATAAAAATATTTCAAAGTTAATTGACCAGTTTAGTTATGTAAATCAATTAATGAATCTCTAAAAAAATTTAATTAAAAAAAGCTAAAAAATTTTCTTATAAAATTTTAAGAAAAAAATTTAAGAAAAATCAGAAAGAATTTAATTTTACTTGTTTAAGCTCCATTTTTTGCGCTGCTTCATTCCAGTGGGATAAATAATCAGCTCGTTGCAGTCCAACCATCAGCGGCTGTCGGATGCCCTCCTTTTGGATGACTTTGGCCAACTCAATCAGTTTGGCATGGAACGGGTCGCCCTATCAAATTATAAAAATAAATTATTTAAATTAGCTATAAAAAGATTTAAAGCGTTTTATTAGACCGGTCAGTTATTTTTGACGAAGATTTTGATGATCATACCTTGCCATTAATGCAAAGGATTGGTTAAATTCAAGAAAAATATTTTTCATTTTCCCAAAAGAATTTTTTTATTTTGTTTAATTTTGCTACTAATAAATTTTAAAAATATTTATAAGCTTTCTCAGTTATTTTTTTTTACCAAGTTTTTGGAAAATTTGATTTTTGCCAAAAAATGCAAATTTAAGGTTTATTTAATGAAAAAAAATCAGTTTTCATTTGACGAAAGTGATTTTTAGTTTTATATTTCAATGAAATTGAAAATTTCTCATGCTTTTTCGAGTAAATTAACTCAAACATTTTTTAGAATTCTCCACCAAACATACTGAAAAAATTTAAAAATTTGGTGAGTTTTCTTTTCTGTGCCCGAAAATTAAAATTAATTTAATTTTTTTTAATCAGAAAATTCATTTCCCACCTTGATCACGTCCTTGTACGCCTCCATCAGGAAGTCGTGGTCGCATGCGATGCGGAAGTACAGTTCGTTCAGCGACTGTTGCGCGTCAGTGGCCTGCTCGTACAACTCGCGGGGGAACGGCGACGGCAACAGGGCGATTGGAGGCGCCACTGACACATCGTTGGAGTGTTTGTACTTGTCATCCCCACTGCGTCCAACGAGGCCTGAAAATTTTTAAAAAATACGCTTCTTTAATTATTATTAGCAAAATGTCATAAAATTTTAATTTTAATATATAAAAATTGGAAGCCAATTAATATTAAATTGTGTGAAATATTTGGTATAGTTTAATTGTAGATTCATTAATTATTGGAATTTACATTTAATTGTCCCCTTTTATGAACTTGCTAATGTTCAATTTGATCAAATTAAACCAAAGAATTATCCGAGTTTTTTGGAAAATTAATATAAAAAATAATCAAATACTCATTTGCCACGGCTTTTTTGATCATTAATTCTTGTAAAATTAAAGTAATTATCAAAATAGTAAAAATTGTAGTAAAAGGCCAAGAAAGTTATAAGTGCCATGGTGTAGTAGAATTTTGACAATTTAGGCATTTTTAACTCGTAATGAAATTGAGCAATGTTTGTCTGGCCAAACTGTGTTGGTCAAAATTCATTTTGGCACTTAATGTGGTGACAGTAATTCCGTTTAAATTTCAGTTTTTCAGTTAATTGTATGTCAGCATCGCACTTAACCAATTGGCACAAAAATTCTATTTTTTGCCATAAAATTGGGCATTATTGGGCAAAAAAACCAAATTGTCAAACTGCCAAAAATCGGTGCCGCTTTACCAATTGAATGCGCGTAGTCAACCGCGTACTCGGCCAACAATTTCAGCTCGGCATCATTGCGCACTGCGGCCAACGCGTAGTCATTGGCCTTGAGCGGGAGTTGTGCCATGTTCGTCCCCTGTGCCTGTTGCAGCAACTTTTTTTGCTGAATGCCATTGGCAGCGCCAACCGCGGCATGACCATTGTTGATTGAAGCCATTTTTGATGCACAAATTGTAGGAAATGAGCAGCAAATTAATCTGAAAATTACGAATTAAGGAAAAAAATGACAAACAAATTAATTTAAACAACAATCATCCTAACTAATATAAGCCACTGACAAATGAGCAACAATTTGTCCTAATTTCTAATAATGGCATTATTTCAAATAGCAAAATTTTTATTTTATTTTTAATTATTTCTTCATTTTTGATTTAAAAACACGAAATTAGCAAATTTTGCATACCCGCCAAAATGCAATTGTTGTATTTAATTTAATGAATTTAATTAGCTTAATTAATGAATGAAAAGGTGGAGAAGTTAATATTTTTATTTTAGCTTAAAACATTTTCATTTGGAATTTTTGTTTTATTTTTCGGATTTTTAATGCCCTATAAGATGTGGCAATTTGGAAAACAAATTTATTTACAAACTTCTTGACTGTTTTTGATTACATATAGCAGTGAAAAAATGATAAAATGGGAGGGAGACTTTTTGGTGTCGGGGAGGGAAATATTCATTAATTAGTTGATTTGTGAGCTAATGTTTGCTGTGGACAAAAGGATGAGCCAATAAATACCATTCCCGATAAAACTGATAAGAAGCAACAATTTGCTCTTAAATTGTGCTGATAGCCCCCCGGGGTGTATTTTGTATGGTGAAAAACATTCATTCATTTATCGTCGAAAAAAGACCATCATTTTTAGCACAATAAAAAAATTTGTGGGCGGATTACGATAATAAAACGTACAGTACGCCAATATAATTAATTAGCCCATTAAACTGATTACGAAGGCGGAAAATTTGATCTCATTATCGTCATTATAATGAGTCCATTTTTTGGCCAGTGGTCTTTCGTTTTTGTACAAAATCAGCTGATCAACAATTTTGTACTTTTTGAGTGGAATTTAGCAAAAGGAAAGTGTAATGAACAAACAATTGTATAATGCTCATTATTATTATTTTCATTAAATTATATTAATAAGGAAAAAAATGAATAATTTAAATTAGATCGTTAATTATTTTAAAATTTTATTTTTTTAAATTAAAATAAACCATTTAATTTACTAAATTTGCTAAGGACAACATAGCAGTGGAAAATAAAACTTATTTAAAAATTTAAAAATCAAATTTTATTTTTTTAAAGCGAAAATTTTTCAGAAAATAATTTTTTCTTCAATGAAAAAACCATAAATTTTGAAAAGGATTAATTTTAAAATCATTATATTTTTTTGAATGATTTTCATCAAATAATATTAATTATTTGTTCAAATATTAATAATTAAATTTATTTAGTGCTCAAAAAAAAATTTCAAAAAAGACTAATTAGTTAAATAATTTTGTTATTTATTTGTTAATTAGTGAATTTGTTTAATTCAACCAAATTTAAATATAGCTTTGGCCGCGTCCTGCTTTTTCATCTCGGGCATTCCCCGCCCCATTGAATCGGCCCATAATTTTGTACAGACTATCATCCTATTAGAACGATCGCAACTAATTGAGCCCATTATTTCTTATCAAAGAGAAGACAAACACACGAAAAAATAATAATTTGTCAGGCTTATCATCATAATAATCTGTTAATTGACCCTTAATTATTATTTTGTTATGTTGCCATTATTTTTTGCCATCAAAATTGGGACATGAAAAAAGTTTGCTGATGAGGTAAAAAAGTGTGCGATAAATTTGGGCGAGGGGTGACTGACCGTGGATGGTACGGACGAGTGGCTAGACATAAATTGCTAATTAGTAAAAAAAAATTAACGAAAAAATGAAATAGGTAATAATATTTGACAATAATCTTCAATGAAAAAAAATGTATATTTTACAATGTTTGAAGAAGACAATAGACACAATTAAATTCAGTTTATAGAAATTCTAATGTCTTTTGTGTTTACGTAATTAGTTCATCATCCCAAATTGTTTCTTCCATATTAAAATGCTCTTTCGATCAATTTTCAATGTCATTGCATTTTTTTTTCACTTATTTTTGGTTCATCTGTTTTATTTCCCAATACATTTTAATTTAATGTTATAAGATAATTTTTTTAGGCAAATACATCCAATTTTTCTTATAAAAATTAACACTGGGCTCACAGAAGATAATTTAATTGAATAAAAAATTCAAGATAATTGAAAAAGAAGCACCGTTTCAAAAATAAGTTTTTTTTAAACTACAATAAGATTTGATAAAGCCTATGATTTGTGTTACAGTTTTTCTGATGATTTTTTGGCAAATCTATCCAATTTTTCTTATAATCATCCATTGAAATCCTCTAAAATCTCTTCCCCAAACTGTTGTTTCCAATTTGAAATGTTCTTTCTATCAATTTTCAGCATTTTAGCAAATGCCCGTTCACTCTTTTTTGGATTTTCTCTTTTTGTTTGCCAATAAATTTTCATTTTTTCAATTTTTTCTTCTTCCGTTATTCTTTTATTGCTTAATCCAGATTGTTTCTTCCATTGCATAATTGTTCCATAGCTTACGCCAATTTTCTTACAAATTTCGGCATAATTTTGGTGCCATTCTTTTGCTGAATATTTTATTTTTTGCTTATATTCATTTGTCATTTCAATGAATTTTTGTACAATTTCTAACTTTTCTTCATCAGTTTTTGATTTATAGCATTTCTTTTGGTTAAGCCCCAATTCTTTGCTCCATTTTTAAATATAATTACCATTTGTCCCAAATTTTTTTGCTATTTTTCTTTCAATTTTTCCCCATTCTTTTGTTGAATATTTTCTTCCTTTTTGCTTTATTTTTTCTTTTATTTTATAATATTTTTCAATAATTTCTCTCTTTTTCTGCTCATTTCGCTGTTTTTCTTCTTTTTCTTTCCATTTTTCTCCAAATATTTCATCAAATGATTTTTGTTGCAACTTTTCCTTTTTTGCTTCAACATAATTAATTTTTATTAAGACGATCAAAAATAAAAGTAAAGAAAATATTAGGTGTTATTTCATTTTAATGATGAAATATTTCTAAAAACAAATTATATTAAAAGCATTAAAATAAATTTTTACTTAATTTGACAGCAATTATTCATGGCAAATATATATATTTAATAAAATTTCTCACTAAATATAAAATAAATAATTTGAAAGAAACTATATTGAAATAAAAATAAAGTAATTGCTCGATTAAATAAACATTTTTACCCCTACAGATCATAAATATTTTTTATTCCCTACTTTCATTGCAATTTTGATGAGCGGTAGAGTAGAAAAGGAAGCCCTGTTGATCACTATTAGAAAAGATTTATTTTTTCATGCAAATAAATATGATTATATTATAATATATGTTTCTCATAATATGATTTGAATTATATAATAACAAAATTTAAAAAAAATTTATTTTAAAAGAAAAAGAGAAAGTCCAAAAATGAGGTCGCCTTTTTCTTCATCCGCAAATTTGCCTAAATTAAATTGGTTAATCGTCTCCTCGCCCCCCCCAATTTAGTCCATTTTGGACCAATAATTTCAAAATTTAACATTTCTGACTGAAACCACCGATTTGCAGATGCCATGCCAATGTTTGTGTCTTTTTTAAATTTTATTTTTAATGACGATTAAATTGATCATTTTTCCCTACCCCTCGGGGGTCGTCGCTGTTCGTCGGCGATGACTAATGGCACTTTGTGAAGAATTGATGGACACCTTTTGGCTGATGGGATGCCTTTTGCCTTATTCATCACAAAAAATAACACAAAAAATTCCTTTTTTTTTGCCATTTATAAAAAAAAAATTAAATAATTCCGAAATTTCATTTAAATGTTCATATGATAAATCGTCGACATTTTTGTGATTCATTCAAATTTTACTACTTTTTAACGAAAAAAAAATCATGGAATATTAATTGCTTCGTAATATGATTTAGTTAAAAAAAATCAATCCTTTATGTGGTTTATTTAGAACGCAATTTATGCACATCCAATTATTGATTAAAAATTACTAATAAATTAAAATAATTTTTATTATAAAATATATTTTTAAAATTTATTTATTCAAAAAAGCCAAGCAAATTATTTTTAATTTCTGGGGGCATAATATTAATCAGTGCTTAAAATTGTTTTTTTTTAAATAGCAAAAATTGTAAAATTACAGAAAATTTTTTAAAGACTTTCGATGAAGTTACAAAAATTTCTGAAATATATCTAACAAATTTTGTGAATAAGATTTATAAAATTTCAGCGATTCTGTCCAGCACTCGAAAATAAGGACAAAATAAAAGAAAAAGGACACTTTGTATCAATGATTTTTTTAAATTTGTCCCTATTTCTTTTTAATAAAAATTTAACGGAAAATATTTCATCACTTAAAATAAATTTTTGTTTGCTTAAAAACTCAGTAAAATTTTTAAGCAAACAATTGGAACAGACGTTTTTTCCTCCTTAAATATTCTGACAAATAGGCTAAAAAAGAACACTATAAAACTTTGGTTGTGAGTCATATTTGAAATAAAATTTTACCAGGCGGGGTTTAACAAAATTTGATAAGGAAAAATGATGGCACTTGAAAAGAAAAAAAAGAATAATAAAATGGATATTTACGGAAAAGCAAAAAATGACCAAAAAAAACACAGCCCTAAGAATGAAAAAATTTCTGAAAATACACTATAATAAAATTGAAAAAAATTTATTAAAAATTCATCCCGTAAAAAATTTTTTCTTGACCAAGATTTGGTTAACTTAAAATATCCATATTACAAAAATTTTTAAATATTTGAATTAATTTCGTTTATTTTGCGTTTTTTGATATCCCCCCGTAATAGAGCCACCCTCCCCCTCTAAGGGAAGTCCTCGGGGCTCTCTCTGTCTGTTTTACTAAATTTAAATCGTTTTATGAGAGTTCCATTGAAATAAACTTTAAAAATTTGGTTAGTGCCAACGCCATCCCTTTTTTTCCCAAAATTTCTCAAAAAATACTTGGTTAATGCCAATGCCATCCATCACTTTCTTTTTTCCCAAATTTCACCGGGACTCATTTGAGCATCAGTAAAATGAATCCCACGAGGAGTGGGGGGGGGGCTATGTTTGTTGAGATTGAGGGTCAAATAAATAATAATAAAACGCATCCAAGCAGTCAGAGGTCACATTTTCAGCACAGAACACAGCAAAGCACGACCACCACCACTCAACCGGAGAGCAAAGAACGCGGAGGCGATGGGATAACTGACCGCCCGGGAATGGCCAAGTGAGTTCCGCCAACTACGTCCCAGTTTAGTTTAAGAAGCCGTAACTTCTTTTTTCAATGAGTTGGATTTTTTATAAGTTTGGCACTATTAAATGCTCTATTAGATCAAGAGATAACGAATGGAATTAAAATTGCCTTCAATTTAAAAAAAAATACAAAAAATTTTTTTATAATTTCCTATCTTTGGTCTCATTTTTAATTGAAAAAGTCAGCAAAAGCGCAAACAACAAAATTTAATTCACTAAAATAAAATAAATGAAATATTTTTATTATCCCAAAAAATACTGTTTAAAAATGTATTAATCTCGCGGCTTTTTGTTGTTTTTTTAAATTTGAAAATGAGGCCAAAAAACAGGAAATTACCAATTTTTGTAAGTTTTTCAATTAATTTCATCGCCGGACAATACCTAAACATTTGAATATTAATACTAATTTATTTTTCGAGCGGTTCCAAAAACATATAAAATTTGATAAATTAATAAAACTGATTGTTTCTTAAACTTGGCTGGGCCTCTGTTGGCGGGACTGAGTTCGGCGGCCACCGCTTGGGCGCCGGTGGTGAACAGACTAGGGTTCGAGCCCCGCCCCCGCCCCCGGGGGCGGGACAGGTTTTTTGGGCTCACCCCCGCCTAAATTTATTTGACTCTGATCCCCGCAACTCCCGCCCCCGCGACCTTCACCCCCGCGGGGGCACGGGGGTGAAAATACACCCCTAAGAATGGCATATTCGTGGGAAATAAGGCAAAAAATTTAGACAATTTTGAATTTTTTTTAACTATCGAGAAATTTTTATGAAATAAAATAAATTTACTTGTTTTTTATTTTATTTGTGGATTGGTGGAAGTGCTTCAATACTAACAGTACTTTTGTCATGAGTTCGATTCCGGCTAACGTTTTCCTTTAATTTATTTATTTTTTCTGATTAATACAGGGTTTCTTTATGTTCTTGTTTCTAAGAAATGTTCTGATAAAAAAAAATTACCCAAAAATCCCTAAATTTTGGTTACTTTTTAGTCGAAATCTGTGCAATTTATGTCAAAAGAAATAGTATCGAGGCGATCAACAAATAAAGGAATGTGGAGCCAAAGAAATCATTCTTAAAAAATATTTTTTTGTGAGATTTTTGGACCTAATTCAAAGCAAACCCCCAGAACAAACATTCGATTCTTGGGTGGTGGAGGACACATATAATAAAATGGTTGGTCACTCCTTTTGTGCCCGCTTTGCTGCACACAACCAACAATTTTGGGTACTTTTCCATTATGCGGCCACACCCCAAAATTTTAAAAAAAGAGGGGGAAAGCGCCAGTTTTGTGCAAAAAAATTATTTAGGAGGCATAAAAGCCGCAATTTTAGCTAAAATGTCATCGAATGTATCGTCATCGTCCTTTAAAGCACCGCAAAAAATATTTAGGAGGCATAAAAGCGGGAATTTGAGCTAAAATGTCATCGAATGGATCGTCGTCGCCCTTTCCGCGATGCTGATCCATTCGATGACATTTTGGCTCAAATTGCGGCTTTTATGCCTCCTAAATAATTGTTGCGCGCAAAAACTAGCGCTTTTTTATTGTTGCGCGCCTAAACTGCGCTTTCCCCTTCTTTTTTTAAAATTTTGGGGTGTGGCCGCATAATGGAAAAGTACCCAATTTTGCCGGCAGCGGGGTCCGTCGCCGTTTTTACGACGGACGGACGATCCACGGTCTCGCGGACCATTTGCCGTCCGTCGAATGACCCCTAAGGGGGGGGGGTAGGCGGCGAGGGGTGGCAAACGCATAGGTCATTGAGCAAGCGGGAAAATTTTGATCGTCCTCCCTTAAAGAATTTGTATAAGAAACAATATTCAGTGAAGAATGCCCATTACTGTTCCAGACTCTCGAAGTTCCTCGAGGATTTTTGGGGATCTCTGTATCAAGTTTTTAGGCAACGTCTCGATACTGGGATTTAATTGAAAATACTTAATTGAAAATAAATAATCATTTTTTTATTTACATTATCTAAATTCTTTGCTTTTATGTCAACAGATTTCCATTTTTGCATTCTTTAAAAATTGCCTATTTTAGAGGATTTTTTTTTTCTAAATTATTCCAAATGGCCAAAAAGCACACAATTGTGCTTACAGTAGTCGGAGTTTGTATCGTAGTGGCAGTGGTTGCCTGGGGCATTATTCGGTTAATTATTATGTCATAGGCAAAGCGAAAAAAACCGTTTTCTTACAGTAGCCAATTGGGCGGTTCAAACACGAGTGGCATTGTTACTGTGCCGGTTCAACTGTATTCCTCATCCATCCTGCACATATGGCTGAAAACGCGTTCGGCCACTCAGGTATGCGCATTGGATGACCGCAATAATGGCAATAATTTGAAAACCCAGAATTAGTGTAATTATGGTATTTTTATGATATGACGTAATTACGTGACCGCAATAATGGCAATAATTTGAAAACCCAGAATTAGTGTAATTATGGTATTTTTATGATATGACGTAATTACGTCAATTTGAGGACCGTAAATTGCGTAGTTTTTTTTGACCGTAACAATAAATATTTGTCGCCAAACCATCGGACATAACACCTTTACCTTTGACTGCGTAAAGCATCAAAAGGCCAAGGGCTGCCTTTGAATTTTTCACCTTTCTTTTTTCCATTGTTTTGCCTTATTGGATATAAAAATCATAAATTTTTATTTTTATTAGAATAAACATACTGTTGCAAATTTCATCTGTCTTTCGACCAAAAAATTGCGAGATTTTTCCAAAAAGAAAATACAGAATGAATATTCCTATCAACGAAAGTTGAAAATGGTTATGAAGCATTGATAAATGTTGCTATACAACACCTATCCCAATTTATGAATATTTTAAAAATAGCTGTGATAAAAATTAGCTAGGCTGGTGAAAAAAGTGCAAAAAATTAAGGTATAAATGCTGGGGGCGCAAAAATGGAGGCACAAAAATGGAAGAGCAAAAGTGGAGGCGCAAATGTGGTGGCGCAAAAGTGTAGGCGCAAATGTTCGGGTCGGGGTCGTTTTCGTACGGGCCGTTATCGTACGAGCACAAGTTTTTGGCTATAACTTTTTACTTTGCTATCCAAATCCAACATTGCAATTTTCTTACAAATTTCGTCATAATTTTGTTGCCATTCTTTTCTTGAATATTTTCTTTTTTGCGTATATTCTTTTGTCATTTCAATATATTTTTGTACAATTTCAATTTTTTGTTCATCCGTAATATTATTTTGGTCCACCGCACTCGAAGAACACTCACAACCCAATGACCAAATAAGCTTTCACTTTATTAAAATCAAACACAAACAAATTCAGAAGACGAGGGGGAACAAAACAATCAATCAAATCCAAAATGACGGAGAACAGCAACACATGACAAAAACTTTAAGGGGGGAGAATAATTGCATGAAAATGAGAATGAATAAAACAAACATCAATAAATGGTCAAAACGCCAAGCAATTACGCATTAATTTAAATAATAACACATCCCCGGCCGCTGACGAGAGGCGTCCCTGCCGATCAGCTGCACATCCCGCATCCGGCTGTCGAAAGGTGAGGTCCGTTTGGGATCAGCTCACTGCCATTGCACCGAAGTCCGCGCATCATTGGTTGTCGATCAGCAGAAGTCGAAGTTGAATCCGGACACGAGGCGGTCAACTCGACCCAACCCCGATCAAATGGCAAAGTTTCACGGCTCATCTGGTCTGCATTCGCTCTCCTTGGCCAGAAAACACAGTTTTGTCGAAACGAATTCAAATTTGTGCCATAATTCGTTCGTGGGCCATTTCCATCAAGTGAGACATTTCGTCCAATCTTTTCTCGTTGAGAGTTTCTGCCCAACTTCAATCTTTTTCTCTCAAACTCCTTCCGACCTTCCAAAATTTCAATTGTCCCTAATTGAACTTCAGAATTTTTGCACGAAAAAATCCTTCCACTTTTTCCCGAATTTTCACCACTGCCTTTTTTTACTTCAAAATTCTTTCCCACTTGTTCTTTTGGGCCAAAGTTGTGATTTTTCTCATCACAATTTCTTTTAATTCGGAAGTCCACTTTGGGCGCGATGTTCCTTGGTGCCCTTTCAACTTTCTTCCACTTTTCCTTAGTCATCGACTTTTGATCAGAATCTGTCCAATGGCTCCTTTTGGTTTCAGAAAATTTTCCTTTTTGGGAAAATTCCGACGCACGCTCATTTTTCGCTTCACTTGCGGTGCCCGAATTTGGAAAAACTGCCGTAGCGTTATTCTCAAATTTCATTTGTCCGGCCGAATAAACGAAATTTTCGTTGTGAGATGGTATGGTCGCCTGATAAATGACGTGCACCGAATTTCGCTCTACATTATTAACTTCAGTGAAATTAATCATTTGATCGTTTACGCCGTCAAAAAGCTTAAAGTTAAGCCGAGCTAATGCATTTGTCCCAAAAACAAATTCATAGCCAAAAGGTGCATGTGAGACGTGGAAACGAATCCACACACATTTGCCTTTCCTAAGAATCGGAAGAGACACAATTCCAATACACTCAACTGCTTTTCCATTTATGTCAATCACCCGAGTGATGTGACGAGTTGGGCGAAGCTGTTCGGTATCAATTCTTTTTTCGGCCAACAATTTTGCAAAGAATGCAAAAGAAACCAACGAAATTTGGGCCCCTCCGTCCAACATAGCCTTTGCCGTCAAACCACAAACCGATACATTTAGGGCCATTATTCTCCCGATCGAAACCTTATTCAAATTTTTCGTCGTCTCATTTTCGGTTCCATCCTTTCCAAACAATTTTTCCATCTCAGCAGAACTTAACGAAATGCCACGAACAAAAAGATTTTGACTCGGTTTTGGTGGTTTTTCCTGTTGTTCAACAAGAAAATTCTGACCAACGAAATTTGATGCCGAGCTGTTGTTATTCGGCGTGCCTTGGTTTCGTTGTGGTTCAGTACATTGCCTGGCAAAATGTCCGAATTTTCCACAATTATAACAATTAGGCCGGTTTTGTTGCTGGTTGTAGGGTTGCGGAAAATTTTCTTGACGAAAATGCTGCATTGGCCGTTGGTTGTATTGAGGCGTTTGGAAATTGCTGTTAAATCTAGCAAAATAGTTGGGCCTTTGCATTGCGAGCTTTGATGCCTTTTGGGTTGCTTCGGCTCTCGCCGCTAATGCAACAAATTCATCAAAAATCATTGAAGGACGACGGGCTAACTCAAGAGTCAATGCTAACTCAGGATTTTGGAGCGCCCTTATGAAGTGTCGGATTTAATAATCATCATAAAGATGCTCGAGTAGCCCAGGGTAGGCTTTTCTAACTAGCGAAGAAACTCGATCTGCCAAATCGTTAATTCTCTCATTGTTTCGGCGATAGACACCGGACATAAGCTCTTCAAATGCCGACATTTGTCTGGCATCTGTCTCTTCAAGCAGATTTATCATCGCCCTCTTTACGCTGTCATAGCTGAACGGGTTGGTTGCAACCGCAACATTGAAGGCGCGTTCGGCACGCCCCAAACATTTCGATCGGAGTGCGCTTAAGCGCTTCGCTTCAGGCCATTCATCGGTTGCGACATCAAAATGTCGAAAAAATGATCGGACGCCATCTGCTCCGGAGCTCCCTTTCAGCTCAGGCAACGAATTCAATGCCATTGAGTATGAAAAATTGTTCAGGCTTTTTATTGCCTGCGCTAAAATCATATCATGCATTTCATTCCTTTGGGTGTCCGGTATGTCGTTAACATACGGATGATTTTGATTTGCAACATGAAAATGTTGGCTATTTGGGCGCGGGTTTATATTCGGTTCTGCGTTTGGGTTTCGCCCCTCACAACCGTAGTTGTGATTTCCGGGTTCAAAATTTTCACCATTACGAACCATTTGCCGGTGTAAATTTTGTTGCAAATTTTCCATTTGTCGCTGCGGATTGTTATTGCAACCAATGTTGTCTACTTGCGCGTTTCGAGCAAGGGGTTCGATTGAACTCGTTGCAACATGAGCTTGGTGGTTAGCCGAAAGGCGCAAAGCTGTCAGTTGGGAGTGGACAGCCATTTGACGTACAAAAACTGGATGAACTCCGTCCACTCGCGGCTGAGTGTATTGTGCGTCATTTCGCGCCGCCAAAAGTTCATTTTCATGTCGGCGATTTTCAACCAAATTACCAAAAGCTCGAATTTCGCCACGCAAGGCACTCACTGGCGTTGATTCATGGTCAGGGGGATATGTAGGAACTAATCCCGCATTGTTCAAATTGCTTACACCCAATTCGAAATTGTTTGACAAAAATCTTTCTCTTGTTTCTCCCAAGCCATTTACTCCCACATTTCTGTTGTTGACACGTAAAATACCCGAATTCACAAGCGGTGCATTCATGGCCATTCGCTGGTTTTGTGCATTCTCGTCCGGTACATTCACCGCTGGATTGCTGATGTTCATTGTCATTGCCAAAAGTCTGCTTCTCAAATTCTGTTCGTCGTCAAAGTCTTCGCCGTATTCTGAAACGCCATCATTACCAACCATTTCTACATGACCCAATTCAGGGCTAAAAGAACGGTTTTGTCCTAAATTCGGGTTAAATTGTGCTGAAATTTGGTTTCCGGCATTGTCCAGTGCAATTCCAAAGTTAAGGGCGCGTTGCCGCGTTAGCGGTGGCGTTCTCAAATTCGCCATTTCTCTTTAACCGTCTTGGTTCAAATTCAATCAACTTTCACAATTCTCAGTCTTTGACTGGCGAAATTGGAGAGTAATAAGCCTCAGTCTTTGAGCAATCTTCAACAAATGTTCAACAATTCAAAAAATTTTCGGCAAATTTCTCAGTATTTGAGCAAGTTTATGCAATTTCTCAGTCTTTGAGCAATTTGCAAAGTCGTCCACAGCGTTATTCCCGGTCTTCGGGCTCAAACAACGCCGAATTATGAAAGTCGCGGTCGAAAAACCAAAGCCGATTTGATCTCACAAAATTCAAAACCCAAGAAAAACTGCAGTGAGCTTACCCAAAACGTCAGGAGCGCCACGTAATATTATTTTGGTCCACCGCACTCGAAGAACACTCACAACCCAATGACCAAATAAGCTTTCACTTTATTAAAATCAAACACAAACAAATTCAGAAGACGAGGGGGAACAAAACAATCAATCAAATCCAAAATGACGGAGAACAGCAAAACATGACAAAAACTTTAAGGGGGAGAATAATTGCATGAAAATGA
Organism: Heterodera glycines; assembly: GCA_004148225.2. Classification (NCBI taxonomy): domain Eukaryota; kingdom Metazoa; phylum Nematoda; class Chromadorea; order Rhabditida; family Heteroderidae; genus Heterodera; species Heterodera glycines. The sequence goes on from CP049709.1 coordinate 2,671,231, forward strand.
GAATGAATAAAACAAACATCAATAAATGGTCAAAACGCCAAGCAATTACGCACTAATTTAAATAATAACACACATCAGTTTTTTTTGTAATATTTGAGTTTTTGAATACCGAATTCTTTAATCCATTTTTGAATATATGTGCGATTTGACCCAATTTTTTCGCTATTTTTCCATCAATTTTCCTCCATTCTTTTGCTGAATATTTTATTCCCTTTTTCTTTATTTTTTCTTTTATTTTATAATATTTTTCAATATAAATTTAATATTTATTTTTCTTGTAAAAATGTAATTTTTATTTAATATTTTGCGTTTTTATTGATGTAAAAATCATCTTTATACTCATTCCTGTAAAATAAAAAATACTACTTAATTAAAAAATAATGATGATGAAATAGTAAATCGCAAATAAATAAATTAAAAAGATATGGATTAAAAAGTAAAATGGCCAAATATAAGTTTATTTCCGAAACCATCCAAAATATGTGATTTATATGGACTAAAAACCTTCAGCAAATCAAAAAAAATACCTAGAAATGCTATTTTTGAGACCTTTTCATAATTAAATAAGCTCAGAAAATTCACCTTTATGGCAAAATTTGAGCATTCTTTCCAAAAATTCGCTATAAGACGGTCCCTCTATTAAAGCGGCCCTTTTAACCTCTAAGGATTGAAAGTTTTCAAAATCTTCATTTTTTGTGTATTTTCTCAAAAAGATGGAAAAAATGAAAATTTATGCCAAAAAAAGTCTTAAACAGGAAAATTTTCGGGTTTTTCTCAGTTTTTGTCAAAATTAATAAATTTATTTTGCCTTCAATTTGGAAATATTAAGTGCATATTTTCACTTTTTATGCGTATATTTGCGATTTTATGTTCATAAAATTCTGAGCACTTGTGATTAGTTTGCAACAAAGTAAAGAAATAAATAATTAAATTGATGAACAAAAAAATTCTTGTTAAAAATTTCTTTGACTATTTTTTCATTATCTCGTAATTAACTAAATTGGTAATTAATGTTCAACATATTAATTAATTATCCTTATTACTGAAACAAATAAATAATTTTAACATTTATGGACAAAAAATTTATGTTAAAAATTCATTGCTAAAAAAATTAACAATTTTTAATTGAAAGACAAACAACTTTGTTAAAATTGCATTCATTATTCATTAATTAATTATGTAATTAGTGTGCAACAAAATTAATTTATTAATCATTATTACGCTTTGAAACAAATATTTTAACATTTATGAAACAAAAAATTTATTCCATTGAAATATTTATTTATTTTGCTAATTTTGTTTAAAAATAATGTTATTTTATAATGAGGAGAATCCAGCAGGTGACGTAAATGACAGATCATCAGTCGCATTGCTGAACTTGGAACATTTCGACAGCAGTGGCAGGCAAATGAGCATTAATTACAAAATAAAAAATAAAAAGCAAAATTTGAACATTAATTAAAGGGTAATTTGTAGAAAGGATAGAGTTCAAATTACATTCATTGCATTTGAAAAGTGCATAATTTGAAAATTGGTAATTTATATGTATTAAAAATGAAAATTAGAATTCAAATCTAAATAAAAATGTAAAAATTAATTTGACAATAAAAGTTTGAATAGAGCAAAAATATTAAAACCTTATTACAATAACAACTTTAAAATATTTATATAATAATTATATTTATTCCTTGCTAATAGGATTTGGTGAAACATTATAATACTAATTGAATTATGATTTAAAAAACTCGTAAAATCAGAAGTTTTGTTCAAAATTCGTTTTTATTCTTGAATTTTCGAAATTATTATTGATTATATTAAACGATTAAAAATCAAAAAAAGAATATAAAAAATGAATTGTCGGAAAATGAAATTTTTTTAAATTAATTACCAATAAAGACGACTTCTTGTTCTATAATTAAGTATTTTCTGTACTTCTGTTCAGTTTCAGTTCACTTAATAATTAGTTGTTGTTTTTTTAATGTATTTTTGTACATTTTTTATATGCATTTTTTATTTAATTGTGGGTTTTAAAAATGAAAATTAGAATTCAAATCTACAAAATTGTAAAAATTAGTTTGACAATAAAAATTTGAATAAAGCAAAATTATAAAACTTTTTACAATAATAACTTTAATATTTATTTAGTTTTATAATATTTTCTCATTTTTCATCAAATCTTTTTTTTTGCGTTAAAAATAATAAAATAAATATAATGAATATTTTCATGTTTTATATATATTATTTAATACAAATTTTATTTTATTTTGTTTAAAATTATTTGCCAAAATACAATTTTTTTAAAAGAAACGAAAAGTATTTTTTACTAGTTTAGTGCTGCTAGATTAACATATGTCTCAAAAAATTGGTTTTTCTAAACTCCAAAAATTTTCATAATAAATTCATAATAGCTAAGATTTTTTACGTTTTTTGGCGATTCCAAAATTTATAGATAATTTAAAGTTATTATTTTATTAAGTGAACTGAAACTGAACAGAAGTACAGAAAATACTTAATTATAGAACAAGAAGTCGTCTTTATTGGTAATTAATTTAAAAAAATTTCATTTTCCGACAATTCATTTTTTATATTCTTTTTTTGATTTTTAATCGTTTAATATAATCAATAATAATTTCGAAAATTCAAGAATAAAAACGAATTTTGAACAAAACTTCTGATTTTACGAGTTTTTTAAATCATAATTCAATTAGTATTATAATGTTTCACCAAATCCTATTAGCAAGGAATAAATATAATTATTATATAAATATTTTAAAGTTGTTATTGTAATAAGGTTTTAATATTTTTGCTCTATTCAAACTTTTATTGTCAAATTAATTTTTACATTTTTATTTAGATTTGAATTCTAATTTTCATTTTTAATACATATAAATTACCAATTTTCAAATTATGCACTTTTCAAATGCAATGAATGTAATTTGAACTCTATCCTTTCTACAAATTACCCTTTAATTAATGTTCAAATTTTGCTTTTTATTTTTTATTTTGTAATTAATGCTCATTTGCCTGCCACTGCTGTCGAAATGTTCCAAGTTCAGCAATGCGACTGATGATCTGTCATTTACGTCACCTGCTGGATTCTCCTCATTATAAAATAACATTATTTTTAAACAAAATTAGCAAAATAAATAAATATTTTAATGGAATAAATTTTTTGTTTCATAAATGTTAAAATATTTGTTTCAAAGCGTAATAATGATTAATAAATTAATTTTGTTGCACACTAATTACATAATTAATTAATGAATAATGAATGCAATTTTAACAAAGTTGTTTGTCTTTCAATTAAAAATTGTTAATTTTTTTAGCAATGAATTTTTAACATAAATTTTTTGTCCATAAATGTTAAAATTATTTATTTGTTTCAGTAATAAGGATAATTAATTAATATGTTGAACATTAATTACCAATTTAGTTAATTACGAGATAATGAAAAAATAGTCAAAGAAATTTTTAACAAGAATTTTTTTGTTCATCAATTTAATTATTTATTTCTTTACTTTGTTGCAAACTAATCACAAGTGCTCAGAATTTTATGAACATAAAATCGCAAATATACGCATAAAAAGTGAAAATATGCACTTAATATTTCCAAATTGAAGGCAAAATAAATTTATTAATTTTGACAAAAACTGAGAAAAACCCGAAAATTTTCCTGTTTAAGACTTTTTTTGGCATAAATTTTCATTTTTTCCATCTTTTTGAGAAAATACACAAAAAATGAAGATTTTGAAAACTTTCAATCCTTAGAGGTTAAAAGGGCCGCTTTAATAGAGGGACCGTCTTATAGCGAATTTTTGGAAAGAATGCTCAAATTTTGCCATAAATGTGAATTTTCTGAGCTTATTTAATTATGAAAAGGTCTCAAAAATAGCATTTCTAGGTATTTTTTTTGATTTGCTGAAGGTTTTTAGTCCATATAAATAACATATTTTGGATGGTTTCGGAAATAAACTTATATTTGGCCATTTTACTCTTTAATCCATATTTCAGCCTGTGTTCCATAATTGGCAATTTATTCTATATAATTTACAACTATACTAATTACTCATTAACTAAGTAATTTCACAAAGGAAACAAATAAGAAATGAATGGAATTAAAACTAATTTCCATAATGTTAAAATTATTTAATTGTTTCAAGATGCGCTGCTAAATTAATTTATTCCTATCACATAATTTCTTTATTAATTTGAAAGAATTAACTGGCAAGAAATGGAAGACAATTTTTTTGCATAGAATTATAAAATTGCTACATATTTGGCAACACGTGTTAATTACATATAATTAATTAATTATTGCACACGCTTCTGCTGGTTGCTGTTGGTCGGTTCCACCCCTTTCCCGAAACTTGTTTCTCCATTTAAGTGTCTTAATTGCATAATTAATTTATTGCCCTGCTCCGCCCTCAGCTGATTTTGTCCAAATGCCAAGCGAGCGATGGGCGAATAAAATGCCACGCGATCGCCAGCAGACAAATTACAGACTCTGATCACTGAATGAAAATATAAATGATGGAAAACATTCATTTTCAATTTTTTTTAAAATTCGTTTCATTCCTAATTTCTCCCGTTTAGCAAAATTTAAAAAAAAATTTAATTTATAAAATTTAAAAGCAATCTGTGGTCTTCGGTCGTTTCGCAAAACACCGCCAAGAAAATTTAAAATTTTATTTTATTTTCGCAAAAAATCTTTTACTTTTTAAATTTTGCATAAGAATTCACAAAACTTCAAAAATTTTAAATTCTCTTTCCCATCAAAAAGCCATTATGTTAAATGAAGCCTATAATAAACAATAATTTTGCATCAAAAAATATTAATTTTATTATCATTTTTGAATTGTAACTATTAAATGATAAGCTCGACCAACCGAAAATCACCTATGCAAAAAAAAAATCATAAAGTTTTTTTTTCATTTTTGAATTATTAATGAAAATATTGGGTTTAATTTTATTTATAATTAATATAAATAAATTTTTGTAAATTTTTGCTTCGAATTTTATTAAGCTTTAGAATTTTTAAATTCATTTTGAAAAATGTAATTAATAACTTATTTTACAAAACTAAAATTTATTGAATTTGATTGCGTTACTTTTTTTAAATGGAAAAATCGTTTTTAATTTTTGCTCTCCAATGACCTTCTTCTTTTTTTTTTGCTCCGTAATTGCTTCGTAATATGATTTAGTTAAAAAAAATCAATCCTTTATGTGGTTTATTTAGAACGCAATTTATGCACATCCAATTATTGATTAAAAATTACTAATAAATTAAAATAATTTTTATTATAAAATATATTTTTAAAATTTATTTATTCAAAAAAGCCAAGCAAATTATTTTTAATTTCTGGGGGCATAATATTAATCAGTGCTTAAAATTGTTTTTTTTTAAATAGCAAAAATTGTAAAATTACAGAAAATTTTTTAAAGACTTTCGATGAAGTTACAAAAATTTCTGAAATATATCTAACAAATTTTGTGAATAAGATTTATAAAATTTCAGCGATTCTGTCCAGCACTCGAAAATAAGGACAAAATAAAAGAAAAAGGACACTTTGTATCAATGATTTTTTTAAATTTGTCCCTATTTCTTTTTAATAAAAATTTAACGGAAAATATTTCATCACTTAAAATAAATTTTTGTTTGCTTAAAAACTCAGTAAAATTTTTAAGCAAACAATTGGAACAGACGTTTTTTCCTCCTTAAATATTCTGACAAATAGGCTAAAAAAGAACACTATAAAACTTTGGTTGTGAGTCATATTTGAAATAAAATTTTAATTTAATTTCTTTAAAATTTTTTTTATAATTTTTCATTTTTTTTTTGTAAAACCTAAATAATTGAATATATTAAATTATTTTTTTTTAGAATCTTTTCTCAATTTTCTTTTCAAAATGATAACTCTTCAATATTTAATTGGATTTTTGTTCGCCGCTCTTCTGGCCCATTACGTCAATTCATGTTGGTAGGAGGAGGAATTAATTGGGATTTGATAAGTGCTAATGACCATTCAAATTAAAATAATTCGCCAACTTTAATGACAAATAAGGCCCAAGATTAGACAAAATGATTCTGACCCAAAAAATAACCAAAAAAATTTGTTTGTTCGTGGGTTTATCTTGGCTAGCCAAAAACCCAAGATATTACAAGGCTGAAAGCTCGGGAAAACCCGTAATTCAGTTCTTGGCACATGATTACAGTCAACTACGTATTAGTGACTGATAATGACTAAAAATTCATGAGAGATACGGAAACTACGAGAATTTTCTGTGGTCGTGATTAAGAATTTCGATATAAATAAGATTTAAGCGATAATTAGGCAATTATTATTTTTTTAAATCTTTATTAATTTAATAGGTTGGTTAATGGACAAAAATGTCGCTTGGTGGTGCTGCAATTGTTGGGACAGTGGAAAAAGTGTTGACGAAGATGTTGTTGGTGTACAGCAACAACATCTACAACTACCACAGCAGCAGATGTTGCTAAGCGGGGCAAAACTTGGACAAAAGCGCTCATTACAAATACAAATTGAGTTTAAAAAATTAATTTTAATAAGAGTAAATAATTCATAAATTTTAATTAATGATACTTCAAATTATAAAAATAATTTTAAAATTTAAAAAAATATTTTGACAATGTTAAATTAATTATTATTATTTTTAAATTTGATAACTCATTACGAATAGAAATTGAGTTTTTAAAAATTAAACTTTAAAAATATAATGAATTCAAAAATTTTAATTGGTGATCCGCCAAACGAAAAAAAAATATTTTAAAATGCATAAAAAATATAGTGTTAAAATTATTATTATCATTTAATCGAATAAAATTATGCCTAGATTAGCGAAAAATAAATTTCAAAATTAAATTTCAGAGCCAAATTTATTCCAAAGGGACAACAGAATTTACGCGCTTCAAGACAATGCCATATTTGATGACCAAGACCAACAACAGTTGTATAACAGCAGAATGTAAGAATTTTTAGTAAAAAATGTGGCGAAAAATAATTTTAAAAAACTTTCACTTATTCTAATATTTATAACCTAAATATAATTAATTAATAAATGAAAAAATGATGTCAATTGTAGCAAAGTCTCTAAAAAAATAATTTATTTTGTCTAAATTTATTTGTTTTTCGCTTTTTAATTTCGAGCGCCACAACAGAATATAAGAATTTTTTTGGTAATAATAAATGTGTTTGAAAATATATTAAAATGGTTTATAACTAATATAAGTTAATTAAGAAAATTAATAATGTTTATTTTCGTTTGATTTAATTTTCGGATTATTTTTTCAAACATTTTTTTGTTTTTTACTCGATACTTTAAAAAAAAATAAACCCCCAAACAATTTATTTTAGGATTACTTCCTCCAAATTTAACTTTTTTTTAAATGGATTTTCTTTTTTGTTACATTTGCAAACATTTGGCCAAACATTTTCCCAAATAATGGGCAAAAGTCAGCCTCAAAGACTCACAAATAAGCAAAAAAAAAAAAAGGGGTAAACAATAATTTGGCGAAGCACAGGGCCAATTTGAAGTTGGGCAAAGCCGTGGCACTTGAGGGGGGTAAGCGGATTAGCAGAGCAAATCAATCCATCTTATTAAAAAATGAATTTCCTAATTTTTTATAAAATCAAAAAAAATTACTCCAGCCCAATTAAATGAATTTCCTAATTTTCCAATAAAATTCAAAAAAATTATTACAATCCAAAAATGAATTTCTTAATTTTTTTTAGTTTTAAAATAGTGGATTGATAAAGTTAATCACGATAGCATTATAATTAATACAATCTATAGAAAAATAAATGTCCTAATTATTTTTAAAATTAAAAAACCTTACATCACCCCACATTAAAATATATTTATTTTATTATTTTTTAACATCCAAAAAATGAATTTAGTTGGTTATGGATTAATTCGATATGACCACAGCATTTTTTATTCAATCCATCGCGAAATATTTTAATTGTTCAGTTGGGAAGTTAATCCTTTATATTTAAATCACACAAAAACATTTTTATTCGATAGGCAATTCATTCAATTCTATTAAATTTAATCTATGAAAACATTAAAATGTTTTTCAAAATTTGAGATATTTCTTATTTTTGTCAATTCATTCTATAAGCCTTTTTTTCCAATTATTTATATTAAATTTGCTTTTATATTCAAAATTTATTTTAAATTTAATGTGTTTGCATTCATTTTTCTTAATTGAAAATAAAATGCAAATTTAAATTTAAAGTTTTACTTTTTTTTATTTTTTTATTTTTATTTAACACAAACATTTTAAAATTTTATTATTTTTTTCTCAAAAATTTGTTATCAATCATTTTTAGTTCTATTGACATTTTTGAACGCATTTTTCGCGGTCAGTTAATTGATTTATGATTTGTTTATGGTCTGCCAATTTTTTGAAAAAATCATTTCATAAATTGTTTAATGATAAGAAAGTCATTTTTTTTATTTACATTATCTAAATTCTTTGCTTTTATGTCAACAGATTTCCATTTTTGCATTCTTTAAAAATTGCCTATTTTAGAGGATTTTTTTTTTCTAAATTATTCCAAATGGCCAAAAAGCACACAATTGTGCTTACAGTAGTCGGAGTTTGTATCGTAGTGGCAGTGGTTGCCTGGGGCATTATTCGGTTAATTATTATGTCATAGGCAAAGCGAAAAAACCGTTTTCTTACAGTAGCCAATTGGGCGGTTCAAACACGAGTGGCATTGTTACTGTGCCGGTTCAACTGTATTCCTCATCCATCCTGCACATATGGCTGAAAACGCGTTCGGCCACTCAGGTATGCGCATTGGATGACCGCAATAATGGCAATAATTTGAAAACCCAGAATTAGTGTAATTATGGTATTTTTATGATATGACGTAATTACGTGACCGCAATAATGGCAATAATTTGAAAACCCAGAATTAGTGTAATTATGGTATTTTTATGATATGACGTAATTACGTCAATTTGAGTGACCGTAATTGCGGTAGTTTTTTTGACCGTAATAAGGACAATTGTACTGACTGTAATTACAGCAATTTGAGTGACTGGCAATATCGGTAATTAGCGACCGTTATAATGGCAATTTTTAAATGACTGTAATACGGCATTTTAGTGTTCGTAATGGGTAATTAAGACAATTTTTGGTTTGGTTGCAACTAAATATTTCCCCATGGACAGGAAGTGCCAGCCCGGATCCGACTCCGGCACCCGGCAATGGACAATGTGACGCTGGCCAAAACGGACCAGTTCATCGAGTACGAGTTCCACGAGTTAGCACTTCTGCTTGAAGGACCCGCAAATCTGGAATGGGCCAAAGAAGGTTGGTTTCAGAGCAAGGAAGGGGCCAAAGATCATTTAAAAAATTATTAAAAACCTGGGAAAATTAATTTTTATTCGTAAATTAAGAAATGAAAAATTATTAACTTTTCTAAAAAAAATCGTTGAATTGCATTTTAATGACTTGAAATTTAATTTCTTTTTGGAGTTTAAAACCTTTTGTATAATCTATTAAACACTAGAATTTCAAAAACTAAAAATTTTGAAATTTTAATACAAACTTTTTTATATACTTTATAAAAAATTTAAGTATTAATATTTTGATAGAAAATAATTAAAGCTATTGAATGATACCATAAATATTGGTTGCAGTTGAGTAAAGTTATGAATTTTTTTACATTTTTTATTTTAGAAATATTTCTTCAAAAATTCTAATTTTATCTTAGAATTTTTCGTTGAAAATTTTCATTAAGTTTTTTAAAAAAAAAAAAAAATTAATTTTTGAAAATTTTTTGAACAATTTTCAAGGATGGCAGTTTTAAGAAACGCGCCAGCACGTTTTAAAAAGCCCGTTTGGCGCTCAGTTGACAAAAACGGGCTTTTTGGCAAGCCTTTTCTCGCCGGCATTTTCCTTCAAATTAATTGTAGGCCAGGAGTGGAAAAATTTTAGGATACTTTTAATAATTTTTTCAAAAATTTTATTTTGGGAATTTTTTGGGTCAGAGAAGAAATCACTGTTTAAGTAGCAGTGAGCCCGTTTGAGCTCTATTAGTATTCTGTTGTTTTTTTAGGGATGTGAAAATTAAATTTTATTTATCTTTTTCGGTAAAGAATTTTGGCAGCATTTTCTTTCCATGAATTTAATTTGTAAATTTAAATCAGACACCCGTGTCTCCTATATTTACGTGTTCGAGCCGGACACCGTTTTGGAGCGCGGCATTCGTCCGGCATTCATTTCAAATGCGGCACGCTTTCCGGACGTGCGCGAGGGGTACCATTTTCGTCCGCCGTTGGGATGGATGAACGACCCGAATGGGTTCAGCAAATTTGGTAAAATCATTAACGCATTTTGTTTTCATTCAATATTATTTTTACTAAATTTCATTTATTATTTATTTGATTAATTTTATCATTTTATTTTAGTAGCTCAAATTAATTAAACCAATTAATGAAACTCATTTTTTAAATATTTTTTTCATTTTCTCCTAATTTAAGTTCGTTAATTATTTCTTTTTTAAAGTAAAATTCAATTTAATTCATAAGATTCATTTGTTTAAAAGGTGATCACTTTCATCTGTTCTACCAACATTACCCACATGCGTTGCATTGGAGTGCAATGTTTTGGGGTCACGCGGTCAGCCGAGATTTGGTAAATTAAATTGGCATTTTATTTTTACACCAACACAATTGTGTCCCGTAAGTTGCTTGGGGATGGGTTAAATTTTGGGGAACCGCCTAATTTGGCGCCAAATCATAACATTTTTATTTGTCATCAAAATTAAATAAAATTGTTATGAAAACGAGTGACCGTCCCTATTAGCCAGCAAGATTTCAAAAATTTATCTGAGACACAAAAAAGTTATAGCCAAGAAAGCTCAATAAATTGGATTTTTCTGGCCATTTTGGCGCCGCACGCCATACATATCTTTTCTTAAGCTAATATAATTTTTTGAAATTTTGTAGCCGAATAGAGAAATTTAAATCTATCGTTTGACATGAAATTTATTTTATTTTAAAGAATTATTATATTTTTGCAAAAATTAAATATTTTAAATTTTTATATAAATTGGGGCGTTTTTTCCTGGATTAAAAAATTCTCATAAAAATGACATTATCACAAAAATTACTACATTCAAGATTTTTTTTTGGTTTTTGTTGTTCGGAAAATAAAATATTAATTTCAAAAAAATAACAAAAAATTATTATTAATCATACATAGCTTTTTAAAAAAATTTAAATTTTTCCTATTTAATCTTCCATTATTTCATCTTTTCCAAATTGTTTCTTCCAATTGCAAATTGTTCCATAGTTAACTCCAATTTTCTTACAAATTTCGGCATAATTTTGTTTCCATTCTTTCGATGAATATTTTCTTTTTTGTTTGTATTCATTTTTATTGCAATAAATTTTTGAACAATTTCAATTTTTTCTTCATCAGTTTTTGATTTGTGACTTCTTTGTATTTCTTGATTAAGCCCTAATTCTTTAATCCATTTATAAATATAATTACTATTTGTCCCCAATTTCTTCGCTATTTTTTAATTTATTTTATTCCATTCTTTTGTTGAATATTTTATTCCTTTTTCCTTTATTTTCTCTTTTATTTTATAATATTTTTGAATTATTTCTCTTTTATTCTGCTCATTTAGTTGTTTTTCTTCTTTCTCTTCCCATTTTTCTCCAAATATTTCATCAAATGTTTTTTGTTGCAATTTTTTCTTTTCTGCACCGACATAATTAATATTAATTAAGACGATTAAAAGCACAATTAAATGGAATATTAGGCCCAATTTCATCTCTTTTTAATGATATTTTGTCTACAGTTGTTATTAAGTAATTATAAGTATATGTATTATTTTATTTAAATTTAAAAAAAGATTTATTTAATTAAAATATTTATTAATTGACAAATTTAAGAAAATTATTTAAAATAATATTATAACATTTGCCATATTTTTTTATGATTTATGAGATGATCATTTTGGAATTGATTATATTTTAAAGAAAAATTTACTTTATTAGCGTCACAACACATATCTTTCGTTAATATTTTCGTTATTTTGCATTATTTTTATGGAAAATGAATTAAGTTTATGAAAATTATGATAAAATTAAAAACATTTCCTTTATTTAAAATTCTGAAAAATTAAAAATAATTAAAAAGAAATTATAATTATGTAAAATATTATTAATTTTTAATTCTTTTTGCTTTTTTTTATTATTGTCCAGTCATTTACTAATTTTTCCCATTTTTTTTGAACTGGGAATGGGATTGAGCTGGACCAGATTTCAACTTCTTTAAAGTTTTTTTAATAATGAAAAAAAATTGCCAATTCGTTGATTTGGTCTTTTAATTAGGGCATTTATGTAAAATACATGGCATTTTTAAAGATCAATTGGGTGCATCAGCCAATCTTTTTGCTGCCCGACCCCGCAGTGGCACTTGAGCATGATGGCATCGGCGGCATTTATTCCGGCTCTGCGGTGGTGGTGATTGATGCCGTTTCGGGACGGCCCAAAATGAATGTGTACTACACGGACTCATTGAATGGTATTTATTTTAATGCCTGATTATGCTTGCTGTGGGAGGACATTGGTGTGTCACCCAAATTATACCGTAACGAAATTTACCGTAACCCAGGGATGGCATTCCGAGGAACCAAAAATTTTTTGGAAAATTATTTAGTGCAACAGAATTTTTTTTTCATAACAATTTACATTGTTTTAGTACGTTTTTTTGGAAGGTCTTTTACACCACTTTTTTTGCGGCGCACTTTTGGTTTTTATTTGGGAGTCCAAATTACATACCTAAATTAACTATTTCGAAATTTAAAATAAACCATTTTGTAATTTAGCAAAAATTCAAAAAAAGAATTTCCGAAAATTTCCGATTTTTTTCAAAAATCTCAAATAAAAACCCCAAAGAAATATATAAAATTGATGGAAATATAATAAATGTTGTGGATACAATTAGGGATTTAGGCATAAATATTGATAATAAATTGCAATTTTCCAATCATGTCACACAAGTAATAAAGAATGCATATTTACGTATGCGTTCTTTATTTCAGGTTATTAAATCAAAATCTTCTAGGATTTGGATTATTTTGTACAAAACTTATGTTAGACCGTTATTGGAATATGCTCCTGAGGTTTGGAATCCATCTCTTCTAAAAAATATTTAAAAAATTGAAAAATGTCAAAAATATTTCACCAAAAGAGTTCTTTTCAAATGCAGCCTTCCACCCATTCCATACCAACAAAGATTAGAATACCTTCAACTGCCAACACTTGAAAGCAGGCGAAAGCTGTCTGATCTGTTCATGGCTCATAAAATAATTTATGGCCGAACAGATCTGAATCCCTTTGAAATACTTAAACCTTCTTTAACATTCCCTTTTATAGACTTAACTCGAAATATAAATTAGGCAAAAAATTTATACCTTTTGCGGGGCGGGTAACAAAAATTTGGAACCAACTCGATAAAAAGCTTATTGAAATAAACTCATTAAATCAATTTAAAAATAAAATTAAAACTATTTCATTTCTGTAAGATTGACCGGAAAAATAAAAGTCGAATTATTAATTCATTAAACAAAAAGTTATTTGGTCATTATTTTTATTTTTTATTGATCTCACATTATATTTTATTTTTTGGCGGCGATCTCGTTTTTAATTGTTTATGCGCTTTCTTGAGGACATTTTAATTAATGTTTTGTCCTCAATGTAAGCGGATTTTTCCCTTTTGTGGACTTTTTCTTTATTGACAAATAAACAAAAGTGCATATAACAATTATTGAGTAAGCTACCCATACAAAAAATAATATTTTTAAAAATTTTCTTTACCCGTAAAATAATATAAAATAATAATAAAAACTTTTCTTTTTGGAAATTTTTTATTTGTTTGATAAAGGGATCTTTTATAAATCATTAGATCGTGTGCCATGGCAATTCCAAAGAGCAGTGACCACAACGAATGGCATCATGCCAGATCGTGCGGCCACCACGCTGATCCCGGATGTGCCGCCCGGTGTTGGCCTAATGCCGGATTTTCGGGACCCTAGCGGTAAAATATGGCATTTTTGCAATTTAAAAATACAAATAATGATTTGTCACAGTTTTTATGGGGCCTGATGGACGTTGGAAAATGGTGTTGAGCAGCAAGGATAACCAGGGCGGAGTTGTGCTCCTCTACGAGACGACGGACAAACAAGTAACTAATGCTACCGTACAAACTGACACTGTAAAAAATAGTACCGTAAGAAATTCGTTAAGTAGATGTATTTAAAAAGAATTCTGTGGAATCATCGGTGCTGATTAGGCCTCCCCTGAGGGTTTTTTATAATTTTTGCCAAATTTTTGCCCCGCCTCCAATTATTAGTTTTAAATGTTTCACTACCCTAATTACATATTGTTAATTGTTCTTCACCCAATATTAATTATTCTCCCCCTCCCAATCCATCGTTAATTGATCCGTCCATCTTTAATTGTTTCACCTCCTAATTAACATTGTTAAATTTCTTTGATCAGTCATTAATTTTCTCCTCCCCCTAATTATCTATCGTTAATTGATCCGCGCATCAAATTAGGCAATGGCTAATTGGCGCTTCCTGAACGTGTTGCACCGCGACTCGCGCATCAACACAAGCGTTGTCGAATGCGCGGCACTATTACCATTGCCGGCACCTGTCGGTAGTCGAACATCCTCCACTGTTCCGCTTTGGGTGCTACTGTACGGACAGTTGGACGCGTTTGACCCGCGCACCGGACGGCGGAACATGTCGCCTGCGTTTGTCGGCACCTTTGACGGGCGGAAATTCCGCGCACTGTTCGAGCAGGTGAACAATCTTCATAATAGGCTTAAAGATCAATGAATGTTAAATTTTTATAAAATATAAAAAGAAATAATATACCGTAGCAGAAATCAAATACTGCAACATACCGTATTCAAAAATTCGGCAAAAAAGCCAAATAAAAAGTTGATTCAAAATTGAGAATTATAAAGATTGTGAATTATTTCAAAAACTATTGAATTATTGGAAGACTAAAAATTTATTAATATTTTCAACAGAGTCTTAAATATCGGTCAAAAATATTTTTTTTTCTTACAGGAATTGGACTTCGCCACTGGCTCCTATGCATTCCAAGTAAAATATGGCACTTTAACGAAAAATTTTAATTTTAAAAATCCCTGATTCTGGATTCCGGTTGTTTTCAAAACGCCATATTTTTTTTACCCAACAAAGTTTTTCTATGCATTTTCAAAATAATTTTCGTTATAACTTTGTTTAAATAATCGGAACCAGTGTATTCAAAAATCGGAAGTCATATTTCAAAAAAAGAGGAAATCTTTGAAATTGGCCGAAAAATATAATTTCGTTAATTTTTGTGAAAATATCCCAATTGGGGGGGGGGGGTTTAAATTGTAAAATTTACTTACATAATCCTAGTGGTTCGAATTGAATTTATTTTTGCTTTTTTTATCCCTTTTCTATTTCCCAATTTGTCCACAAGGGTTTCTATGAGCAATCGTTGGACCAAACACTAATGATCGGATGGTTGGCCAACTGGCGCGATTACGACGCCGAAACAAAGTCCGATTTTCCAACATCAATGACCGTACCACGACAAATGTTGCTCAGCAGAGATGGAACGGTAGGAAGGCGCAAAAACCGTTTAAAAAATTCGTCAACAAAATTTAAATTACATTGTATAAATTCATGTATTATTAGCCAGGATCGGTATGGGAAAAATTAGGACCTGGATTTAGATGGATAAGAAAAGACTGTCCGAAGTGGACAAAAATTAAATATTTCCCGGCATTCCTGGACCAATCCCGGTCGGGATCCCGACCCGGCTAACGCTATTTTTGGCTATAGAAAAATACGATTTGAAAACAGGGATCGAGATAAAAAGAACCCATGGATTCCGGCCCAATCCCAGTTGGAATCCCGCTCGATCCCGTCTAATCTTAGTTTTTGACAAAAGCACAATAGGGTTTTAATCCAATCATTAATTTTTGAATTTTAATGACATTTTAAGGCACTGCTCACTCCTCCAATTGATCTGCGTTCATTGCGCATGCGTCGGCTTGACGATGGTCATCTCCTGCAGAGTGGCCAAACTGTACAGTTGCCGACTGGGACAGCCGAAATTCGGTTGATTATTCGCCAGGAAGTGCTCCAACTTCATGACGCCACTGTTCAACTGGAAGTGGACCATCCCAAGGTGGCATTTTTTGGTGCCATTCGAGATTCTCGGTATTTTTCATCTTGAATTTTTGATTTTTGAGTCTCGACTCTTGTCTCGGTAAATTCGTCTAGCGACTTTCCGACATATTAATGATTACATTTCAATTATCCCCGGTTATAGTCCCTGGAAATCTCGAATTTGTGTCCATATCCATCCGGGTTCCTTTCTCGAACCCAGAACCACTGGCTTTTGTAGATCCAATCCGCAATCATGGTATTGTAGCGGGTTCCGAATCAAATAAATGATGCTTGGTCTCAATCCAGATACCCTGTAGGGATCTTGCTCAAGGACAAACAAGCACAGATGGTGAATTTTTAAAGATTTTCTTCTCTATTTCGCGGGCATGGTTTAGTGTGCCCGCCACTCCTGAGTATTTCCTAAGTCAAGAGTCTCGAACATCTTTTAATTGTTTCATCCTCTAACTTTCCAAGACTGAAACAGCGCCGGGCGTTCTCATTGCGCCAGAGGGTCTTGAAATTTTGCCGGGCAAATCGCACAGTACGCCACAACGACTGATTGCGCTGGGCGCAAGGCCAAGCGAAGTGCACATTCTGTTGGACACTGGCTCAATTGAAGTGTTCGCGGACGGCGGAAGATGGGCTGGTGAGTTTGGGAGCAGCCCCTAGAAAAAAATAAATTAATTTTATCTTACTTTCTCTTCACTCTTCTTAGTTTCTCTCAAATTCGATTATCTCATCCTCCTCTCACCCTCTTCCTCTTTTTTACGTCTCTCTCTCTCTCTCTTTTCGCCTTTTCTGTCTCTTCCAACCTATCTCTCTCTCTCTCTCTCATCTCTCTCTCCAGTCTCTCTGGTTCTCACTTCTTTTCATTCTATCGTCTTTCTGGTTCCCACTCTCTCTTCTTTCTCTTTCACTCTCTCTCTCTCTTTGTTCATCTCTCTCTCTCTTTCTCTCTCTCCAGTTCTCTCATGGTTCTCACTTCTTTCTCTCTATGAAGTCTATCTGGTTCCCACTCTCTCTTCATTCTTTTTCACTCGCTTTCTCTCTCTCTCTCTGTTTATCTCTCTCTCTCTTTTTTCACTTTTTTCTCTCTTTCTCTCACTCTCTCATCCCTCCTTCCCCATCCCTCTCTCTCGCTTTCAGTGTTTCGCTTTTTACGCGAATTACACCCGCTAGTTCAAATCATTTCCAAACCCTAAACAGACATAATCAGATTAGATTTTTATAATAAATTTCATCGAAAATTCAGGGACCCATCGGTTCGAAGGCTTTGACCGCTTCACCGCCATCCGTCTTCGAGGTGAACTGAGCGCGGTGGTGCGCTCGGAGGTGTGGGCACTGAAAGGTGCCGAATTTCGTGGCCGTCTTGGCCCCCAACAATTTTGATATGGATTTTTTTATACATTTTGTGCCAATACACATTTTTGCTGTTTTTGTAATTAATTAGTCTCACAATGATCATCAATAATCACATCATCAAGGCTGGCAAATGGAAAAAGATTTGAATAAAAATTGCAAAAAATTGGCATATAAAATGGACTAAAAATCCACCAAATATTACAAATATCATTTAAATGCTGCTAACTACAAAAATTTTCAAAAATAGAATTAAAGTAAATAATAGGCTCAATTACATATCTTTTCAAAAACTGGCAAATTATTATTATAAAATTAAATACAAATAATTAAACGATTATTTTTCCAATAAATATAAATGTGCTCCAATTGGTTAGTGAAAGTGGATGGATTTATTGACATAAATATTGAATTGGTTTTTTTAAAAAAATATCAGTTGTGTGTCTTGATCATTGATCTCTTCGTATCTGATCTTTGCTCACTTATCGTTGTTGGTCTCTCGGTACTTATACAGTTTACAAGGCAGATCATACATACATTTTCAGATTCCTATAAATGTACTCATTTTATAGCGAATTGACAACTTCCAGTACTAAGGGTATCCTCATGGGCATATTCCCATGAGGGTATTATCTTTAAAAATTTTAGTATTTCTACATATATGACTCAAAGTGCGTTAAAATACGCTTTTATTGCAGTTTAGATGACTTTAAGCTTTTTTCGTGTATTTTAATCTGATTCGACCCAAAAACACGGAATTCGAAAATTTAATTTCTCGACTTTTTGTTCGAATTTAGTTCAGGGGTATGGAATTGGTCGAAACTAATGCCGCATTCATGATCAGCGACCTCGAAAAGCCCTTGAGTTCAAGTTCCATTAAGTCGGCTCGGATATATTAAATTTTTTATTTCATTAATTTAGATTTTGTGAAAGGCATTCTGTCCCCCACCCCACTCGGGTACAGTAGGAAGGTGCCATCGTCGCCGTTGTTGGCTTACGGTATAAAACATAGGGACTGCAGTGATAGTCATATACGGTTTGATTTTGGGTTGGTCTGTCCACTTAGAATCCGACAGATGGACAATCAATCCGACAGTAAAACAAAATTAAAAAAAAATAATATTTATGCATATAAAGGGACTATTAATGAATTTTATTATGGTTAATTGAAATGAAATTGTGCATGCTCAGCCTTGAGAAAAAACTTTCATTTTCGAAAAAAAATTATTTAATTTAGAAATAATTGACACCCTATCGGACAGTTCTTGCCATTTAATTATTTATTTTTAATGCCTCAAAAATTTTTGGAAGACTTTTTGAAAATATGTTTGTTCGACTTTGTAAATAGTTTGAAATAGCGGGTGGTTTTCATACGTTAAAAAAAGAAACAAGCAAGGGCGTAGCCCAGGGCGCGTATCGAAAATTTTTCAAAATCAGAACATCAAGCCCAAAAAATCAGATTTTTATCCCTACTGATCAAAAATATTTTTGTTATTCCCTACTTTATTTGCAATTTCAATGACAACAGTAGAGTAGAAATTAATTATTTAATTTTTATTTACAATATTTATTTTGCTAATGTTAAATCGCGAAGTAACAGAAGAAAATTTTTAACAATTGTTCCATAGTTAACTCCAATTTTCTTACAAATTTCGGCATAATTTTGTTTCCATTCTTTCGATGAATATTTTCTTTTTTGTTTGTATTCATTTTTCATTGCAATAAATTTTTGAACAATTTCAATTTTTTCTTCATCAGTTTTTGATTTGTAGCTATAGAAAAAATTGTTCCGAAGATAGAAAAAGATCTTTGATTGCCCCTCCAGAAATTTTTTTCAGGGTACGGGCCTGAGCTAAGGCCACCGAAAAGTTGCATTTTGGCCGAACCTTCTTTCTTAAAGTATGGGTGGCGCAGTGCTTCGCATGATGCATGTTGCCGGGTCGTACTCTAGCATCCTCCGGATCAAGCAGAACAACTGCTGGTGCTCTTCACTGGTGGAGACCTTATTTCCTGTCGGAAGGGAAAGGGTTGATTAACAACGGAAGAAATAAATCCGCTCACGGAGAGTGGCTCGCAGTGGTGCAGAACGTGATGGAGGCTGTTGTGAGGTCGTGCCATTCGAGGCGGCCATTGAAAAAATATTTTGGCCTAAAATAATGAAAATTTTTATGGAATTGAATAAGACGAATGGCTAAACACAGCGGGATTCGTCAATTCAGCAAAAAACTACGATTTGACAACTCAACGATATGTCAATTCGCGATTCGTCAATTAATTAAAAACTACGATTCGTTAACTCGATGATTCGTCAGTCAACTCATCCAACAAGCGACGATTTATCAACTCAGCTAAAAAGCGACTATTTGTCACCTAAGTCAAAAACCTACGATTGGAAGTCAATGATTTGTCAACTCGACGATTCGTCAACTTAGCTAAAAGCAAACGATTCGTCAATTAATAAAAAAACTACGATTCCTATTCATTAACTCAATAATTCGTCAACTCAGCCAAAAAGTGACGAATCGCTGCCAGGAAGTCTGATAAAGAAAGGTGAAGGACTAAGCCTCGGCTACATGACATTTCGCCAACTGACATTTCGCCAACTCAGCCAAAAACAGACATTTTGCCAACTGACATCTCACCAATTTTACATCTCGCCAACTGACATCTCGCCAACATGACGTTTCGCCAACTCAGCCAAAAACATTCATTTCGCCAACTCAACCAAAATCTGACGTTTCGCCAACTAATTTCGCCAACTAGTCGAAAATTGAATTTTAACGATATAATGATATTAAATTTATTATAAAAGTGCTTCAAGCAAAGAAATCTTCATAAAATATATAAAATATCAATAAAAAAACCAATAATAAGAAAATGTTTAAAATCAATTTTCATCGGCCTCAGTTTCTTCACCTCTCTGAATTTCCACGGACGTGAAGTCCCTCCGCAAAGCCCTGCATCACGAGCCCGAGCAGGTGCAAGGCGTTTGTCAATCCTTCTTCCGATTCAAAGTCGGCCTCGTCAAGGATCCGCACCACTTCGTTCGCTCAATTGCCATTTGGGTACTAGTTGGGTTTGTATCCCCATTTTGGGTCAAATTTTTTCAAAATATATTTTTTTTGTTTTAAAGGATCCTGAATCACGAATATGGCACCTATTTCGTCCAATTCGGGATCCCGGACCCGAATTCGAACAAAAAGTTGAATTTCTCAAAACTCGCACGTTTGCTCTAAAATTGATTAAAATAAGCTTAAATTAGTCAAAAATCATTGAAAACATCAATAAAATGATTATTTTGTTCAGATTCTGAGATAAAAATAAATTTTCAAAAATTCGAATTTTCGACTTTTTGTTCGAATTCGGGTCCGGGATCCCGAATTGGACGAAATAGGTGCCATATTCGTGATCAGCGACATCGAAAACCCCCAGTTATTTGTTTTCAGGATCCTTTAAAACAAAAAAATATATTTTGAAAAAATTTGACCCAAAATGGGGATACAAACCCAACTAGTACCGCCATTTGACCCTGGTGTAGACATTCCAAAACGAGATCGGGAAACGTGGAGGACAGACGATGTCTTGTTCCCAGCGTCGAATAAGCTGCAAGCTGCTTTCTTCGGACAATGGGATTGTCGGAGTTGATGGTTGTGGCGAATGCAGTCCGAATTGTATTGGTCCACTGCCTGCTATTGTGGACGTCTGTGATACACTGAACGCTAAATCATTTAAAATTATGTTAATTATCATGAAACAGTACATATATGCATTTACGAGTTGTGCTTTGAGTGCGACATAGAAAGAAGCGTCCGTCATCAGCATTGAGTTCAAATGCCTCCGCTCCATGGTCAATCTCAAATTGAGTGGTGCCAATGTAGGTTTTGCCAAAATACGCCAGCCATCCTTGAACTCTAGGCGGTGCCGCACTGACAATAGTTGAAAAAGCTCGCCGAACGTAAAGTGGCGGAATAAGTGCCAAAGAGAGAACTGATCTGATTTGGAAAAACAAATAAATACACATGAGCTAATGAAAGACACCTGAATGTTTTGTGAACAGCCTTCCTTTGAACCGGTGCTTCGTCATCATCTCCGTCCAATAAATTAAAAATGCCCATGCTTCTGGCTTTTCGGAACACCGCTTGCGCCATGTGGAAGCTGCAGCCCGAGCGTTCGCATGACGTGAAGACATGCCGCATTGCTTTCAGCATTCCAATCTCGAAGTCGCTCATCACTTAAAATAATTATTAATGAAGATAATCTGCTGTTTTTTTTTGCCTTTTATGGGAAGGTTGGGTTCAACGGCACGCTTCAACTGTTGAAGGACTTCAGTTGGCATTTCTTGCTAGAATCTGAATTACGCTAGAAAATAAATTATAAAAAAGTGAAAGGAATTCTTAAGCTTTGATTGATCCAAAAATGGTTGGAATGAACAAATATGAAATTTTTTTCTTTAATTTTTTTAACTATTTGGCGAAATGTCAGTTGGCAAAATGTCAGATTTTGGCTTAGTAGGCGAAATGAATGTTTTTGGCTGAGTTGGCGAAATGTCAGTTGGCGAGATGTCAGTTGGCGAGATGTCAAGTTGGCGAAATGTCGGTACACCCTAAGCCTCGCTTAAATTTTAAAAAGTGAAGAGATTAGAAATCGCACTACTGAAAATTGGAGTTTACGCCTCCATAGCATTGTCAGTCTTTTCCATTGAATTCTTTTTATAATTTTTATTATTTTAATTTTTATTAAATTTATTTTAAAATTGAATGAGTCTATCGGGAAAGATTTAAAAAATGTTGGGAAATGCCGCTTCAAACATCACCAAACATTCTGTATCGTATATGGCACACAAACGGTGACCTGCCAATCCGCGTGCCAAATGAAGTAAGCAATCTTTAAGCAGCCAGGAAAATTTTATTTTAAAAAATTATTATTAAATTATAAATTTGTACAAAATTTTAATTTGCTAATTTATGATTATTTTAATAGAAAATAATAATCACAAAAATAATTTTTGTTTTCAAATAAATGTTTTTAATTATGGAAGTCAAAAGAGTATTTTAGTGTTTTGTAGTTTGTTTTTATAAGTAAATTGTTTTTGTGGCAGTTTTACTTCATGTATAAATAAATGGTCATCAATAAAAAAATAATAATTTTTCATTTTGTTTAAAAAATTTGTTTTCAGAATTGAAGAAAATGAAATTTTTGCCTGTATTATTTTTAATTGTAATTTTTAATATCAATTTGATCAAATTGGAGCAGAAAAGAAAAAGTTGCAACAAAAATCATTTTTTGAAATATTTGGACAAAAATGGGAAGAAAAAGAAGAAAAAGAAAGAAATGAAAAGAAAAAAAGAGAAAGAATTCAAAAATATTATAAAATAAAAGAGAAAATAAAGGAAAAAGAAAGAAAATATTCAGCAAAAGAATGGAATAAAATTGAAGAGAAAATAGCAAAAAAATTGAGTACAAATCGCACATATATTTATAAATGGATTAAAGAATTTGGTCTTCAAAAAAATAAATGTCATAAATCAAAAACTTATGAAGAAAAATTAGAAATTGTTCAAACATTTTTTGAAATGTTAAAAAAATATAAACAAAAAAGAAAATATTCGAAAAAAGAATGGCAACAAAATTATGTCGAAATTTGTAAGAAAATTGGAGTTAGTCAATTCACAATTAAAAAATGGAAGCAACAATTTGGCATTCGCTGTAGAATAACGGAGGAAGAAAAAATGGAAAAAATGAAAAAATATTGGAAAATAAAAAGTGAAAATCCAAAAATGAGTGATGAAATTATTGCAAAATTATTGAACATTCATAGACAAAGCATTTTAAAATCATATAATTTTATTGTTGGATTTTTGTGCCCAGTTTTCTGTTTCAAAGTTACCTAAATTTATTACTAATTTTTTAAAGTATGGAAAATTTTTTGAAAATTTTGTTAGGTTTTTAATGGGTCCTTTCCATGTTTTTTTATGTAAAATCTGATTCAACAACAAAATACGCATTAAATTTCTTCAAATTTGCAATTCAAAAATTAATTAATTATTTTAAAAGCATTTAACGACGGAGGAACAAAACGAAAAATACTCATTCATTTTTTGCGTTCACTTTAATTGGGTTGCGCCGAATGCACTTATGCAATATCGGAAATTTGTATCTTTACAAACAATAAAAATAAAAAATAAATTAAAAAATGTGTATTATTCTCTTTCGATTCACCAAAGGCATTTATAAAATTCTTTTGGATTTTTAAATTAGTCTCATAAAATTTTAAATAAATTTAAGTCTCTAAAATTTTGCAAATTCTTAAAATTTTTATTCAACCAATTTAAAAAATATTTTAATTTATCTTCATTAAAATATAAAATTATTTTGCTTCCAATAAACAACGAATCTCCTAAAATGATCGGCGCAAAACAAAATTTGCATAAATTGACAAATTACCGTTATAGTCCTCTGCTGATGAAAAACAATAATTACGAGGAGGAGGAGGACAACATCCATGTAAATGGACAATATTTTAATTGTGAGTTTAGTCAAATTAAGGGAATTAAAAACTTAAATAAGGATAATAAAAAAGTGGGAAAAGGTTTGAAATTTAAAACGTAAAAAATGCAATTTAAATTTGATTTTAAATATTTTCTACGCGAATGATCAGTTGAAGCAAAATCAAGCTTATCAGAATGAACATAATAAATTGAACATAAAATGGCAAAATATTATGTTAAATTTTAAAAAATTAAAGGTAATTGAAGGTCCGAAGGTAAAGGTAAAATAACATTAAAAATTTTCGAAAAATTTTTTCTGGGTTTCTAGATTGTTGGTAAAACTCCATTAAAAGATATTATTAATTAAGAAAATGAAAATAATTAGGTGGAAAAATTTACCATAAAAGGTTTGAATGTATTAAACAGTTTTTTTCAGACAATTCACCCAAAAATTTGTGCAAAAAACTCATTATGGTTTTAATATTGATCTGCCTGATCACTTTTGCCCTATTAACTACCGTTGTGTTCCATGGTTCAATGATCATTCGACAAAATATTGTAAGTTCGGGTTCACAATTGGACAGTGAACAACTCATTTGGAGAAAAGGACAATTGGATAGTGAATATTACGACAGTAAAATATATTTTTTTAGATTATCAAGTTATATTGAATTTTCTGAAGTCCGATCCGGCATTAAAGTAGTTAAGTGATTCCTTTCTAAAGCCAAGATAAAGAATGTTGTTGAAAAAATAAACAAGTTCAAATTTATCGCTATTTATTAAAAAGCCAGGCGCTTATGAATTGCCTAATTAGACCGGAGGAATTGCCAAATGTCTCAAGAAAAATAATTTTTAGTAATTGTGCAAGCCATTTATAAATAAACTCACTGTCCTAATGTCCAATTGTCCGTTTCTTTCCAAATGAATTCACTGTCCAAATGTCCGGATACGCATTCTCGACCCAATTCGGCGAATTTCCACCAGACAAATTTCAGTTTTTCACGAAAGAAACGTGTCCACTAATTAACTCATCGGCATTTCAAAGCGCAATTGAACACCAAAAACGCGGGTTGATCCAGCTATTTCTCGCTAATGGTCAGCTCGACGTGAATGGCACATGGACATTGATTCCACAACATTATAATGTGCGGCCAATTAGAATTTGCAATATTTTCTCACCATTACAGAACCCAACTATGCATATACAGTAATCAATAGGTCGTGACGGGACTTCAGTTTTCTAAAAAAGCCCTTTTCTGTTAATAATACTTACTTCTTTGACTGTGAACGAAAAAATTTGGCATATAAGAATTTAATTCGGGCTTTTAGCTCCCAATTTTTCATTTAATCTGCAAATTTCTAAAATTGCAGCACATAAAATTTGCCGTAGACGACCAAAAAAAGGACATTAGAGATTAAATGGAAAATTAATGTGAATTTTTTATTGATTTTTCTACTAATTTGGCATTTTTTTATAGCAAATTTGGGGCAATCTGTTCAACAAGCTTAACGTGCTTAAACTTCAATCGGACGGTGAAGAGTACAAATATTTCATCGCCTTCTCATCGAAAAAAGTAGCGAGACACTGCACATTAATCACGCTTGTTAAGTTTAATTGGGCACAAAATGCCACAAAATTCTTTATTAAATTTCAAAGAAAATCAATTTAATTAATTTTTTGTACTAATTACATGAGTAATTTTTGTACAAATTACCAATGATTCGCCAGCTTCGGAAAATGTTTTTTAAATTATGAACTAATAAGCGTTAAATCGTAAAAATTTTTTAAATAAATGCAAAAATATGCCAAAAAATATGAATAAATAATTTTTATAATAACTTTTTTTATGTGTTGGACATGCGGTAAACGCGGAACGCAATTTGACCCAAATGTTCCCAGAATGCCGCCTGGTCACTGCTGATCCGGCAGCTGAAATCAACGCCAATTTGACGCGCCAAATTGGCGGCACTTTTGTGCAGGCGGCGGTTGGCGGTGAAACGGCCACGGGACAGCCAGTGAATTTTTGGGGAAAAGGTAATTATTAGGCACTAATGGCGGTCGAGAGTCTTTCAGTATCGAGCATTTGAAGATTCTCGGTAACTCGAATAAAGTCTCGAGCTCCGCAAAATAGTAATCTTTTTTCGTCTAAATCCTGCGGTTTTCTGTATTTATTTGGCGTTATCACTTTTCCTAGGTTTTTATTTTTTAGAACATAAAAAACCTAAAAAAAAATTTGAAAAAAGCTATTTTCAACTATTTGGAGCTTTGCCCAAAAATTTATTAACAAAAATGCAATAAAGTGACAAATACTCCCAAACAATCGACCCCAAAAATTCCGGAAAATAAGGACCTAAGAATCGACCCAAAAATTTCTAAAGACATGCATAATAAAGGAAAAAATTTTTTTCGTCTCCAAAATTTATTTTTTATTTTTTTGAATTTGGTTTTTAAAAATTATATATCTCAATACTAAGTTGGCTTAATTTTGTTGCTTTTTAGGTTAAATTTTTACAATTTTACACCCCTAAATTTGGAACTTTTTGGCACCTCTTTTCCCATTTTTAGCACCTATTTTGGCTGTTTATAACCTAAAAAATAACCATTTTGACAATTTTTAGCAACTTTAAATTACATTTCTACTAATTATCGGCAGATAATCCGCTTTGAAATTGGCAACGAAAAAGATTTGACAATGAAGTCGGGGCGTCGTTTGTGTACAGAATTTATTAGTCAACCAAATTCAATTAATT
Source organism: Heterodera glycines (assembly GCA_004148225.2). NCBI lineage: Eukaryota > Metazoa > Nematoda > Chromadorea > Rhabditida > Heteroderidae > Heterodera > Heterodera glycines. The sequence continues at coordinate 2,698,058 of CP049709.1, forward strand.
TGAGTATTCAAAATCCCAAGAATTTTTTTTTAAATTAGGACTGTGGAATCCCGAATCCCAATCATAAATATTTCATGATAGCTTTTCTGCTTAATATTTTCGATTTTCCGTCATTCACCATTTTATTGGCATCTGTGATCAGTCAAGCAAATATATTATTGTAAAAAATGTTTTCTGTGTAAACCTTTGTTTCCATAAATTGGAAAAAAATTTTTGTATGTAATAATTTGTTTAAAAATCTCAAAATTAACAAAAAATTGCCCAGATCATTTAAATTTGCATAAAATATTTAAAATAAAGGTAAACAAAAGAATTACAATTTAAAAAAAAAGCGAATTGTTCTTCGAATCATTTATTCTTCAAATTGTAATTTCCATTTTAAAAAATTATTTCGATTTATTTTCACCGTGTTGCTGCGTTTGACTGTGTCCATTTCACTCGGGTACGGTAGAAAGAAGCCACCGTTGCCGTTGTTGGCATACGGTATAAACATTTTGGACTGCACTGAAAATTCACCACCAGCAGCCGATGTCGAAGAAGGGCTCCCCAATTTTTTAGCACTTTCACGATCGCTAAAATGAAAGGCCAAATTTAAAAAATGCCAAGGCGGCAAAATTTTGAAATTTTACTTTGAAAAAAGTTTCGACCACAATGACGACGACTTTTTTGAAGGCGATGGCACCGCTTCACTGCTGTTGTCAAGCAAAGAGATCAGTGTGATCAGCATGAGAACAGCAGACACATTCCAAAATGAAGACATTTTAGTAAAGACTCTCAGCAATGGAATTCTCTAAAAAGAAACAAATAAGTTTTTCTCTTTTATTTTGCTGAATTTTCCAATTATTTCTCTTTTTTTGAGTTCATTTCGTTTTTCTTCTTCTTTTTCTTCCCATTTTTCTCCAAATATTTCGCCAAATGACTTTAAAAAAAATTCTTCTAAAGTCAACTAATTTTAGACCGGACAATGATTAGTTTATTTTTGTTAAGGAATAGAAAAAATGAAATCGAAAATATTGAGTAAAAACCGAACAAAAAACTGAAAAATTCGACCGTGCCGGTCGCAAATATGATTTTTAAATGGTGGCAAATTATTGAATCCAAAGCAGCAGTTATATTTTACTTAATAAAATAAGGAAATCCTGTTTAATTTCAAAGAAATAATAATAATAATAATTTTATCTTAATGACAAAATAATTGCCAATTGGTAAATTAATGATTAAATAAAATTTTATTACTTTCTACTGGAGCTCATTCGAAAATAATAAACATATTTTCAATAAAAATAAAATAAATTCACAATGTAAAGAGATTTTAGAAAAATTAATGCAATTTTCGAATTAATTTTATCCCATTCTTTTGCTGTGTATTTTCTTCCTTTTTGCTTTATTTTTTCTTTTATTTTATAATATTTTCCAATTATTTCTCTTTTTTTCTTCTCATTTCGTTGTTTTTCTTCTTTTTCTTCCCATTCTCCAAATATTGCATCAAATGATTGTGTTCACAATTTTAGCAATTTCATTATCACTCATTTTTGCATTTTCTCTTTTTATTTGCGAATAAATTTTCATTTTCTCCTTTTTTTCTTCCTCCGTTATTCTTTTCTTGCTAATGCCAAATTGTTTCTTCCATTTAATTATTGTAGTTTTGCTTTTTTGCAGGTGCATGACCCCTATTTTTTGATGGCCAATTAAACCCACCAAATGTTCTACCGTACATTTGACCGTATCCTTCGCCAAGGTCATTTTGCGCTGTTCCACACCGACATGTTCACGGGCGCCGCGCCATTGCATTTGTTCCTCCGAATGTTCTTCGTCAATGTGGACCAGGAACTGTGCATCAGGAAATTCCTTTGCTAACCGTATACATTGTACTGTCTGTACCTACTGACTGTTACTGTACCCATACAATATTTTGGTATCTTTCACTGTTTATAATAAAATTTTTCGTTTTTGCCAGCTTTCGACTACAATAATTAAAAATTTCGGCTTAATTGTTGTTTTATTTATGAAACCATTGACTCGGTAATTTAAATAATAAATAGAATTATTAACATTATCAATTCCTCTTAGGAGAATGTTATTTAGTTTTTGAATTTTACTCCATTCAATTAACTTCCATTTTTTCACTAATGATTCTGCGAATTAATCAGTTTTTTGTTTTAATGGCACTGCATATTCCATTGCGTGTTTCTCATTTTTTTACATTTTGGGGTCCCACAAAGCTGAAGCACTTTAATTAATTCTCGGGTAAAAGGAAATGAAAGCTCCGTTAAATGAGAATTAGTAATTTAAATAAATGAAAAAGGTAATTATAGTATGTTGATAAAATAATGAAAAACATTTCTTATTACAAAAAATAAACAAATGAATTCGCAGAAATGGATTTTCGGTTTCTTAGTAAACAGTCCATTTTAATTACCCCAACATTTTCTAATGACGTGCTAAATCATTAACACCACAATTTGTTTGTTCGTTTACATGAAACTCTAATCAAAGAGTTTTAATAAATTTAATTAGAGATAACTTTTTTAATTTATTGGCCAAAATTTTATATAAAAAAATTTACTTATAATATTGTGTCATTACATTGCGATATTAACGCTTTTCCTGCTGTTTGTGTCCCCTTTATTGCCTCGTATGATTATTTTATTAATAATTTTTTGTTATTTTAGAAAAATGACCGCGGAGGGTTAATTAAAAACTAAAGAATTACCTCTTTGGCCGCTAGGCTAAATAGATGCTAATGCTTTGTATTATTACAGATTTAATACCTTTTGACTTTCTGAATTTGCCATTTTTATTTTTTTGAAATTACTTTATTTTAATTAGGTATTAATGATAATTAGAGTTAGAATTAATAATAATTAGCGTTAAATTAAATGTCGACCTAAATTCTATGCTAAAAATTAAAATATTTCCTGCTTCCAAACCCATAATTAAGGAATTTTTTAAATTTAGGAATACCAATTTTAAATATTAAAAAAAATCTTAACTCAAATTTTCCTGATCATGTCAACAAGAAATCATTTAGGAATTGTCAAAGATTTATCACTATTTTTTTAAATTTATTATTTCATAGACCTATAAATTTTACCATTTTCCATGACAAAAAAAACAGATTTGTGGAGCAATTAATGTGCCAATTGTGTCATAGGTTAAGGCAAACATCCCGAAAAACTATTGTTTTTTGATGATGTCATTTATGATTTTTTTTTCTTAATTGAGCTTGATAAAAGAGAAACATTACGCCATTTTTTTCTTTTTCAATTTGGCCATAGGACCGGAAACAGACGATAAATGAATGGCATTATGTTGCTTTTGAGACAATAATAAATAAAATGAAACAAGGACCATCATCATTATGGCGCGGATTTTTAGGGGGCGAAAAAGTCCAAAATAGGGACCTAAGGGGCAAAAAATTCGAAAATAGGGGCGAAAAAGTTTTTTTCCATTTATTTCCAATAAATTCAGATGTAATTGATTTACACCACTAACCCCCCTCGCCCCAATTTTTAAGCCCAATTATTATTTTTTGATTATCAAAAACGCCTACGGCAAAACAAATTCACTTCAGCGGCGGCTCAATTATTTTTGCGTGACTTTGTGTTGTAATTGGCCCTTCTCCCCATTTCATTTCCGTAATGAAATCGGATATTTATTTCGTCATCATAAAATAATAATTTTTCGTAAAATTCAGTGTTTTATTCTCAAAAATCTGGCACTTCTCAAGAAAAATAATTACATTTTAGTCCATATTTTTTTTTTACCAAATTTTTTCCAAAAAAATTTTAGACAAAGCGAAGCAAAACATGATGCCGGCGGCAAAGTTTAGAATAGCCGGAATTAAATTTAAAAAATTCAAATTAGTTTTTGCCATTTGAAATTTTGAAGTCATGACTTTGTATGTTAACTAACGATAAATAGAACTCATTATTTCATAAAAATAGCATTTTGCCATCCTTTTAAGGTTTTAAATGAATACTTAGCCACAAATCGCTAAAAAGAATTTATTTATTTAAATTTTGTTAATAAATTACTTAATTTTATTAATTTTTAGTCAAAATTTCAAATCTTAAGTTAAAAATAATTATTTTTTTATTTCTATTAAAGTAAAATATTAATTTTTTAATTAAGAAAATACTTATCTAATTAATATTTCTTTAATTTTTTTTGAGTTTTATTAAAGTTTTTTGCTATTTATTTATTGCCATATAAATTATTTTATAATAGAAATTGAATTTACTTCTGAATTTATTTTTATATTAAATTTAAACACATTTTCATTTTATCCCATCCAACGGAAATTGCCATAATCAAAATCTTGGCATTTTCGTACTTTTAAACAAAATGGAAATTTACCATTGAAGCAGGGCTGGACGAAGCTCGGCCTTGCACTCGAAGCCGAAGCCGAAGGCGAAGCCCAATTTTTATTCGAAGTCCGAAGCTCGAAGCCCAAAAAACCCAAAGTTTTCGAAGCCGAAGTTTTTTCAAAATTTTTTTTTAATTCCAACAAATTTTTTCATCACAAAATTTCGGTTAAATATCAAATAGACCAACCAACAACCCCTTTCGATAAATAAATATAATGATTTTTTTAACAATGTATTTTGCAAATTTTTATAATTCTTAGAATACTCACAGTTTTTGAGTCAATTTAAAAAATAAAGGGAATTTTGGAACTCCGGCGGTGCCGATAGGCGCCGCCGGGAAAATTTTGAAATTTTAGTGACAGATTTAGTTCAAAAATGAAAAGATTTTGCGATTTTAATTGTTAAAAGCACGAAGTTCGAAGCTCAAAAACCCGAAGTTTTCGAAGCCGAAATTTCGCCCAGCCCTGATTGGAAGGGCGACATAATAATTACTTTGTAAATTTCTCAGAACATTATATGTAATTACGTACCGAAAATGGCAATATAATAATAGTTTCATACTCAGTAATTTGTGTAATTTATGGTTGGCATCATTTTTTGGAATAAATGTCGCGTGAAAATGAATGGCTTTTTCTTGCACGGCACCGCCCGTATATTAGCAGCATTTTTCACCATTTTGCCATCACTCTTGAAATTGTTAATCCGTTTTGGCATCATTTTAATACATAGTTAACTGCTTTTAGGCTAATTGCATAGGGTTATAAGAAAAATTTTTTTTTAATGCGATTTCCAAAAAATTTTCGAGTGTAATTTTTTTTAAATTATGTGTGCTTTTGGAATAAAAATAATTTTTGGTCAGTTTTGTTTTTAACATGTTTTTGGCAGAACATTACCTATTATGAGGCTTTTGGGTGGTCAAATTATGATAATTTATGCGATATTTACTAAGAAAAATAATCGAACTTAAAAAAAATGTTCATTCCCTCCCCCCTCCCCCAATGGCTCTACAAGACTGGTTCTATTAAAAATTACCAAAAAAAATTTAAATTTTTTAATGTAAAATTTCATTTTGGCATTTCCACAAAAGGATTCCAATGTTTATTTACCCTTTGAGCGCCTGTGTGACCTAGGAATGCATAAATAAGTGCATGTGTATCCAATTCTATTGCTATTGTTTGGGGTAGCATCGACCACCAATTAATTAGGCGGTTTTGTAAGCGAAAATTCAGCTGACGCCGCGGGGGATTTGAAAAAAACACAAGGGTTAAAAAAATTTCAAGGTTCAACTTTCAACTTTTAGTCGAGCGCACTCAAAATTTTTGTTAGTTTTTCTTCGGCATTCTCGGATTTCTTTTTGCGTAATTTTTGTTTGCAGAAAATGGATGACGGATGCCCGGAGGGGCGGGGGGCGAGGCGGGGCTTAAAAGAAAAAGCTGGCCTAGTGAAAAGGGCAAATTCGCGAACATTATCTCCTGCTGAAGCCTAAGCAGAGGGCATTTGTTAAGCTATACGATTATAAAAATTTGCTAAATTCTAGCCAATCCGTGTACATTAAATTCGGAATTTCTACCCAACCGTAAGTTACTTAAATCGTATTTCACTACCCACCCTAAGTCCTTAATCTTAATTTTTACCCAAAGTCTTTAAATTATTTTTTTAATCCGGTCTTCCTAATAATAATGAAAATTTGCAACGACAAAAAATATTCAAAACATTAATTTGCATCATTTTTTGCCTTTCCTCTCCTCCTCTGCTGTTGTTGCATTTGAATTTAAATCCTTCCGCCGGTGGCACTGCGCACTTTGGCATTTTAATGCTCACCAGTGCCGACAGCAAACACTAAAATGCTTATTAGTCTAGGGTCACATAAGCCTTATTCCCCTGTGGGTGGCATCATTTTGTCATCAGAAATTTAGTGAGAATATGATTCACTTTTCGTTGTTTAAGTGCTGCCTTGGATTGAATAATTTCCCACCATTTAAAAATCATATTTGCGACCGGCACGGTCGAATTTTTCAGTTTTTTGTTCGGTTTTTACTCAATATTTTCGATTTCATTTTTTCTATTCCTTAACAAAAATAAACTAATCATTGTCCGGTCTAAAATTAGTTGACTTTAGAAGAATTTTTTTTTTTTGAAAAATATAAAGAAAATTCATTTATGCTAAATCCCACCGTTATTCCTAATTATCATATTAGGAAAATGTTGTTTTCGCTAATTAATTTATCGTTGGCACAAAACGAACTTATTTGTTTCTTTTTAGAGAATTCCATTGCTGAGAGTCTTTACTAAAATGTCTTCATTTTGGAATGTGTCTGCTGTTCTCATGCTGATCACACTGATCTCTTTGCTTGTCAACAGCAGTGAAGCGGTGCCGTTGCCTTCAAAAAAGTCGTCGTCATTGTGGTCGAAACTTTTTTCAAAGTAAAATTTCAAAATTTTGCCGCCTTGGCATTTTTTTAATTTGGCGTTTCATTTTAGCGATCGTGAAAGTGCTAAAAAATTGGGAAGCCCTTCTTCGACATCGGCTGCTGGTGGTGAATTTTCAATGCAGTCCAAAATGTTTATACCGTATGCCAACAACGGCAACGGTGGCTTCTTTCTACCGTACCCGAGTGAAATGGACACAGTCAAACGCAGCAACACGGAAGGCCATTTCCTTGACCCATATGATGGTGGCTCATCGTGGTTGAGCCTCAGCGATCCGAGCCGACTTGAATGGAACTTCAACAGACTGCGCTAATGAGGAGGGCAAAGATCAACACAATGATCGTTGACCAAAAATCAGTGCGAAGAGACCAACGATCACACTCCCAACTGATCATTTATTAAAACCAATCAATAATTTATGACACAAATCACACCCAATCTTACAATTCAGATGGAGCATGTTCTTAAACATACACTTACATAATATTTTGTTGGAAAAATATGTGTTTTACATTTGTTTTTCATTAGTTTTATGATGGTTTTATAAATTAGTAAAAATTATTGAAAAATTAAAAGAAAATTTAAAAAAATGAAAATATGTAAGAAAAAGTCCAAAATATGTACCAAATATGTATAAAATCCCGAAATATGTAAAAATATGTAAATAAAAGTCCTAACTTTTGTTCGCAAACACAAAAAAGAAAGTGTTTTCCTACTATTTAGAGCACGGAGAAGCCAGAAAAAAATACGTATATAGTAAGCAAAATATTCATCGAAAGAATGAAACAAAATTATTACGAAATTTTAAGGAAAAAACGGAATAATCCATATAATAAATATATATGAAATGGAAGAGAAAATTTAACTCCCAAAAAATAGGGTGTCCTTATTCTAATGTTACACAGTGTATGAAATGGAAGAGAAAATTTTTTATTATATAAGTCGAAACATAAACGCAGAAATAAAAAAGAAAATGAAAATTTGTAAACAAAATGATAAGAAAATTGCAAAAATTTTGAAAACATATAGAAAAAAATATAAAAAATTGGTGAAACAATTTGGTGAAGAACAAATTCGAAGAACAGCAGAAAGTATATTTTATTTTTATTTTATAATTCAAAAAAGAATTAATATAAATTTTTTCTTCAATTCGCTGTAAAATAACGGAGAAAGAAAAAATTTAAAAAATGAAAATTTATTGGGAAATTAAGAAAGAAAATTCAAAAATGAGTGACAATAAAATTGCTAAAATACTGAAAATTAACAACAAAAAAAGAAGCATTTTCAATTGGAAGAAACAATTTAGAGACGAAATTTTGGGATAAAACTAGAGAAATGCAAATCAATGTTTTTCTTTTAATGAACATTGTTTTAATAAATCAACATTAAAGTTGATCTTTATTTATTATCAACATACATTATGCCATCAACGTTAATATCAATGCTATTTTTAAAGTTACGATAATTTTTTCAAAATTACAGTCTTTTAATTTTTGGCGGAAAATAAAATGGGTAGAGAGATAACACAAAAGTGAGAGGGTGTTAAATTCAGCTCCAGTCATACAAAAGCATTTTTGATGAAGAAGAACAAAGAAAAATTAATTCAAAAGAGAACGTTACGGGAAGAGATTTAAGACAGTGAGAGAACATAGTGAAGCAATCTGCGTCTACTACCAAAAGAATCAGCGAAGAAGGGAAGTGAACTCTCTTCCCATTTGGCTCTCCATTGGAATTATTTTCTCTACCCTCCTTGATCAAAAATGTTTTGTATGACTGGAATTGAAATTCAGAACTCTCTCATTTTCACGTTAACTCTCTCCCTAAAATTATTATTCTCTGAAACAAATTTAAAAAATTATCAAAATTTAAAAAAATAACGTTGATATAACGTTGAGGGCATAATGCAAATTGATTTAAATAAATATCAACATTTACATTGATACCCCGCTAAAGGCAATAAAAATGTTGATTTGCCATTCTCTAGATAAAGCAGAGAATTTGATGAAGCATTCAATTCAAAGAAAAAAAATATTTTTATGATAAAAATATATATAATTGAAATGAAGGAATGTAAAAATATTTCGGATTAATATATTAATTTTAATATTCATTAACCAAATTTGCTCCATAAATGTTTCGCAGCATATATTTACATTTGAATCATCATCATAAATAATTCAAATAAATTTCATTAAATTTTGTTAATTATACTTTTAAAATGCAGTAATAATTTATCGTTTGATCAAATTCTTCTCACTGATCATTTCCTCATTCCATTACAGTATGTCGCTGCTGGTTTGGCCAAATTACAGTAGGATGACAAGGCCAGCGATGGCGATGGCCAAAGCAAACAATTCATTGCCGCCTTCACCTTGCGGACCCTTCCAACAAAATCCGCGGGTGTCGACTTTATTGTATGCGACACATTTGTACCCTTCGCCTTCGCATGGGTTACTGTCAGTTGTACAACCTTAACCAAAAATGCAATAAATACGGTAGACAACTAAACAGCAATAAGGATATGGCCATGTGACAGTGAAAATAGCAGAGCCAGGAATTCCGGGTCCCATAATTTGACCCTAATTCTGATCTTATCTTGAATTCGCAAATACATAAAAAAATTATGGTAATAATTATTTTTGGCTTTAATAATATTTGTAATATAATGACCACCAAAATTTTCAAGGAAAATACCTTCATTAATGGCTTCTTATATGCAAAATTTCTAATTCTTTTGTTTACGTATAAATTTTTAAAAAGTGCAACAAAATAAAATTTTGTCGTTAAATTTTAAGTTTTATAAGTGCGCGGGTACTTGTAAAAAATTTTGAATGTATGAAATTTTTTGAAATTTTCCAGTCTGATAGCACATATATGAAGGTATTTCCCAGCAAAATTTGAAGCCATTCTGACAAAACTCAATTAACAGAAAATCAATATTTTAAGCTTTGTGAAATTTTATGCCTAAAAATCCGGTCTCTTATGATTATACTCATTAAATAAATTAATATTTTTCTACAGTAACCCTTTTTGCCGTACCTTCGTCACGCTTCTTTGTCGCTCCAATGTCCACCGGCACATTGCCCTTGTACTTGTCCGATTTCCATCCTTCAATTTTGCACTCCACATATTCACTGGTGTATACTTTGTTGCAGCAGTTTTTGAAGGTGCAACTTTAACAGTTTTCGCATACCGTACCCACACCGTTCTCATCACCGTCTTTGTCTCTGCACACGCCGTCCAATTGGCATTCAACGGCCGCATTTGAAAGACCCTAAATTTTGGCGTGAAATTTTTATTGGATTTTTAAACCCCGTCCTTTTCAAAAAATCCATAAAAATTTAATTTTACAAAAATTATTCACTTTGGTTCAAAGTAATCAAATTTTTCATTTTTTCGGTTGGACTTTTATGCCCCGGAATGGGTGTTTTATCATATTTAAAAAATCACCAAAAAGTAATATTTTCCTGAACTTTGATTCAAAGCAATAAAATTTTTCATTTTGCGTATCATTCAATAGCGCAAAGTAAAATTTATTAGTTATAACTTAAAAATTTAATTTTAAAAATAAAATTTTTGAAAAGTTAACGAAAGTTTTCGAATATGCTTTTAAATAACATCAAAAAAAATTCACAAATTTTCACTGCCTCAAATCATTTGAGTTTTTTATGAATTATTTTCCAATTTTAATCCCTTATTAGTGGATAGGATTTAAGAGCATCCTATTTTTTTTGGCATTTTTGACCTATATTCTATAAAATTCAAATTCTTAAAATTTAATTGAAAATTTTGATGATAATTACTCACTATAAACATTTGCATTAATGCAAAGGCACTGAAAATGTTGAAGATCATTTTATGAATCTTTCAAGAATAAAATACTTCGAGAGTAAAATTCAAAATTAAATTAATTTTTATAAGATAATTTGAGTGATAAATTTAAATTTTATGAATTAATTATATTGAATTAAATCATGATTAAATTCCGCACAAGTTTTGTACACAAAGAGATTTATCTGCGGTGGATGATCAAAATATTTTCTCAAATGACTTTTAAAGAGACGCAACAATTTCCGTTAATTAACTTGTTGTGACCAATAAAGGCGCAATTAATCGCTTCAATTAATTCTAGTGATCTTCAATGGACTAAATTTGGGCAAATTTTCAAAAGAAAAACCTGAATTAATAAAAATTTTACTAACGCTTTCTTACACCGATCAAAATTCCATTAAAAGCGGTAATTAATGTGTAAAATAAAGGAAAATTAGGGTCGGTATTGTTTCGGTTGTCGCGGTCACGGCTCAGCGCAACCGCGGCAAAAATAAAAATTTAATTAACTGGGGGTCGGGGCGAGAGGAATCAAAGTAAAAAAAAGGGGACGGCAAATGGGAAGAAAATGGAAGAAATGTGAACGGCACAAATGTGGTGCAAAAATGAGGATCGCAAAATGGGAGGAAACATCGGAGGGAACTGGATGAGGACGGCGCAACAGACAACACGGCGGCAACAAACGCCAGGAAGGCACGAAAGGGTGGCACAGCGAGGATGGTCAAGGGCACGAAGGGACGGCACGTCAGGGCGCATGATCGGGCGGCTCAGGATGTGCGGTCAATGGCATGACGGAGCGGAACCGGCAGGGGGCGCGCGTGTCGAAAATGAACGAGTTATGGTTATTTTCGATTTACAAATTTTTTCTATGTTTTCTCTCCCCCAGGGGATGCTAAGCAAAGGACTCTCTCTCCTTTGCTTAGTCTCTCTTCTATTGGCTGTTTAGCCATTGGTCTTCAGCGACCGCCGCTACCGAACGGCGCTAATGTATTCAATTTTCCCTTTCCCTTCCTTTTTTCATCAGAGGCAACAATCAGCCGATGAAATCGCCGTCTTTTGCTCCCTCCCTCTCTGTTCCGCCAATCTGCATTTCTCCACTGCACATCCATCGCTTCATCTCTGCTCCCCCACTGCTTGGCCTTCTGCCGTTCCATCTGCCATCTCATCCGCCCCCACTCTCTCTCCATCGCACATCATTCGCACCATCTCCGCCTGGCCCCACCGCTTGGACAATGCCATTGAAGAACGACGGACGGAAGACATTTCACATCATTTAAACTGTTGCGACCCTTCGATCCACCCCCTCCCCCACCGATGGACAATTTTCTTTTCCCCGTTCTCATTCTATTAATTTTGCTTCGCTCATCTCAACTGACAATAAAATTTGCTCCGTCAAATTGTCAAACAAAGGGGAAAAAGTCGGCTTTTTCTAATCCTGAATAAACATCAGATTCGGGGTTCCCTTTCTAAATTAAATCCCGGAAGGGAATCGTCTTTTAGAAAAGGGCCTAAAAACTGTAAGCAGGGAATTCCCAACCCTGGGACCAAGAACGGTACCGTAAGACACTTGGTACGGTAAAAGCGATTTGGATCACTTGTGATTTCCATTCGCCGATCGCTGTTTAGCGCATTGTCCCCTCACATCAAGCACTGGTGCTTGAAATCCCGGTTAATCATTTGATCGGTCCTTTGCCCGATCAGTCTCGCTCCATCGTTAGGCATTTTTGTCCACTGTGTTATTCATTTCCAAAATAATTGTTTTCTCCCCCTTTTGTTGCTCTCCATTCTTCACTCCGCTGATCGCCGCTTGGACCTTTCTCTGCTGACCAATTGATCACCACTTGGACCGTTCTTCGTTGACCAACTGATCACCACTCGGACCTCTCTTCGCCTCTGTCCGAGCATCACCAGGTCCGGTGTTCACCAATCGCTGTCACCAACTGATCGCTGCACACACCAGTCGAGGACCAATTGACGCCGTTGGATCAGGTCAAGCACAGCTAACTGTCCAATTAGCCGGTTATTTAACCGGCTATCCCTCGCGTGTCAATTAGTCGATTGTTTAATCGGCTAACAATCTGGTCTCAAATTACTATCTCCCAACGGCCTATTCATTCACAGTTGCGCAGGCAACCGCCGCTTAAGTCCCATTCTAAGCGGTTTGCGTTACGCGGCTCAGGGAAGAAAATGGAAAGGCGGAGGAGACGAATGCACCTCAAGTGCAGTTGGTCAATTGAATTTGTTTGAAGTTGTGTCCTTCTTTTTATACGGCTTTTTCCGTTCAAAGTACGCTCCAATTTCCCTTTTTTAATTAAAAATTGTTTTTATTATTATATCCATTTGGTTTTGCCATTTTCCATTTTTTGTTTGCTTTTCCCTTTTTCTAGTATACTTTCAAGGTTTTTCATCTAGAATTAATTATTTGTATTTATGGTTTTAATTTTTTTTTAAATTGAAAATATCATTAATTTATTCTTTAAAGCGCGATTTTACGCTCTGTCGCGACATAGGTTTGTTCGTAGATTTTTTTTAAATGGACAATTGTGTAAAATAGCAAAAAAAATGGGAACAAATCGAAATAAAATTCAAAAATGGATCAAAGAAATTGGTCTTCAAAAATTCAAATCTTACAAATCAAAAACAAATGAAGAAAAAATAGAAAATATTCAAAAATTTATTGGAACATCAAATGAATATAAACAAAAAAGAAAAAATTCTGAAAAAGAATGTAAACAAAATTATGCTGTAATTTGTAAGAAAATTGGAGTTAGCAATAGAACAATTACGAATTGGAAGAAACAATTTGGAATTAGCAGTAAAAAAAATAACGGAGGAAAAAAAATTGAAAAAATGAAAAATTATTTAGAAATAAAAGATAAAAATCCAAAAATGAGAGATTATGCACTTTCAAAATTCTTGAAAATTGATAGAAAAATCATTTCTAATTGGAAGAAGCAATTTGAAATTCGCTAATTTTGAGAAGAATGTTTGGGACTTTTATTTACATATACGGGCTTTTTTTACATATTTGTTACATATTTTAAACTTTTTCTTACATATTTTCATATTTTTTTTTTAATATTTTGAGAATTTCTGAAAATTTTTAGAAATTTCTTTGAAAAAATAACAAATATTTTTTTGAAAACAAAATTACTTTTTAAAATACTAAAAATTTACATATTTTGAGTTTTTCTTACATATTTCTGGATTTTTTTTCATATTTTTGACATCCCTATCGAATATATTAAAAAAAAACATTTTTCTGGCAAGACAATTTACAAATTTAATAAAATTTCAAAACATTTCATTAAAAATTATAAAATGAATTCGATGAGTCCAAATTTCTAATGTTGATCTTTGCCCTCCTCATTAGCGCAGTCTGTTGAAGTTCCATTCAAGTCGGCTCGGATCGCTGAGGCTCAACCACGATGAGCCACCATCATATGGGTCAAGGAAATGGCCTTCCGTGTTGCTGCGTTTGACTGTGTCCATTTCACTCGGGTACGGTAGAAAGAAGCCACCGTTGCCGTTGTTGGCATACGGTATAAACATTTTGGACTGCACTGAAAATTCACCACCAGCAGCCGATGTCGAAGAAGGGCTCCCCAATTTTTTAGCACTTTCACGATCGCTAAAATGAAAGGCCAAATTTAAAAAATGCCAAGGCGGCAAAATTTTGAAATTTTACTTTGAAAAAAGTTTCGACCACAATGACGACGACTTTTTTGAAGGCGATGGCACCGCTTCACTGCTGTTGTCAAGCAAAGAGATCAGTGTGATCAGCATGAGAACAGCAGACACATTCCAAAATGAAGACATTTTAGTAAAGACTCTCAGCAATGGAATTCTCTAAAAAGAAACAAATAAGTTCGTTTTGTGCCAACGATAAATTAATTAGCGAAAACAACATTTTCCTAATATCATAATTAGGAATAACGGTGGGATTTAGCATAAATGAATTTTCTTTATATTTTTCAAAAAAAAAAATTCTTCTAAAGTCAACTAATTTTAGACCGGACAATGATTAGTTTATTTTTGTTAAGGAATAGAAAAAATGAAATCGAAAATATTGAGTAAAAACCGAACAAAAAACTGAAAAATTCGACCGTGCCGGTCGCAAATATGATTTTTAAATGGTGGCAAATTATTGAATCCAAAGCAGCAGTTAAACAACAAAAGTGAAAGTGAATCATATTCTCACTAAATTTCTGATGGCAAAATGATGCCAACAGCAGGAAAATAAGGCTTAAGTGACCTTAGACTAATAAGCCTTTTAAGCATGTTAATGTTTGCTGTCGGCACTGGTGGGGCATTAAAATGCCAAAGTGCGCCGTGCCACCGGCGGAAGGATTTAAATTCAAATGCAACAACAGCAAAGGAGGAGGAAAGGCAAAAATGAAACAAATTAATTTTTGAAATTTTGTTGTTGTTGCAAATTTTCATTATCTTAGAGAGACCGGATTTTAAAAATAATTTAAGGATTTTTGGTACCAATTCCAAATTTAAACACTTACGGAAGGGGTCAAAAACAAGAACTTAAGGTCTTAAGATTGTGTAGAAATTTCAAGAGGCCACCTTTTTCTATTCAGCCCCGCCTTCCCCCGGCATCAGTCATCCAAGACTTTTTAAGGGCCCGAACTGTAGCCAAGAAAAGGGTATACGGTAGGCGGATCCAATTATTGTTCAACTAATCTAATAAAACAGTTAACTATGGTTCCAAAACGGATTAACAATTTCAAAAATGATGGCAAAATGGCAAAAAATGCTGCTAATATACGGGCGGTGCCGTGCAAGAAAAAGCCATTCATTTTCACGCGACATTTATTCCAAAAAATGATGCCAACCATAAATTACACAAATTACTGAGTGAAACTATTATTATATTGCCATTTTCGGTACGATAATTACACATAATTTCTGGGAAATTTAGAAAGTAATTATTAAGTCGCCCTTACAATGGTAAATTTCCGTTTTGGCTGAAAGTATGCAAATTCCAAGATTTTGATAAATCTATTATAATGGAAATTTCCGTTCGATGGGAAAAATGAAAATTTAAAGATTTAAATTTAACATAAATATTAAATTATGATAATATTAAATAAAAATTTAAAAATTAATTAAAAAAGAGAAAAACTTAAACAACTCTAAAAAATTAAGAAATTATAAATTAAAAATATTAAATTAAAAAAGAAATTAAATTTAAATTCTTATGAATTAAACTATTTTAAAATGATAAATGATAGAGATAATTTCAATTAAAACCTAATAAAAAGAATATATAAATAAATTATTAATTTGCCCATTTTATTACAAAATTAATGAAATAAATTCATTTTAGTAATTTGTGGCATTTGTTTTTATATTGCCAACCTATTGAATAACTGGTGTTTAAATAAGAAAATTTCAGGGAATTAATTGGTATTTTATCCCAAATTTAAAACCTGAAAATGATGGCATTGTGCTATTTTTATGAAATAATGAGTTGCGTTTACCGTTAATTAACACATAAAGGCATCATTGGTTTCATGTTTGTTATACTAATTGGAACATTCATCATTTTAAAATAATTGGCTATCCTTTTTTGACTTTAAAATTCCAAAAATTTAATACTAATACTAATGGGCATAGGCTTTTTTGCTCTAATGAACTCATTAAAAACTAATTATCTTCACTAGTTAACCCTTTTTAGCATTTACATTACGCCAAATGAAAAGTATGTCTCAATTTTTTTAAAATTCGATTGGAAACTTGTAATTGAAATTAAATTACCAAATTTTGCGATTTTGTGCCATTTTTTAAAGAAAAATAGGAGTTTTGGGGGCGCGGCGGTGCCGATAGGCGCCGCCGGGGGAAAAATTGGAAATTTTGATCATTTATAAACAGGTTTTCACTGAAAATTAGCCAATTTATAGGTAAAATTTTGAAAAATTTTAGGGGAATTTAATCCAATTCTTAGGGGTGTAAAAGTCGTGTTTCGCGCCAAAATGCGAAACGCGAAAGCGAAAGTGCCAAAAAAGCGAAATATGCGAATGCGAAACGCGAATGCGAAACGCGAAAGCGAAAGCTTATCCCTGATAAGTACCTAATTTATAGAATAAAACATTGGGCATTTTGTTATGCTGAGGGTGGGGATGTAAGAATTTATTTTAAATTGAGCCGCCGCTGGAGTGAATTTGTTTTGCCGGAGGCGTTTTTGATAATCAAAAAATAATAATTGGGCTGAAAAATTGAGGCGAGTGGGGTTAGTGGTGTAAATCAATTACATCTAAATTTATTCGAAAAGAATTGGAAAAAATATATATTTTTAATTTATGTCTCGAAAATAAATTAGGTCAAAAAAAATTACCAGAAAACTTTTAAAAATTCAGAAATTTCTTAGTCCACGAATTTTTGGAGCCTCATGAACCGAAATTTGTAATTTTGAAGTTTTTTAAATATTTACATAGGAAAAAACAGCAATTTAATAGATTTCACCCCCCCCCCCCACATTTGAAACTTAAAAATTTCACAAATTATTTATAATAAAATAAATGAAAGATGTTTTTAATATAATTTACCCAGCATTGAATCGGTGATCCAACGTATTGTTTTGCTGAGACCATCAGAGCAAAAAAGGTGAGCAAAGTCGCCTTAATTATTTTATAATATCAATTTTGTTGAACTTAAATTTTGACTCTACAGTATACTTGAATTTTTACTGTTTTTACCGTAATAAAATAATTGAGCCTATCAACTGGATCATCAAATGTTTGTGGCCTGAACAGTTTGGTGATGGCATCGTCTAGAAATGGAATACCAAGCATTTTTTTCTAAAAAAATGAATATTTAATTTAGGAATTATTTTTAATTAAAATGTAACACTTTTAATTGCATGGAAAAACATTAAAAAATGTAGATTTAAAAAAAAATAGTGATAAATCATTGACAATTCCTAAATGATTTCTTGTTGACATGATCAGGAAAATTTGAGTTAATTGAATTTTTTTTAATATTTAAAATTGGTATTCCTAAATTTAAAAAATTCCTTAATTATGGGTTTGGAAGCAGGAAATCTTTTTAATTTTTAGCATAGAATTTAGGTCGACATTTAATTTAACACAAATTATTATTAATTCTAACTCTAATTATCATTAATACCTAATTAAAATAAAGTAATTTCAAAAAAATAAAAATGGCAAATTCAGAAAGTCAAAAGGTATTAAATCTGTAATAATACAAAGCATTAGCATCTATTTAGCCTAGCGGCCAAAGAGGTAATTCTTTTAATTAACCCTCCGCGGTCATTTTTCTAAAATAACAAAAAATTATTAATAAAATAATCATACGAGGCAATAAAGGGGACACAAACAGCAGGAAATGCGTTAATATCGCAATGTAATGACACAATATTATAAGTAAATTTTTTTATATAAAATTTTGGCCAATAAATTAAAAAAGTTATCTCTAATTAAATTTATTAAAACTCTTTGATTAGAGTTTCATGTAAACGAACAAACAAATTGTGGTGTTAATGATTTAGCACGTCATTAGAAAATGTTGGGGTGATTAAAATGGACTGTTTACTAAGAAACCGAAAATCCATTTCTGCGAATTCATTTGTTTATTTTTTGTAATAAGAAATGTTTTTCATTATTTTATCCACATACTATAATTACCTTTTTCATTCATTTAAATTACTAATTCTCATTTAACGGAGCTTTCATTTCCTTTTACCCGAGAATTAATTAAAGTGCTTCAGCTTTGTGGGACCCCAAAATGTAAAAAAATGAGAAACACGCAATGGAATATGCAGTGCCATTAAAACAAAAAACTGATTAATTCGCAGAATCATTAGTGAAAAAATGGAAGTTAATTGAATGGAGTAAAATTCAAAAACTAAATAACATTCTCCTAAAAGAGGAATTGATAATGTTAAATAATTCTATTTATTATTTAAATTACCGAGTCAATGGTTTCATAAATAAAACAACAATTAATTTTGATCAAATTCTGATCAATTGAAGCATATTTCTGGCAAAAAACAAAAAAAAAAACCAAGAAACTGCGCACTGATCAGCTAATAAATTGGTGCCAAGAAATGATACGGAAACTGTGATCAGAGTTTGATCGGTCTGATCGACAGAGGATGAACAATGGAGAAAAACAAAACAATATTTTTTCAAAATTCTAATCACTGAAGCATATTTCCTAAAAAAGGCACAGAAACTGCGATAGAATCTGATGAAATGGTAGAGAGAATGAACAAAACCAGAAATGTCAGTTTATCAGCGAATAATTTGGTGTCCAAAAAGAAAGATCATAAGTGATCAAATGTGGATAGGATGGATAATGCCGGAAAAATGAACAAATAAGCGATTAAATAGTGATCGACGAACAAATTGGTGCCAAAAAAAGCACACAACCATTTTTCAAAAACTTATCATTAGGTTCGTAATTGGGCAAAATGGAGTTGAAATTAGGGTAGGCCGGGTCCGAGTATTTGGGCAAAAACCGGGTCCGGCTACTACCGGGTATCAAAAGCCTTGGTACCGGGTCGGGTACCAGTTTTGAAACCGGATACCGGGTCGGGTATCGGGTACCCGGTGAAATCGGGCATTGAAGAAATTTTTAATTTTTATTTCCTTCAAAATTATAATTTTACAGAGAAATTTTTTAATGTAATAAATAGGGAATAGAATTACATGGAAATCCATATTTTTTTCCTGGACTGTGGGAGGCCTGAAACGCACGAAAAACATGTTTTTAGCTTGGTTTGAAGCTTTTAGGATGGGCTTCAACACTCATTTTATAGCTATTAATTATTTAATTTATTTATATTACGAAGTCAATGGTTTCATAAATGGACCAATAAATTTTTGCAGTAGGTTGATTTCATCTTCGGTTGGATGGGTCCGTGTGTTTGGGCAAAAACCGAGTCCATGTATTACCCGTCCAGAAGAAGCCGGGCTCGGGTCCGGGTGCAAGTTAAGTTTTCCAATCGGCTGACCCTCTATTGAATAACTTTGTGTGGTATTATATTTGTACTTGGTAGAATGGTTTCAAAAATGGAGCCGAACTTTTTTCTTACAACAACTACCGAGAGTAAAAAATTAGTTCTCGATACTGAGAGATTCTTGACCGCAATTAGTACTCAAATGTATTTACCTTTTCATTAGAGTGAAGCGGGACCGGGACCTGGTACTGAAAAAAGCGGGACAACTGAGTACCAAGGTCCCGGTTTTGACCGGGACCGGGACTTGTCTCATTTTTTTCCCGGTTTTACCAGCCAAAAATTCCCGGTTTTTCAACCCGAAAAGGTCCCGGATTATATTTTATTACGAAATATTATTCTTTGATTAAATTTTGTAAAAAAAAATTGGCATATTAAAAAGATATTCTCATTTTTCATAAATTTGTTGTTGCGTTTTTTATGTTGGTCCTGAGGAAATGAAAATCTTTGTAATATTTAATCATTGTCCTATATTTACATATTTTTGTCCTCGTTTTGGTAATCAATCCAACGCTTTTATTTTTTAATTGACAATGATTAGCGTTGAAAAGCATTTCCTAAATTAATCGAAAATATTTTAACAATTCATTCATCAATTATTATATTAGTAATTTTTTTTGTGAAGTTTATAATTTTGTTAAGCATAATGAAAAATATGAAATTTTGTTTATTTCCATTTTTATTTTTATTTGTATTTTTAATTGTTGAAATTACAAAAGTTGAAACAGAAGAGAAAAAGTTGCAAAAAAAGTCATTTGATGAAATATTTGGAGAAAAATAGGAAGAAAAAGAAGAAGAAAGATTGGAAGAAAAAAGAGAAATAATTGCAAAATTCAACAAAATAAAAGAAAATGGAAGAAAATACTCAACAAAAGAATGGAATAAAATTGAAAGAAAATAGCGAAAAAATTGGGGACAAATCAAACGAAAATTTATAAATGGATCAAAGAATTTGGTCTTCAAAAAAATAAATGTCATAAATCAAAAAGTGATGAAGAAAAAATAGAAATTGTTCAGAAATTCATTGAAATGACAAATGAATACAAACAAAAAAGAAAATATTCGCCAAATGAATGGAACAAAAATTATGCCGAAATTTGTAAGAAAATTGGAGTTGGCTATGGAACAATTTGCAGATGAAAGAAGCAATTTGGCATTAGCAAGAAAAGGACAACTGAGAAAGAAAAAATGAATAAAATAAAAATTTATTGGCAAATAAAAAGACAAAACCCAAAAAAGAGTGAAAGGGAAATTGCCGGAATGATGAAATTGATAAAAGGTCAATATTACAATTTGGAGAAGAATTTTGGAAGATTTAATTGGATGATTTAAGAAAAACTGGATAATTTTGCCGAAAAATTATCATTTTGCCCATAGATTCATCAAAAAACTTTTTTAATCGAATTGGAACAATTAAATATCCTTATTTTTTTATTGTTCTCTTGTTCTCCAGATTTTTATGTCATCTAACTAATCTTTTAGTTTGATGCTTCCATTTCCCGCATTTTCCCGTCTTTTTTCAAATATAGCGGCTATAATTCACCCCTCTGAAAATTAATTGCTCATAGACAAAGCATAAAAATGTTCATTTATTTTTTTAAATTTTAAATATTAATTGTAATTAACAAAAACGATAAAATTTCGAATGTTTTAATCAAAATTTTGCTTAAAAATTCCCGTCCATAAAATTAAAATGAACAGAATAATTTTGGAAATATAATCAATTAAGACGCAAAATTATTTTCTTAAAAATATAAAATTAAAATTTATAGAGTTTTATTAATTTTCAATAAATATATATATATTGCATATTATTTTATAAAAGCTTCAAAGCTTTTTTGAAACAAAAAGCATTTAAATGAAAATATATTTTTAATTACAAATATTATTCAAATTAAATCAGTATTGGAAAATTGCTATAAAAATCTTTGATAAAATGTTTGGCCAAAAATGGGAAGAAAGAATAGAAAAACAACGAAATGAATAGAATAAAAGAGAAAATTAAGCATAAAGAAAGAAAATTTTTAAGAAAAGAAGGGTTGAAAATTCAAATAATACTTGCCAAAAAAATTATGACAAATTAAAAGATATAAATGAATTAATACAGAAAAGTCACAAAGATTTGGTTTTTAATCAAAAGAACGAGCATTTTAAAATGAACGAAAAAATTTGGGAAAAATTTTGGAGGATTTAAATGGTGACTAATAAATGCCTAAAAATAATCAGAAAAACTGTTACCAAAATTCTTATATTTCATTAAACCAGTGTATTTGTATATTTGTAAAAAATATAATTTTTTTTAAAGTCCTTAATTGAAGGTAATTAACTTTGCCGAAATTTTTAAGAAAATTGGAGTTAGCCATAACACAGTTAGAAGATGGAAGAAACAATTTGGCATTAGCAAGAAAAGGACAACTGAGAAAGAAAAAATGAATAAAATGAAAAAATATTGGGAAATGAAAAAAGAAAATCCAAAAATGAGTGACACGGAAATTGCAAAAATTTTGAAAATTCATCAACAGAGAATTTCAGAATGGAAGAACAAGTTTTGCGAAAAAAATGATAGGAAATTAAAAATCTTTTGCTAATTTGGAGAATAAATTTCGAAGAACAGAAGAAGAAGAATGATTTTTAGAACGTTTCAATTAAAAAATGTTAAATTTTTAAATTTTATGATCCAAAATAGGGATCAGTCTCGAACCCACCGGCCCCCGACCCCAGACATGTCATTCCCCGATCCAAAAATTCAACGCACAAATGAGTTTTTCAGCACCTTTCTTCAAAACAATTGAGCAAAAAATTGTTCAATCACTAAAAATCATATTCCTAATTATTAAATTGGAGAAAACGAAGATTTACCACAAAATAAAATTTAAATCACTACCCGATCGGAGTCTCCGACCCCCCGACATCAATTTTCAAATTAATCTGGTCAATTATTGAGAATTGAGATTTTCAACAAATTTTTACTATTTTTTTGTCGCTATCATGGAATTTTTCAAAAATTTTTATACTAATAAATTTGACTTTTTTGTGGATTGAAGATTTTAAATTAATTATTGTATTCAGTTAATGAATTTTGGGCTGTCTTATTATTAATACGTAATAATCTTGCTTGTTATTCTTCACAATATGTGTTTATATCTCTTTAGAGAATAGTAGAGTAAAAATTTTAGAAATAATTTGGCATTTTTAAATGAAAAAATTTTTAAAATTCATTAGGTAATTACATTTTTATTTTTTTATTTATTTAATTAGCAAATAATTTTCATTAGCTGAAATATTGGCGCCTCTCGCTGCAAAATCGAAAAATCAACTCAAAGATTTTCTATATTATCTTGGAATTCGAAAAAAATATTGCGTTATTCATTTTTTAAAAATCCTTTTTGGTCAGCAGAGATTCGCAATTTAAGAATTCTTTCAAGACTTTGAGAAAACATTTAATTATTTATTCCCACAATCCTTCACAAATTTTACAAATTTTTGAATACCAAATACTCTATTTTGGTTTTTAAAGTTTTATTCAAAACCAAAAAATTAATCAAACAAATTTTATTTGGAAATTAAATAAGACACACAAATATTAAACGCAAACATTAAGTGAATTGGAAAAATTAGTAATAAGTAATAATAATAATTAAATGAACGAGGCGAAGCGAAGAAAATTTCATTTTGAATTTTTAAAAAGCATTTGCCAAGGCCTCGGTCAATAAAAAAAATGAATGCAAAATTTTTGGAATATTGAAAAATTAAGTCGGAATGTAATCCCTGAGAAAATTAGAAACATAAAGCATTAGCGAGCATAAGATTTTAAACCAACAATCGATCAGTAAGAATTTGTTTAACCAAACCATTAATCTAACTGATCAGTCGGTTAACTTTAACTATTTCAGAAATTTGATCAACAAATGGATTAGCCGGTAGCATTTGCTTAATTACCATGTTAAGAGCCATGGACCACCGATCGATTGATAAATGAACTGATAATAAGTTTTTTTATAATAAAATAATTATATTAATTAAAAAATTAAGAAAAAGCATGTGTTGAATTATCAGTAAATAGTTTATGATATACCTTATACTAATTGGTTAACTAACTGATCAGTCGGACTGGTTCCATTAAATTTGCCTAATCACACCGCTCATTCGTCATTACACTAATTGATCAAGCGAGTGGCAGTAATTTAATTAAGAATGATAACATGGAATAGATCGATCCGCCAGCAGTCGGCTGGCACTAAGGCACACCACCACGCCAACGCCACTGATGGCACGCCCGCGCCCTTCACACGCGCTTCGGCTTCATGCCGCTGCCAAGCAACGGCTGGCGCTGGTGGTGCTGGCTGTTGTCCGGCTGTTCCAACGCCGTCTTCTCATCGATGCCACCATCGCCGGCACCGCCGCCGCCCAAATGGTGCGGCGCCGGTGGTTGCAGCGGGTCCACCAGCGCGGCATAATCAAACGCGCAACCGCCGGGCGACGTCGATTTGGTGCTGTGCGAGCCGGCCGCCGGGCGCAGCAGTGAAGCGGCTGCCTTCACCTCGTCCGTTGAGTGAAAAATGCCTGAAAATATTTTGTCATTTTGTCAACCAAAAAATGGGCTAATTGTTATGGCATTTTAAAAATTCAGACAAAATGACTTTTTTATTGTTCTCTAAGTATCCAAAATTAAAAAAAAAATCTTAAGGTTTTAAATACATTTAAAAAATTCTGTGCTTTTGTCAATGTTTTTTTTTGCCATTTTTAACGAAACCTGTAAATATTTTCTCATTTTCGATTAAAAAAGTGTCGAAGTGCAGCAAGATTCCCGAATTTGAAAAGTGGCTAAAAATTCTCAAAAAAAATTCTTGAGTTTGAAATCAGATTACAGGAAAAAACTCCTCATTTTTAGATTTTTGGACAAATCTCTTTTTTTTTTAATCTCGAACGAATTTCCAGCATTTTTGCGATTTTTTGTCGATAAATGAAGAAAAGTCTTCTTTGTTACTCTGGTATAAATCGAAACGATAATTTACCAAAGTTAATGATCATTAAGCCTATTAAATTATTTTATAATCTATATAATTAATTTTTTTTTTGAGTTTTCCAGCAATTAATATCTCAGTAATAATATTATTTATTTGACCTATTTTGGGAACAGTTTATTTACCCCACCTTCACAGTGTTGCACATATTCCGAGAACAAATGGGCGGTCAACTCGCGCGCCACAATGGCACCGGCATGGCCTTCGATGAAGCGGAGCAACAGAATGCCATCCGGACGCAGTGCCAAGTTGGCAAAACGGTGCAGCATCGGCGCCGCTTCCTTGGAACTGACCAGGTCCTGTTGGACAAATCACAAAAAATTACCGAAAAACTTGGAAATTTTCGGTTTTCCGAAAATTTCGAAGCCTATGTTTCTTAAGTGATAGAAAATTAAATAAATTAAATTTTTAATTTAATAATTTTTATGTTCATTAAATATTGCAAATTGGAATATTTTGCAATTTTTTATTGCCACCTGGAATTTTGCTTGTTTGAGCAGTTGACGAAGCTGACGTTCACGGGCCACTGGTGGCACCAACGAGAACAAACAGTAAAAGAAGTTGATCAGAGTTGACTTAATTATAATTTTTAAAAAATAGAAATTGAATATTTAAATTAAAAAAAAAATTAATTAATTCGGAAATTACCACAGCCACAAGCAGAAACCAAAACCAAATAAACAGGTAGATTTTCTAAAAAATTTGAGGATTTTATAAAAATTTATTTCACTAATCCACCTCATTGAACATGTTGATCATCAGCACACATTGAACCTAACAAAAATGAAATTGAAAAACTATATAATTAAAATTGAGGTGGGGGGGGGGGAGTTTATCCAAACTTTTTGGGGCCATAATTTAAAAAATTTAAAGAATTTTAGTGTCCGGTGGTGCCATTCAGCTGGCGCCGATTTTCCCCTTCCCTCCCTCTTTTATAGCCCCCCGCCCTTTTTTAATAGAAAAATAAATTAAAATATTATATAATTAAATTCCATTGATATCTCATCTGACCGTGTATCGGTGCATATTGGCCAAACGACGAACACGAAAATCACACAAAGAACTGCAAAAAAAAATCATATTAATAAACATTTCGCAATTTAAATTTTGTTGTAAGTTTTAATGAAAATTTCTAAGCTATATTTTCTTTACCAAAAATAATTTACAAAAAATATTTGTAGAAATAAAATAAAAAATTACGAGAAACGAACGAACTACATAAACGAAAATAGAAAAGTTTATTTGCTAATAATAAATATGACAAATTTTCTCGTTGTTTTAATTTAAAATAAAATTTAAAAAATTTTTATACTAGAAAGTAACAATTATAAAATTAATTCGGCTTACACTCGCGGGAACACCGGCGAGTCGTGCCATCCCGAGCCGGTCCACAGCGATTGCAGTGCCGTCCAACCCCACACATTATAGCCACGTCCAATGAATGCGTTCAACAGGAAAAATTGGCCGAGAACATTCACCTAGAAAAATAGAGAAAAATTTTTAAATTTTGGCGAAACATTTCGAATTAAACAGAATGCCAAACTATATAGTGGCCAACGGCATCTATCCAAATTCATGAAGCAATAACTTTTTATACAGTCTACAAAATTTTAATATTATTCAAAAGCTCTTATGACAAATGCAATAAGCTGATTAAAAATCAAAGTGGTGAATTTAATTTAAAAAATTTGGCAACATAAATGATGAAAAATTCTCATTATGAGCGTAAAGTCAATCTTAATTAATCGCTCCGAAATTGCTTAATGACCTTCAAAAATCCCTGTTTGTTTCGATATATCTCACTTGAAAGACTTATTTATATTGGGTGGGAGCCAATTAAAAATGGGATTAATTTTTCACGAGGTACAGTAACTTGATGACCAGGTACAGCATGCTAACATAGGAGCCCAGGGTACGGCCAAAACGCATGCAAAAAACTTAAGAGAAAAAAAAAAGCATATCACTGTTTTATTAACATATTTATTTGAGTAAATTATGGTGTTTTAACATCCTACAGTAAACATACAGTAACGGGGCGTACGGCGCGCCTCGTGCAACTCGAGCGTCTCGTTCAGGTACTGTACCAGTTTGCCCATCTCTTGCGACCGCTTGTCAGAGTGCATGCTGCGCAGTGCTCGCGCGTCCGAAATTGCCGTCTCCAAGTCGACGCCTTAAAAAAATTAAATTTAATTAAAAATATATATACCGTAATTAGAGGAAATACAGAATAAATAAATACATAATTTTATTTATTACCGCTCTGCTGGTGAAGCGTTTTCCAAATCCAATTCGGCAGATAAAACATCACTGCCTGCAGTGCCAAAACAATTGGCACCCACTAAACTTTAATACATTTAAAAAGGGAAAATAAATTCAAAAATTATTTTTTTTTACAAATTTTGGTTTTCATTAAAAAAATTCTTTTTTTTACGAAAGAAATTACAAAAAAAAATAATGGTGATTAGCCTAAATAAAATTTTTGTCGTATATTTTAAAAGCCCTCTTAATAAAAAATAATTAGTTTAATTATTCAATTAATGAACTATTTAATTAATTAATTAAGTATTTATTTAAATTAATTCATTTATTATTTAATTTTTATTTTTATTAATTAGCTAAATAATTTTAATTAATTCATCCATGACTCATTTTTAATTACTCAATTAATTAACTAATTGTACCTGGTAGTAACCAAATTGGCGCTCATCACGTTCATTAATTTCGGCAGGAATTTCTTCTTCTGGCGCCACATAATAAGTGTTTTGGATGAAACAATAATCTTCAGCATATTGTTCCCAACCGCCTTTGAATTCCATGGGCATCTGAAAAATTTATTAAATAATTTATTTTCAAAAAATAAATTTTCTAAATCCCTTCTCGGGGACTATTGAAGGCTTTATTAAAAAATAATGAAAATATTTAAAAAAAAATCAATTACAATGCTAATAAAGATAAATTTTCCATTAAAATATAATCAATTCCATCATCTCATTAATCTCAAAAAAATATGGAATATTATTACAAATATATGAGTTATAATATCAATTTAAATAATTTAGCTAATATTAAATAATAATAATTTTAGAACAAAATATTATTAAAAAGAAATGAAATTGTGCACAATATTCATTTTAATTGTATTTTTGATCGTCCTAATTAATATTAATAATGTCGGATCAGAAAATAAAAAACTCCAACAAAAAACATTTGATGAAATATTTGGAGAAAAATGGGAAAAAGAAGAAGAAAATGAACGAAATGAGAAGAAAAAAAGAGAAACAATTGGAAAATTTTATAAAATAAAAGAAAAAATAAAGCAAAAGGGAAGAAAATATTCAGCAAAAGAATGGAATAAAATTGATCAGAAAATAGCGAAAAAATTGGGAACAAATCGCAAATATATTTACAAATGGATCAAAGAATTTGGTCTTCAAAAAAATAAATGTCATAAATCAAAAAGTGATGAAGAAAAAATTGAAATTGTCAAAAAATTTATTGAACTGACAAACGAATATAAGCAAAAAAGAAAATATTCGCCAAAAGAATGGAACAAAAATTATGCCGAAATTTGTAAGAAAATTGGAGTTGGCTATGGAACAATTGAAAAATGGAAGAAACAATTTGGAATGAGTAAATTTATAACGGAGGAAGAAAAAATGGAAAAAATGAAAATTTATTGGAAAATGAAAAAAGAAAATCCGAAAATGAGTGACAAAGAAATTGCAAAAATTGTGAACACTTCTCAACAGAATATTTTCAATTGGAAGAACCAATTTGGAGAAGAAATTTAAAGTATTAAAAACAGAAAATGAGAAAAGGGATCAATAAATATTTCGATAGAAAATTGACCAATTCTTTTATTTTATAAAATTATTATCTTGGCTAATTGAATTATTTAAATTTATTTAAATAAATTTCTAATTATTTGCCTGTTTTATACTGTTGTTGCAAATAATCAAAGAAAAACCCAAAAAGCGCATTTATTTCTATTTTATTAAGAATTTTCAATATTCTTTATAAATCTTAAAAATGGAGTAATTAATAAAATATGCAATTAGCCTCGTTAAATATTATTTAGTCAATTTTAAATTTTCACAATTTTATGAGGTTTTTTAGATTCATTTTTTGGCAGTTTTAAGGGCATTTTTTGTATAACTAACTACCTACATCCAAATGAATAAAATGTTTTTTTTGTATGGAATGAATTGTTTTTTTGGAATAAAATAACGACATTCAGTCATTTTTTGGAAAAAATTTATTAGGAAATGGAATAAATTAAAAAAATTTATTCTTAAAATCCGAAACATGAATTTTCGATTGGTATCATTGAAAAAAAAATAGGAATTTATCTTTGAAAAGTTGATAATTCGATTATTAAAAATTAGAAACTTTTTTTTTGATTCATTTAAATATTGATACTGTTAATTCTTCAGTGAAAAAACAATGAGCTGAATTAATTTATAATTTTCTATATTTAATTAATTATCTAATTATTTGCCTGTTTTTGCACAAACGAATAAATAATGTCAAAATCATTTAAGCATTATAAAAATCTAAAATTTTTAGAGAATGCATTAGCCAATCATTTTATGTTTATTTTGATTCATTTTTGGCAATTTTTAGGGCATATTTTGGCATTTTCTGATTTCTATCTTATATTATATAATTTTTTTGATATTATTTATGTCGTTTTAAACACTTTAAGCATTATAGATTTCAAATTTTATATATAATGTTTTTTGGTTTTTAGATTAACAAAAAATGAGTGATAGGAAAATTATCGAATGATGAAAATTAAGAGAAATAGCATTTTAATTGAACGGATTCACCAATCTTAGACTTGGATTTCATATTTCGTTTGTAAAGCTATCAAATTTTTATTTAAAAAAATCATAAAAATTCCTTACATTTAATATTTTGAACATTTGGTAATAAAATTTAAATAAAAAATGAGTTGATTTATTTTTTGGCGATTGTAATATTTTGTAGTTTGTTTTAATTTAAAAAAAAAATCCAATTTATTAATATGAAAATCATTTCACGAATAATAAATGCCCATTCATTCATAAAATTAAATCATATTGGAATTTATTAAAGAAAATTATACAACATTTTGAGAATATTTTGAAGAAAATGAAATTATTCCCTCTATTATTTTGTTTAATTTTAATTTTCATTGCCCTAATTAATCAAATTAAATCAGCAAAGAAAAAATTGGAACAAAAGTCATTTGATGAAATATTTGGAGAAAAATGGGATGAAAAAGAAGAAGAAAGATTGGAAGCAAAAAGAGAAAAAATTGAAAAATTTTATAAAATAAAAGAAAAAATAAAGCAAAAAGAAAGAAAATATTCAGCCAAAGAATGGAGTAAAATTGAAGTAAAAATAGCAAAAAAATTGGGAACAAATCGCAAATATATTTATGAATGGATCAAAGAATTTGGTCTTCAAAAACAAATGCATAAAAATTACAAATCAAAAACTGATGAAGAAAAATTTGAAATTGTCAATAAATTCATTGTAATGAAAAATGAATTTAAACAAAAAGGAAAGTATTCACTGAAAGAATGGCAACAAAATTATGTCGAAATTTGCAATAAAATCGGAGTTGGCTATGGAACAATTATGCAATGGAAGAAACAATTTGGCATTCGCTGTAAAATAATGGAGGAAGAAAAAATGGAAAAAATGAAAATTTATTGGCAAATAAAAAGAAAAAACCCAAAAAAGAGTGACACTGAAATTGCTCAAATTTTAAAAATTCATCTTTCAAGCATTAAAAAATGGAAGAAACAATTTGGATACAAAAAATGATATGAAATTAAAACAGTTTACGAAATTTGGGTATAATAATCGAAGAACAACAGAAGAAGAGTGATTGATCAAAGAAATTAATTTTGACATTCGATTGCCTTTGATTTTTTCTATTAACCTAATAAAATTTTGAAAAAATTTGTTAGTTTTGTAAAAAAATTTTCTCGGATAAATTCAATTAATTTAAAAAATTCAAAAATTTCATTCATCTGCAAAAAAGTTCAGGTAAGTGCTGAAAAATCTTATTTTTTCAGGCTTTTTGTCTGTAATTCTTTTGAAACAAATTGAATTTTTTGTGAAATTAAAAAAAAACCGTCCGTGACTTTTTTTTAATTATTAATTAAATAATTTAAAAATTTCACAAATTATTTATAATAAAATAAATGAAAGATGTTTTTAATATAATTTACCCAGCATTGAATCGGTGATCCAACGTATTGTTTTGCTGAGACCATCAGAGCAAAAAAGGTGAGCAAAGTCGCCTTAATTATTTTATAATATCAATTTTGTTGAACTTAAATTTTGACTCTACAGTATACTTGAATTTTTACTGTTTTTACCGTAATAAAATAATTGAGCCTATCAACTGGATCATCAAATGTTTGTGGCCTGAACAGTTTGGTGATGGCATCGTCTAGAAATGGAATACCAAGCATTTTTTTCTAAAAAAATGAATATTTAATTTAGGAATTATTTTTAATTAAAATGTAACACTTTTAATTGCATGGAAAAACATTAAAAAATGTAGATTTAAATGTGAATATAATTTAAGAATTATTTTTAATTAAAATGTAACACTTTTAATTGCATGGAAAAACATTAAAAAATGTGGATTTAAATGTGAATTTGTCCTGTTTACGTTTTTAGGTAATAATTAATCAAATTAAATTTTCTTAAGAGAAAAAGTCAGCAAAACGCCAATCTTAGCTAGCACCAATAAAAAATAATCCAAAATTATAGCAATTTTTTTAATTCCTCTATATTGAATGAGATTAATCCTTGTCTCCTAATATGAAAAGATATATGACTAACTCATCTCCTAATCTCCAACTCTTTCGTCAACAGATAAAAAATTAATTAATCAATGAAAATTTTAATTAAAATAATATAAAATTATGAACAAATAACAATTAATTTTTAATTTTTATTAAGGATAAGTTTTAAAATTTGAAATTTTGTCACAAAATTAAAAATTGTTCATTATTATTATTTTTTTTTTGCTTTCGTAATTAAGGAAACCCTTTTTGAAAATGATAAGTTAGTTGTTTATTAAATTTTCAGCGCATATTTGTCACACTTTTTTCGTGCTAATAATTATCACGGAAAATTTGGAAAAAAAAACAACAAAAAAAATTTTTTCATAAAGGGTAAAAAAATCCATTAAAGGAATGAACAAATATTTTGAAGATGGACAAATTTTACAAAACAAATGGAGAGGGCCTCGGATGTAAAAATAAAAATTTTTATTTATTTATTTTTTGTTCCTTTCAAATGACGAAAAGCCATTAGGAGGAGAAAGCTTTTCCGGCCCATTGTTTGCCGACGAACGGCGCAAGCAAAGGAAAAGCGGCGATTGGATCAGCACAAGCAAAAATAAATAAAATATCAATGTTTGAGAGAGGCCTTCGCTTCGTCTCGAGACTGATGACGAGAATTTGGGGGAATTTTGAAAAGATGGAAAAGTGAAGTGACAATAATGCAAAACAGGAAATTGGGGGAAAGCAAATTGTATGTGATCTGATCAAGCTCTGATCAGCAAACAAATTGGTGCCAAAAATGATAAAATGTGATCAGAACATGAAAATGTAGATAAAGAAAGCAAATATTTTGATCAAATTCTGATCAATTGAAGCATATTTGTGGCAAAAAACAAAAAAAAAAACCAAGAAACTGCGCACTGATCAGCTAATAAATTGGTGCCAAGAAATGATACGGAAACTGTGATCAGAGTTTGATCGGTCTGATCGACAGAGGATGAACAATGGAGAAAAACAAAACAATATTTTTATCAAAATTCTAATCACTGAAGCATATTTCCTAAAAAAGGCACAGAAACTGCGATAGAATCTGATGAAATGGTAGAGAGAATGAACAAAACCAGAAATGTCAGTTTATCAGCGAATAATTTGGTGTCCAAAAAGAAAGATCATAAGTGATCAAATGTGGATAGGATGGATAATGCCGGAAAAATGAACAAATAAGCGATTAAATAGTGATCGACGAACAAATTGGTGCCAAAAAAAGCACACAACCATTTTTCAAAAACTTATCATTAGGTTCGTAATTGGGCAAAATGGAGTTGAAATTAGGGTAGGCCGGGTCCGAGTATTTGGGCAAAAACCGGGTCCGGCTACTACCGGGTATCAAAAGCCTTGGTACCGGGTCGGGTACCAGTTTTGAAACCGGATACCGGGTCGGGTATCGGGTACCCGGTGAAATCGGGCATTGAAGAAATTTTTAATTTTTATTTCCTTCAAAATTATAATTTTACAGAGAAATTTTTTAATGTAATAAATAGGGAATAGAATTACATGGAAATCCATATTTTTTTCCTGGACTGTGGGAGGCCTGAAACGCACGAAAAACATGTTTTTAGCTTGGTTTGAAGCTTTTAGGATGGGCTTCCATATCCATATTTACCATATTTTTCCATATTTCGCGATTTATGTCCATATTTCCATATTTTTCCATATTTTGGCATTTTGTCCATATTTTATGTCCATATTTTGGCATTTTTCCAAAAAACCTCTATTAGAACGGCCCCCAGCAGATAAATTGGCCTTTTTGAGCCCAAAAACCGGAAAATTTTCCAAAAAAATTATTTTTTCGCCAAATTTTCTCGGGAATATTGAATAAATTTAAATTTTCTTAAAAATTAATAAGTTTATGTCAAAAATAAGCAAAAAAGATAAAATTTCACTTTTCTGGTTGATTTTTCGCTAAAAATGAGTAAATTTTAACTTTATCGTTTTTTTTCTTCTAAAATGATTTTTAATACCATATTTAGCCATTTTGAAGGGCTTTACTTTATATTAACAAATTTAAAGAAATTTTGGGAAATTATACCCTCAATTTGAAAAATTTATGTCCATATTTTTGCCATTTTATGTCCATATTTCGCGATTTTTGGTCCATATTTTATGTCCATATTTCGCGATTTTTGGTCCATATTTTATGGCCATATTTCGCAATTTTATATCCATATAATACACTCCCTAGTAATAAATACATATTTTTTCGGCACGCTTTTTCCAAAAAAAAATTTGGAAAAGAAAGGGGTCTGGCGGTGCCGATAGGCGCTGTCGGGGAAAATTTTGAAAATTTGAGTGTAATTTGTTAACAGATTTTCAACAAAAAAGGCAGCTTTTTGGGATATTATGTATTAGGGATGGGAATTTAAGTCAAATGACTTTTTTTTTTGCTGACTCTAAATGACCTTAGAATGACTTAAAAAGTGTTCTAAACTTTGTTTGAAGCTTCTAGCATACATTTTTTGTGACTTTTTTTTTTACTTTTTTCAACTTTTTGGGATTTTTATGACTTTGTTTTTTTGTGACTTTTTTCATGACTTTTTACACTTTTAAGGCAAAATTCGACTTTTTGGTATGAAACTTCCAAAAAATAAGTCAATCTTCGAGACTGAACTGAAATTTCTTATACCATTAGGACTCAAATGACGGGACTGAAAAATAAAAAAATAAAATAAAAATCTGGCGGTGTAACACTTTTGAATAGTTTTTTCTAGAGTGAAGCGGGACCGGGAATTTTGGGCAAAAACGGGACCGGGACTTGCCGGGACCTGAGAAGCCGGGACCGGGACATCGATTTTTCTTCGGGACCGGGACCGGGAACCGGGATCAACCGGGAAATTTAAAAAATTCAAAAAAAAAATTAATTTTAATTTATTTCAATTGAAAATAATACAAAATTAAATTTTTACTTTGTTTTTTATTGTTTATTGAATAAACTCCAAAAGTTAAAGCTAAATTAAAGCAATGAAAATTTTCAAATCAAATCTTCTTCACTCATTTCAAACAATTAATCATTTCTGGACTAAATGATCGAATATTATTAGAAATTCAGATTTGCTTTTCACATAACTTTTTTTTCGGCGCGCTTTTCCAAAAAACTTTTAGTGAGGAAAGAAGGGGGTCCGGCGGTGCCGATAGGCGCCGCCGGGGGAAATTTAGAAAATTTGAGTGTAATTTGTTAACAGATTTTCAACAAAAAAGGCAGCTTTTTGGGATTACTACTATGCTCAATTTGTACGGATTTTTCTTTAAAAAATGATAAAATATGTATCAATTAAAAAAAAATATATATGTGGATCATATTTTGTCGATAGGAAACACATGAGTATACAAAAAGAAAATTAAATATAATTCAAATTCTGTATAGATATTGATTCCCGGTTCCCGGTTGCCCTACCGGGACCGGGACCTCGGATGACCGGGAATTCCCGGCCCGGTCCCGGTCCCGCTTCACTCTAGTTTTTTCCCGTTAAAATTAGTCGTTTTTAAATTACTTTCTTCGAAGAATGTTTAAAGCGGATTTTGAGTTTAATTATTTTTGGCTAATTTTTCAGGACTTTTTTGGATTTATTTAGTACTTTTTTGCCATTTTTATGTGACTTTTTGATTATTTTTTCATGACTTTTTTGTATTTTTTGTGACTTTTTCGTGACTTTTTGGCGATTTTTCATGATTTTTTAAGTCGACTTTTTCTAGATTTTTCGTGACTTAAATTCCCATCCCTAGATATTATGCTCAATTTGTTAACGGATTTTCTTTAAAAACTGATAAATATGTGTCAATTAAAAATAATATGAGGAATCATATTTTGTCGATATGAAACCTATGAGTGGTAAAGAAGATTAGCCAATAGGCCATTTTCACAATTGGTAATGTCACTTTTATATAATATATTAATTATTTTTTTCAAAATTTTTGCGTTTACCCAAATTTTCTTCACAAATTTTCACTGAAACCCCCATTTTTACCAGTCTATTTTAATACCCGGTTGGACCCGGACCTGTCGGGTACCGGGTATTGGATATTCAAAACCAGGTCCAGGTCCGGGTATTGGGCAAAAACCGGGTACCCGGGTCTGGGACCCGGTCGGGTACCCGGACCCGGCCTACACTAGTTGAAATTCGTGATCAGCGAGCGACCCAAAAAACTCCTATAAATAATTTTTAAAAACAGGTAAGTGGATTTGAACCCATGGCCCGAAAACCCATTTTTAACCAATCGTTTAACTCAGTTCCGTTTTTTTACTCTGTTGAGTATGGGAAAATTTCCGGTTTTTTGAGGCCATATAATTAATGAATTTAAATGGACAGAGTAGAGTAGGTTTTTTAATTGAAAATTTTATCATAATATTTACATTTTTAATAATCAGTAGAATAGTGATTTTGGAAAAAATTTGGCATTTATAAATGGGAAAAAATAATGATTTCTTATTTCACCTAAAAATTTTTATTTTATATATATTTTTAAAATTTAATTTTTAGTTTTTTGTAAAGTTATGAAATTATTATATCCATTATTGTTTAAATAAGAAATAAGAAATTCAAATATTCAAGTTTCTATTATTTTCGTGAACAGCAACATTTTTCGGCGCTAAAATTTCATTTTTGGCCATTTTACACCAATTTTCTGATATAATGAAATTTCATAAAATCTCTTTAATTTTTCTAAAATCTCTTTACATTGTGAATTTATTTTATTTTTATTGAAAATATGTTTATTATTTTCGAATGAGCTCCAGTAGAAAGTAATAAAATTTTATTTAATCATTAATTTACCAATTGGCAATTATTTTGTCATTAAGATAAAATTATTATTATTATTTCTTTGAAATTAAACAGGATTTCCTTATTTTATTAAGTAAAATAATGATTTATTCAGTTTTTTAATCAGAAAAAAATCATTAAAATGCCTCAAAAAATGAATTGCCATTTAATTGAAGAAAAATAAAATAAAATCATTTCGAGACGACAAAAATGAAATTATTTCCGTTACTATTATTAATTATATTATTTTTAATTGTCAAAATTGGATCAGAAAAGAAAAAACTTCAGCAGAAATCATTTGGCGAAATATTTGGAGAAAAATGGCAAGAAAAAGAAGAAGAAAAACGAAATGAACTCAAAAAAAGAGAAATAATTGGAAAATATTATAAAATAAAAGAGAAAATAAAGGAAAAAGGAAGAAAATATTCAACAAAAGAATGGCATAAAATTAATTTGAAAATAGCAAAAAAATTGGGCACAAATCAAACATATATTCAAAAATGGATTAAAGAATTTGGTCTTCAAAAACAAATACATAAAAACTACAAATCAAAAAGTGATGAAGAAAAAATAGAAATTGTTCAGAAATTCATTGAAATGACAAATGAATATAAACAAAAAAGAAAATATTCACAAAAGGAATGGAAACAAAATTATGCCGAAATTTGTAAGAAAGTCGGAGTTAGCCATAGAACAATTGAAAATTGGAAGAAACAATTTGTAATTAGCAGTAAATTAACGGAGAAAGAAAAAATGGAAAAAATGAAAAAATATTGGCAAATAAAAAGAAAAAATCCAAAAATCACTGAAAAATAATTGGAAGAAACAATTTGAAGAATAAATGATTCGAAGAACAATTCGCTTTTTTAAAATTATTATTTAAAATTGTAATTCTTTTGTTTACCTTTATTTTAAATATTTTATGCAAATTTAAATGATCTGGGCAATTTTTTGTTAATTTTGAGATTTTTAAACAAATTATTACATACAAAAATTTTTTTCCAATTTATGGAAACAAAGGTTTACACAGAAAACATTTTTTACAATAATATATTTGCTTGACTGATCACAGATGCCAATAAAATGGTGAATGACGGACGATTGATTAATCGCTCAGATTGATCAAATCGAAAAATATTAAGCAGAAAAAGCTATCATGAAATATTTATGATTGGGATTCGGGATTCCACATGGATTTTGTTTTGTTTTCGAGAATTTTGGTCATTTCTCGGAAAATTGGATATCGAAGCGATCGATGGGAGTGAAAAACATAAGAAAAAATTTTGTGATCATGAAGATTTTTTCAAGAAAAAGTGCTATTTTATTATTCAATACAGCATAAAAAAGCATTTTTCGTGAGTCAACGAATTTTCGTCCAAGCAATCATCAAAAAAAACAGTTAAGTTATGGTGAATTTTTGTACAGACAAATAAAACAAACCGGATGAAAGTCTTGGAATTTCGGATTGAATTCCAGGATCAATGATTCAGAATCCCGATTAATATTTATTGATTATTGATCTGATTATTAAAAAATCATTTTGACAAATCAAAATATTAAAGAAAATTTGTACAAAAAAAGAAAGAAAAGAAAGACCAAAAGTGATCAAATGAGGATGGGATAATAATGCCGGAACTAAATAGTGATCGACGAACAAATTGGTGCCAAAAAAGGCACACAACCATTTTTCAATAACTTATCATTAGGTTTGTAATTGGGCAAAATGGAGTTGAAATTCGTGATCAGCGAGCGACCCAAAAAACTCCTATAAATTGTGGACAAATAAAACATATTAAAAAATGGATTAAATAAGAGCAAACTTGGCATTCGCTGTAAACTAACTTGTGATGAAAAAATGGAAAAAATATTGGCAAATAAAAGGAGAAAATCCGAAAAAGAGTGAAAGAAAAATTGCAAAAATTATGAAAATTGATAGAAAAAGCATAAGCAATTGGAAGAAGCAACTTGAAGAATAAAAGATTCGAAGAAGAATTCGCTTTTTTTAATAATTTTTTAAAAATTGTCATTTGGGTATTTTTATTTTAAATATTTTATGCATGCAAATTTTTAATTAAATCTGGCGATTTTTTGTTGATTTTGAGAATTTTAAACAAATTATTATATTCACAATTTTTTTTTTCTATTTATGGAAACAAAATTTTCATAGTAAATATTTTTTATACGATAATATATTTGCTCGACTGATCACAGATGCCAATAAAATAGTTTGTGGTAAATTGGCCATGGAAAATGGGATGACAAAAACTTGAGAAAATGCGTTTTTTTATGTGGTTAAATGGCCCAATAAAAATGTTTTGACAAAATGCGTGCTGAATGAATAAATTAAAAGTTTTTTTGTAGCATAAACATCCAATGTCAGAAGCATAAAAAATGGATTGGGAATGACAGAGGATTTATTGATCGATCAGACTGATCAAAACAATGTTATGGAGAAAAAGCTATTATAATAATTACGATTGGGATTCGGGATTCGACAAGGACCCTTTTAGCTCCCGGTTTTGACCAGTTTTGACCGGGACCGGGAAATTCCCGTTTTTTCCCGGTTTTCCCAGCCAAAAAGTCCCGGTTTTTCAACCAAAAAAGTCCCGGTCCCGGTTTTTCCCAAAATTCCCGGTCCCGA
The DNA here is from genome assembly GCA_004148225.2 of Heterodera glycines. NCBI lineage: Eukaryota > Metazoa > Nematoda > Chromadorea > Rhabditida > Heteroderidae > Heterodera > Heterodera glycines. The sequence goes on from CP049709.1 coordinate 2,736,948, forward strand.
CCAACCCTAGATTTCTTCATAAATAGTCAAAAAAAAAGAGTTATATTTCTGTTTTTTGGTCTTTTTTCACGAAAAAATAATAAATCTTACATTAATTGTTTTGTTTGTTTTTTCTTCTAAACCGATATAATTCGGAATATTTATGCCCATATTTTTGCAATTTTATGTACATATTTTGCGATTTTGATCCATATTTTGCGATTTTATTTTATATTAATATATTCCCAGTCCTAATAATGATCATTGAATTTTCATTTTTTGTGGATTTTGAAAAAATTAGAGCAGCCAAAAAATTTTTGATTATGAAAATAAAAACTTCTTTGCAAAGAAGTTATTTGCTTGATTGATCACATATGCCCATAAAATTCTGGTGATGATTTGGCCATAGAAAATGGGACGCAAAAAAAAGGGGGAAAATGCATTTTTTGAATAACAGAAGCACAAATCGCGTGAAAATGGAAAGATTGATACCGAATAAATTGAAAAATAAAAAGCCATAAAAAATTAAATCAAGCCTAGTCGAAAATGAAAATTAAATGTTAAAGCATTCAAGACTCTTGGTCCGAGTGCATTTTGAAAAATAAAATAGGAAAAGTCTAAGAAAAAAAAAATACTCAAATGAAAAATTAAAGAATGATGAAGAAAGGGAAGAAGCACAGCCTGGGAAATCGATGGCCAAAAAATTGTGTGATCACAAAGATTTATTATTTGAAAAATGCTAATTGACGCCTCGTCACCGCATAAATATGGGAACGAAAAATTAGCATAGGCGAATGATGATTGACAGCATATTTGTGGCCAAATGGACCACCAAAATTGGGGGAAGAAAAAAAATTCCATTAGAAATTAATTGGATAAAATATTAAAGAAAAATTAAGAATTATTTAAATTATTAAAAATAAAATAAATTAAACTAATTTTTCATTAAAATTAAAAAAGTACGGTCCGTTAGATTTTGTCCAAAAAATTATAAATTTTTGTGAGGTTGGGTTGGATTTTAATTACTAGTCTTGCGGTGCAAATCTGAGAATGAGCGGTATCGGGAAACAAATTAACAAAATTTCAAAAGTCAAAAGCATGTCCAATATTCGGAAAAAAAGGAATTTTCGACTGCAAAGATTCAGACTCACCAAATAAGGACAAATAAGGAAAAGGACATTTGGAATAAGGCCCAATTAATTAGCAAAAATGTTTTGATTGGAATGAATATTGCACTTACAAAAATGAAGGCCAAGCAAAAATTTATATTGGGTGGGAGCCAATTAAAAATGGGATTAATTTTTTGAAAGAAAATGGGACACGACGGGCAGTGGCAGGGGTGGCGGCGTCATTTGCGCATTGGTGGCGAAGAATGGGGGCGGACAAAACATCGACGGCAGCAGCGGAGCGAAGCCGCGGGGGGGGGGGGGGAACCACCGGACCCGGGCCGGTGGACGACCGGGGCAAATGAGTAAGCACAAAGTGTACGACGAAGGATTGGATTTGTGGGGATGGGACGGACGGATGGTGGCCAGGCAAAATGATGTGGGGAAGAGACGGGGGCAATCGAAGTGGACGCGGAGGAAACTGACGGAGAGGGGAGCGGAGGATGGGAGAAAAGGGTCATTTTTGAGGGGTCACAGTTAAGCAAAAAAGGGTGGTGGTGGGGCTACTGAAGTTTGAGAATGGGTATTGAAATGGGTCGGGGAGTGGACGTAAGTCAAAGAGATGGGACAAATCAGTCCCAGACAAATGATGGGAAAGGATTTGGATTTGTTCGCTTACCGCGGAGATGGGAAAGAGGTCACTTTTTGAGGGGTCATATAAATATTAATTGGCGGAAGCAATCAAAGTTGGGAAAGGATACTGAAATGGCGGGCATTGGATGGGAATTGATAAAGCGATGGGACAAATCAGTCTTAAAATAAGGGAGCAGCAGGAGGAAGTGGTAGAGAGGGTCATAACAGGAATTTTTTTTACGGGGTCTCAGTTAGGCAAAAATGGTGAGACAATCAATGTTTGGGAGGCGATGCGTGCCGAAATGTCGGGGTGGGTCGGAACTTAGAGCGAGGAGTACACGTGGTACGGAATAGGATCCAAATGAAGTAAAGAAAAATCCCAGTACCGAGACGTTGCCTAAAAACTTGATACAGAGATCCCCAAAAATCCTCGAGGCTCATCGACAACTTCGAGAGTCTCGAACAGTAATGGTCATTCTTCACTGAATATTGTTTCTTATACAAATTTTTTAAGGGAGGACGATCAAAATTTTCCCGCTTGCTCAATGACCTATGCGTTTGCCACCCCTCGCCGCCTACCCCCCCCCCCCTTAGGGGTCATTCGACGGACGGCAAATGGTCCGCGAGACCGTGGGTCGCCCGTCCGTCGTAAAAACAGCGACGGACTCCGCTGCCGGCAAAATTGTTGGTTGTGTGCAGCAAAGCGGGCGCAAAAGGAGTGACCAACCATTTTATTATATGTGTCCTCCACCACCCAAGAATCGAATGTTTGTTCACCACCGCGCCCAAGCGGTGGCCGCCGAACTCAGTCCCGCCAACTGGGGCCCAGCCAAGTTTAAGAAGCAATCAGCTTTTTTTAATTTATCAAATTTTATATGTTTTTGGACCGCTCGAAAAATAATAATTATTAATATTCAAATGTTTAGGTATTGTCCGGCGATGAAATTCCTTAAAAAAATTGGTAATTTCCTGTTTTGTGGCCTCATTTTCAAATAAAAAAAAACGCAACAAAAAGCCACTAGATAAAAAAAATTTTCCATTTATTTTATTTTATAGTGTGTTTGCGCTTTTGCTGACTTTTTTTCAATTAAAAATGAGACCAAAGACAGGAATTTATAAAAAAATTTTTTTGTAATTTTTTCAAAAATAGAAGGACAATTTTAATTCCAGTCGTTATCTCCTGATCTAATAGAGCATTTAATAGTGCCAAACTTATAAAAAATCCAACTCATGAAAAAAAAGTTACGGCTTCTTAAACTAAACTGGGACGTAGTTGGCGGAACTCACTTGGCCATTCCGGGCGGTCAGTTATCCCTTCGCCTCCGCGTTCTTTGCTCTCCGGTTGAGTGGTGGTGGTCGTGCTTTGCTGTGTTCTGTGCTGAAAATGTGACCTCTGACTGCTTGGATGCGTTTTATTATTATTTATTTGACCCTCAATCTCAACAAACATAGCCCCCCCCCCCCCACTCCTCGTGGGATTCATTTTACTGATGCTCAAATGAGTCCCGGTGAAATTTGGGAAAAAAGAAAGTGATGGATGGCATTGGCATTAACCAAGTATTTTTTTGAGAAATTTTGGGAAAAAAAGGGATGGCGTTGGCACTAACCAAATTTTTAAAGTTTATTTCAATGGAACTCTCATAAAACGATTTAAATTTAGTAAAACAGACAGAGCCCCGAGGACTTCCCTTCGAGAGGGAGGGTGGCTCTATTACGGGGGGATAAGATTTACATGCATCAAAAAACGCAAAAGAAACGAAATTAATTCAAATATTTAAAATTTTTGTAATATGGATATTTTAAGTTAACCAAATCTTGGTAAAGAAAAAAAGTTTTTTAGGGGATGAATTTCTAATAAAATTTTTTCAATTTTATTATAGTGTATTTTCAGAAATTTTTTCATTCTTAGGGCTGTGTTTTTTTGGTTATTTTTTGCTTTTCCGTAAATAGCCATTTTATTCTTCTTTTTTTTGAGGCCGCGTTTTTTCTTTTCAAGTGCCATCATTTTTCCTTATCAAATTTTGTTAAGCCCCGCCTGGGAAAGAGATTTGAACAACAAAAAGAAGTAACTTTTTGTACAATTTTTTCAATTGGCAATATTTTTTGAATGAATTCAAAGGCGAAAAGGGAAACAGAGAAAGAAAAAATGAAAGGTTAGAGAACAAGAGGAAAAAGGGTTTTGAAAATTTGCATTTAAATCAAAAATATTGTCGAAATTTAAATGGGACAGCATCAGGATGAATATAAAAATTGTAAGAAATTTGGCTAAATAAATAAAATTTGGGTAATTATCTTTGATATGGCCCGGAGCCGAAAATGGCCAGAATATTTTTCGGAAGTTTTTGGGGACCCATAACTTTTGTCAATTTCATTTTGTCAAAAATTTTTGAGGAAATGATTCCGGAACTCAGGGATTAGTTCCCGCAAAAAATAAATTTAATTCGTTCAATTATGGACCAAGAAAGAATCAATTTGTCTATATTTTTTTTGGCAGTTTTAGACTACGGTCTAATGACCAATATTTTCGGTTAAATTTTGTTCGTAGACTTTTCGAAAATTGACGATTTTTGAATTTTGAGTCAATTTGTTAAAGTATTTAGCGGAAAATTAAAATTAAAAATTCAATAAAAGTTTTCTTAAATATTCAAGCAATGTTTCAATTAAAAACAAGCACAAAAATATTCCATTATTTTATTTTTCGTTAAAAAGTAGTAAAATTTGAATGAATCACAAAAATGTTTGCGACGATTTATCATATGAACATTTAAATGAAATTTCGAAATTATTTAATTTTTCTTTTTTTATAAATGGCAAAAAAAAAGGAATTTTTTTTGTTATTTTTTGTGATGAATAAGGCAAAAGGCATCCCATCAGCCAAAAGGTGCCCATCAATTCCTGCACAAAGAGCCATTAGTCATTGCCGACGAACAGCGACGACCCCCGAGGGGCAGGGAAAAATGATCAATTTAATCGTCATTAAAAATAAAATAAAAAAAGACACAAACATTGGCATGGCATCTGCAAATCGGTGGTTTCAGTCAGAAATGTTAAATTTTGAAATTATTGGTCCAAAATGGACTAAATTGGGGGGGGGGAGGAGACGATTAACCAATTTAATTTAGGCAAATTTGCGGATGAAGAAAAAGGCGACCTCATTTTTGGACTTTCTCTTTTTCTTTTAAAATAATTTTTTTTTTAATTTTGATATTATATAATTCAAATCATATTATGAGAAACATATATTATAATATAATCATATTTATTTGCATGAAAAAATAAATCTTTTCTATTAGTGATCAACAGGGCTTCCTTTTTTATGAAAAAAAATCGCGAAATATTTAAATTAAAAAAAAAAAATTAATTTTTGGCATCTCACTTTTGGATAAAAACTAGGGTTGAGCGGTACCGGTACCGGTACCGACCGGTAATTACCGGTTTTTTTGGTACCGGTACCGGTTTTTTCAAAAATCAAAGTATCGGTACCGGTTTGTCTAGTACCGGTACCGCCGGTAAAAATTTGCACTGGTAAGAATGGGGGTCTGGGTGAGAAAAGAGTAGGGAATAGTGAAGAAGGAGAAATTTTTTGAGAAAAAAAAAATTAAATTATTTATTTTCATTTAAAGCATTTGTTCGTATGCATAAGTGGTCAAGTGGCTAAACCTTCTGATTTTATTATTTCTCGCTTGGGTTCAATTCCCCACTGGGATAGAATATTCTTCATATTTTCTTTACCATTATTTTAATTGAAATTTTAATTAAAAAAAATATTCCAACTTTTTTTCTTTCATTTTAAGCATCCTAAAAACCCAAAAATTAATCAATTGGTCTTTTTTTACAAATTCTGTTAACAAATCGCATTAAAAAATACAAAATTTTTCCCGGCGGCGCCTATCGGCACCGCCGGCCCTCCTTGTTCCCCAAAAGTCTTGAGAAAAACGTGCCGCGAAAAAAGCGGTGTTGAAAGCAAAAAAGGTCATTGATTTACATTAATTTACATGGCCGGAGACCCTTCGCAAAATTGGAAAATTGGCCGCTGATCCCTTGTTTTGCAATAATCTGAATTTTGAGGTCTACATCTGAATTTTAGTGTTCTTTATCCTGAATTTGAAAAAAAAACTTGGTCACCCTCAATATACATATATTTCTGAACAATTCTAATGCTAAAAAACAGGCACTCGCGCGAAAACTGAATAAAAATTTTGTATTTGGAAAATTTTGTCCAAAAATTTTTACGTTGGAAAATTACCGGTTTTTACCGGTACCGGTACCGGTACCGGTTGAAAAAGTTGGTCCGGTACCGGTACCGGTTTTTGCATTACCGGTCAGTACCGGTACCGGTTTTTTTACAATTACCGATTACCGCTCAACTCTAATAAAAACCGATTTTGGGGTACATTTAAAAAAAAATATTTTTTTTTCAAAAAAAATTCTATTAATTCTCAAAACCTTCTAAATATATAAAAAATGAAAATATGTACAAAAAATTGCGAAATATGTATAAAATATGTACAAATGTAATATGTAGAAAAACCCTGAATTAAATATTAGGCATTTGTAAATAGGAATATTATTTAAATAATTATTTTAGGCATTTGTAAATAAGAATATTATTTAAATGATTAATTTCTACTCTACTCTTGTCATAAAATTGCAATGAAAGTAGGGAATAAAAAATATTTATGATCTGTAGGGATACAAATGTTTATTTAATCGAGCAATTACTTTATTTTTATTTCAATATAGTTTCTTTCAAATTATTTATTGTATATTTAGTGAGAAATTTTATTAAATATATATATTTGCCATGAATAATTGCTGTCAAATTAAGTAAAAATTTATTTTAATGCTTTTAATATAATTTGTTTTTAGAAATATTTCATCATTAAAATGAAATTACACCTAATATTTTCTTTACTTTTATTTTTGATCGTCTTAATAAAAATTAATTATGTTGAAGCAAAAAAGGAAAAGTTGCAACAAAAATCATTTGATGAAATATTTGGAGAAAAATGGGAAGAAAAAAAAGAAAAACAACGATATGAGAATAAAAAAAGAAGTGACAAACTCTTTTTCCCCGAAGAGCAGCAGCACCACGTGGTCGCAGCAAGCAAGCACTCTGCTGTTTTGTGACCGGAACGACATTGGAAAAGAGTGCGTGTGTAATGAGTGATTGATCACTGATCAGCCAGCTGCTTTGTCTAGTGAGGATGTGTTGGTCAGAGAATTAAATTTTATGAGAATCAACAACTGATGAAGAAAAATTAGAAATTGTTCAAAAATTTATTGAAATGACAAATGAATATAAGCAAAAAAGAAAATATTCAAGAAAAGAATGGCATCAAAATTATGCTGAAATTTGTAAGAAAATTGGAGTAAGCCATTTCATAATTAAAAAATGGATGAAACAATTTGGAATTGCCAGTAAAAGAATGACGGAGAAAGAAAAAATGCAAAAAATGAAAATATATTGGCAAACAAAAAAAGAAAACCCAAAAAAATGTATGACAAGGAAATTGCTAAATGATGAACATTGGTCGAACGAACATTTCTAAATGGAAAACAATTTGAAAAGAAATTTTGGAGGATTTAAATGAATGATTATAAGAAAAATTGGATAAATTTTCATAAAAATTAGCAAAAAAAAAAAAACTGTGTCTGGGGGAGCTCTGAAAAACACAAAAAAATTTATTGTTATATTTTTTGAGATTTTTAGAATTAAATAATTTTTGAAAAATTTTGCTCTCAATTGGATTAAAATCTATTTGAATATTTTTTAAATTATATGTGCATATTTGCAATTTTTGCTGCTTGTTTTATGCGTATATTTTACCTTTCTATGTGCATATAATTTCCCTGCCCTATTAATAATAATCTTCGAATTTTCGATTTTCCTGAAATTACAGTTTTAAAATAACAAAATTCCGGAAATTTAGAATAAGTTTCAAGAAAATTATGACCAAAATTGTTCAAAAGACATGGTTTTTTGTGTTTATCAGGTTATAACTTTTTGTAAGTTGACGCATTTTTTGAAACAAAACCCATTTAAATGGGTGTTAGTCAAAAAAACATTAAATTAAAATATTTTAGAAACAGCAGCGACACATTTGCAATGGACAAATAAATGGTAGGGCTTCAGCTGGTACCGATAAGAGTCATCAGCAAATGTTACATAAATGACCTCCCTAATGTTCTTTACGAACATTGTCTTAATAAATATCAACATTGACGTTGGTATTTATTTAATATCAACATACATTATGTTATCAACGTAATATCAACGCTATTTTTAAAATTGGAATAATTTTTTAAAATTTAAAGCAAATACCCGAAAGCGCGCCTTCGGCGCGCATTGGGCTAGCTATAACAAATGAAATGGTCTCAATAAAACCATTACAAAAAATACTAAATAAATTTTCTTGAATTTTTGATTTTGTTAAATAAAGTCATTGTTTAAAAATTTTTAAAATGAAATCAAGATCCTCAAAATTTAAAACTTGTTTTCAATAGAAATTTAAAAAATTTTACGTTCTAGTTCAAGCTTAATTTAATTTTATTTTCGGGCTCACTCTTTCTCTCTCTCTCTCTCTTTTTTTATCTTTTTTGTTTGTAATTTCAATTTTAAATTGCTTTGGTTTTAGCTTCGGCATTTAGCTTATTAATGAAACCCGCGTCGAGAACGCACCAAAGCAGTGGGTATCAAATAGAGACCGGCGCAGGACAGGATACTGCGCATGATTTTGCAGGATCCCAGTCCGCAATCCTGCATATTTTGGAAAATACAGGATTTACAGGATTTGCAGGATTAATCCTGCCGGATCCTGTCCTGTAAAAAATTTTCAATTCCAATCCTGCAACAGGACCCGTAAATTTGATTTTTATGCAGGATTCAGCAGGATCCTGCATTGATTTTTAGAATGCCAAATATTCAGAAACTTTCTTTTTTCAAAATTTTTTTCTTAATAAAAATTTTTCGTTTAAAAACTTATCTTTATTCGAAAAAGTTTATACAATTGAATTTTTTATGTGTTTTGCTATCTAAAAAGCGTTAATAAATTTTTTTTTACTATTTTCTTGCCTATTTTAGGATTTTTCTGCCTTTTTAAGTGCCTATTTCGCGATTTTTTGTGCCTAAAAATCCTATCCCTATACATAATGGATTATGGCTTTTTTGCAAAGAAATTTAAATAAAAATTATTTTACTTTAATTTAAGCTATTATTATGAGCCACCCAATTTGGCAAATCGGTCTTTTTAAACGCATTAAAGAAGATTCAGTCGATTGCTTGGAGTGTACTTTATCATTTTTTGGTTTAAAAATATATTTGAATACTTTTTTATACTTTGAAAGACTTTTTTATTAATACAGAATTTTTTGAAATTTCCTAAAATCCGCAATCCTGCGCAGGATCCTGCACATTTTAAATACAGGATTGCTGGATTTGCAGCATTAATCCTGCCGGATCCTGTCCTGTAAAAAATTTTGAATTCCAATCCTGCAACAGGATCCGCAAATTTGAAATTTCCGATCTCTAGTATCAAAGTGGGCTTCAGTGATGTTTAAAATGCACAATGGCTCCCGGACATTCCGACAGTGGACAATCCGACAGTGAGGACAATCCGACATAGGTGGACAATTGGACAGTGGATTATCCGACAGTAAAATGCACAAAAAATTTTAAAAAAATGCCGTCGCCGAATGGGACAAATTGTGTCATATCAAGAGAATAAGGAAAATCGCAAATAAAATAAGTGCAAATGCAGGCTAAAAGATTATTTCGTTGTAAAATAATTTGTCCACTGTCCAATTGTCCACCTCTGTCGGATTGTCCTCTGTCAGAATGTCCGCTGTCGGATTGTCCAGTCACGTGCACAATTGCGTGCTGAGACGATCCTAAAAAAGTATCAATGGGGCGTTCCTAAAAAAGTATCAATGTGGGCGTTCCTAACCATACCATACCATACCATACCATACCATACCATACCATACCATACCATACCATACCATACCATACCATACCATACCATACCATACCATACCATACCATACCATACCATACCATACCATACCATACCATACCATACCATACCATACCATACCATACCATACCATACCATACCATAAACTTTGACAATTATACATAATATTACCATACCAAACCATACCATACCATACCATACCATACCATACCATACCATACCATACCATACCATACCAAACCATACCATACCATACCATACCATACCATACCATACCATACCATACCATACCATACCATACCATACCATACCATACCATACCATACCATACCATACCATACCATATCATATCTGTTATGCCGGCCGAGGGCAAACAATAATTACCAAATTTATTGAAGACAAAATAAATAAATAACAATGGGAGCAAAGAGGGAATATTGATTGGAGATGTGCAACAAATAAATGAAATGAAATACAAGTGACAAGAATGGGTCAAAGGGCGGACTATTTATGGGGAGGAAAGTGGAGAGAGAGTACAGAGGCGAGGGACATAAACAAATAAATAATTGGGGCGGCCATTTGAGTCCCATCCCTAACATCTCCCCCCTTAAAAAGGATCTTTCCTCGACACGTTCATCTGACACGTCCATTCTTCTTCGGCATTCAACGTTTGCTATTGGAGTTCGCGTGGCGATCGCTTCCATTTTGCGATTCGGAGTCCACAAATCCAGGTCCTTCATACTTGGCCGGCGAATATTCCTCCAAATCGTTGGCATGGTACCGTCCCGTATATCCATCTTGGAAGTGGACGTCGAACATCATTCCATTTCGGCTAATGACGTAACCAATTTGCATCGGTTGTGATCCTCCAATTGTGATCACTTTCGCTCCGACAGCAAGATGTTTCGATGGACTTCGCCCTTCATTCTTAAGGGCATTCTTGGATTTGGACTTGGCAGGGAGTTCCTTCTTAACATTCTCTTCCTGCTGCACAACTTTCAAATTTCTCTTAAATCCACCCAAAAGTCCAAACTTTTCCATCATGTCGGTTCCAAACAAATTTTTGGATCCGTTTTCAGAGACAAAAAATTGTCCTTTCTTGATTTGCCCTCCAAAAGAGAATTTTCAAATCCTTTCCCCAAAAATCGGCGCGTGGATCCGTCGTGAAGGATGGCCTTTTCCTTGCAATGGCCCAATTTCGGACTTCCAATTTGTCGGTGGGATTCTTTGCACAAAACTGTGACTTCTTTCCCCATGTCCATCACAAATTCCACGTCTTTTCCGTTCAATCCGATTGCCGCTTCAATCAATTTCTTCGGCTGCGTCCCATTTTCCAGCATTAATGAGCCAATTCTTACAAAATTTGTCGCTTTTCCATCCTTGATGCGGTCATCGTTCTTCTTCAACCATGCCTGATGCTTGGCACACATGCGTTCCAAGTGGCCAATCTTGTTGCATTTTCGGCATGTCGTCTTCAGATGGTTGCATTTCTTCGGAAAATGGCTTACTCCGCAACGCCAGCATCTCAGCAATTGTTGACAAGAACATTTGCAAATCGCTAACGACATTGTCATACTTTGCTTTGGCGCCGTCTGCAGTCAGCTTTCCCAAAATTCGCTTCCTAAGTTCGGCGTCATTCGGCGATTTCAGAGCAATGAGAAGCATTAAGCAGTTGAACTGCTCTTCGTTCAGCTTCTTAAATTCGAAATCGCGAAGCAGTCGCTTATGGCGATTGATGAAAGCACGGAAGTCTTCATCGTCCTGCTTCGATGCCCGCAAACATTCGTATCGGTCGATCCAAACCGATTGGGGCTTGGCAAACAAACTTTTCAGTTGTGCCGCTGTCTCCAAAAAGTCGAAATCGGTCGGTTTCTTCGGCAGACAAAATTTGCTGTATTCGTTGTAGGCTCCCTCACTCAATTTCGTGAGCACCAGCTTCACTTTCAGTTGGTCCTGGATGTTTGGTGAAGAGCAGTCGAGGGCCAACACAAAACGGTCGATCCAATTTTCGATGTTCTTCCCAGATTGATCATCAAGATCAAAACATTCCACATTTGAAAGCGCTGGAAGTTGAGCTGTTTGAGTTGGCGCAACATTCGTCTGTTGAGCGTTCAGCAATTGTTCGACTAGCTTTTGCTGTTTGGCCAGCAATTTCGTCAATTCCTCAATTGTCGGATTTGCTGCCATTTTTATCGTTCTCCACTTTCTTATTTGCAGCGCCTAGATACAAATTGAGTGGGTGCGCGTGGATGAGCTAATAAATGTCGCCTAGACAAATTATTAACAGCGCTAATACCTGTACTGAAAGCTAAAAGCTAATCAGTAGGGATGACGAACAATTGGCAAAGTCTAATGCCGACTGGCTGAAGCTCGCTCCGATGGTTTGGAGAAAAAAAATTTTTTTTTTGTTTGTCCTAAAAGCAATCCAACAATTCCAAAACAGACGAATTTCTTTTGCAGAAATTAAATTTTGTCGACAATATTCACAAAGCACGCAGTATTGCTTCAAAATGCAATATTAAAAAAAACTGCTGCACGGGCGTCTCCAATTGTTATGCCGGCCGAGGGCAAACAATAATTACCAAATTTATTGAAGACAAAATAAATAAATAACAATGGGAGCAAAGAGGGAATATTGATTGGAGATGTGCAACAAATAAATGAAATGAAATACAAGTGACAAGAATGGGTCAAAGGGCGGACTATTTATGGGGAGGAAAGTGGAAAGAGAGTACAGAGGCGAGGGACATAAACAAATAAATAATTGGGGCGGCCATTTGAGTCCCATCCCTAACAATATCATTCCATATCATACCATACCATACCATATCATACCCCCCTTTTTTTTGTTATTTCACTTTGTTAACCTATAAAAAACTAATAAAAAATTATTCCAATAGAAATTAATTTTTTTACTTCGTCCCATTTATTTTATTTTATGATTTTTTTTACATTTAATTTTAATTTTATTAGCATCACTAAAACCTTAATACTATTTTCCTTTTATTAATCCAGAGTTATTAAAGTATTATTCCAATAAAAAAAAATTGAATTTTTACTTCGTTCCATTTTATTTTATGAATTCATTAATAATAATAATTATTTATTTATTTTTATTTTTATAAGCATCAACCTTTACCGTATGTTTTTTTTGATGGAGAAGACTTTTTAAAAGGTGAATCGTTCGATTGATGACTCCTTCGTAATTGAACGTACAACACCAATGAGAAACACACTGAGAAACAAAGAGGGGAAGTGTGTGAAACTTAGAGGGGCACCCGAGTCCAATTCTAGTTGGACTGCAGCTCCAACCGCCGGGATTTGATCGACCCTACGTCATCCGACTTCGGCCACCTGAACAAAACAACACGGCAGCACTTCAATATATCAATAATGAGAATGGGGTTGGACAAATTCGCCTTGTAATCTTCGAAAAGGAGCAAGAATACCGTATTGTCTTCAAGGGAGAGGGGTAATATTTTTCGTTTATCTAAATTAAAAAAAAAACATTTGAAGAACTGCAGCGCGATTCAATTTATGTATCCTGCTAGAATGAGGACACTTCAACTACATTGGACGAATTGCACAGCTCTTCAAGGTTCCTGGATACTGCATTGACTGTGAACGGAGAGCAGACGCGCGTTACCATGCGATTGGTTGCAAGGTGGCATGTCGTCTTTGTTTCCGATTCGTGGGTGGATACCCATGTCAACGAGAACGGGTTTTAATTTAAGCTTTTTTTTCAGTTATAAATTTTTTTAGTTGTATGATGGTCAGATCAGTTCACGAAAAGGTAGCGAATGTGGTTTCATTTTCCCAAATGACAACTGTTATGAATATCATTTGGCGAATGATGCCCCTGCTCCAATTGATGGGCACGGACATAGACAACGGCGTTCACTTTGTCAATGGCGACGTTTTTGCCCCACATGCGGTCGTGTTGCCTATTTTGGAATCCATCAATGCCCCTCGATACTTAGTGCTATTGGGCCAGTTGATTGCTTTCATTTTGTCAACACACACAGCAGCAATAGCATTTGCTCCTTCACCAGTTATTGATTAATTCCTCTGACTCATCACTTCGTTCTCCACTTTTTACTTTTTTGAATAAATATTGTCTTTATTATTTTGTTGTGCCAATCGCACGACACAACAGATTTATGTGTAAAAGGTAACTTAAAAATGTGTTATTTATTTTATTTATTAAAATGTTTTTAAGAAAATTGGTATTTTGAAATTGATTATATTTTTTTGAAAAAAAACTAACTTCATTAGCGTCATAATTGTGTTTTTCTTTCTCTTTTCTTAAAACCGGTTACCAAAAATCCACTGTACATCGTGCGGTTAAACGTTTTCCTCTTCGGACTTATTACATTTTTGCACTTTCAGATGGATTTAAGCTCGGCACCGTCACATTTTTGGCAACTTCCTTTCCAAACTCGAAATTACAATGTCCTATATATGGTCGCCCATTGTCCGACTTTTCGCATTTATTGTAATTGTCGGCTTTTACTGGACAGATATTCGCCCAATGTACGCTTTACCATGACGGTAACATGACTCATTGTCGGCATTTTTGTTGTGTCTGGGCCCTCTGGCACAACCATTTCCTCCTCCTCTTCCTGAGATTTTGGCCACATTTCCATTTTCAAGCTGAACCTGTGTAGTTTTGATTAATTTTTTAAGAACTTACGATTTTTGATCACCAAATTGGATTTTCTTTTTAATTTTTTTATTAAATTTCTTTAAATATTTTCTAAAATCATCCATTTTCATTTCTCTAATATTATTGCCTAATATTTTTCTTCCTCTTTATTTTTCAAATTTTTAAATTGCATTATTTTTATGATTTGATGATAGGATCATTTTGTAATTAATTTATTCGAACGAAAAACTCAACTTTATTTACGTCTAATTGTTTTATCATTATCATCATATTTTCATCTTGTTTAATAAATATTTTTTTTAATATTAAAATTTGAATTTTTTAAAATTTTTGAATTTTTTCGCATTTTCCAATCTTGGGTTTCAAAAGGAGTCGAAATTTTTTACCAACTCAGTCAGCATTTTGGAAAGAATATTAAATTTCCCATTTGTAAAATTTTAACACAATTTTTGCGCTTCTTTAAATTCCATTCATTTTTTAAGTATTTGTAATTTATTTTCTTATTCTTCAAAATCTATAAACAAAATCTCATTAAAATATGTTTTATTTCTAGTTTAAAAAAACCTTAAAAATAAAAAAGTTAACAATCAGAATCCGATGTCTATTCCTTCATATCATCATACATTTTCATTCCTCATTTATTTCTTCTCCAATCTTTTTCTTCCATATCGAAATGCTCGATTGAATTTTTTGCAATTTCCTTGTCACTCATTTTTGGTTTTTCTTTTTTCATTTGCCAATACATTTTCATTTTTTCCATTTTTTCCGAATTGTTTCTTCCATTTTTTAATTATTCCAAGGCTAACTCCAATTTTCTTACAAATTTCTTTATGATTTTGTTGCCATTATTTTTGAATATTTTCTTGTTTGTTTAAATTCATTTTTCATTTCAATGAATTTTTGTACAATTTCGAGTTTTTCTTCATCAGTTTTTGATTTGTATTTATATTGCTCAAATTCTTTGATCCATTTTCGAATATATTTCCGATTTGTCCCCAACTTTTTAGCTATTTTTCCATCAATTTTATTCCGTTCTTTTATTGAATATTTTATTCCTTTTTCTTTAATTTTCTCTTATTTTATAATATTTTTAATAATTTCTCTTTTTCTTCCCATTTTTCTCCTAATATTTCATCAAATGACTTTTGTTGCAGCTTTTTCTTTTCTGATCCAACATTTTTAATATTAATTAAGACGATCAAAAGCACAATTAAATGGAATATTAGGCAAAATTTCATATATTTTTTTGTGATTATTATAAATAAAAATGTAACTATAAATGAATATTGTTATTTGAATATATTATAAATAAAATGGTTAATGTTAAATTTATTCATGAAGTTTAATCAATTTATTAATTTCTTCTGATTGGATATTGCAAAATCTAAAGATATATTACTTAAAAAAACAGGACACTTAGATGCAAAAAATTCAACAATTTTTTTTATAAGAATGCAATCCAAAATTTAAGCTTTTTTAAAGGGGTAAACCCAATTCATCCATACCCAACTCATACATGCACAAAAAATGCCAAGAAGCAGACCGCTCAATGCAAAAAAATGCCCACGGCGACGACCGCACATCAAAAGAAAATGCCACGGCAACGACTCGCAGTGTTATGGATGAGTTGGGTATGTATGATTGGGTGTGACTCTTTTTTAAATGATTTTTAGCATCAAAAATCAATAAAATTGGCTATTGAGTCTCGGTATTCATCAGACTCGGTTCGACCCGCACAATAATATTTGAGCTTCAGTGTCGGTATCGAATGTCCGAAAACATTTATTTGTATTACAAAATTTAATTTACTTCGATATCCAATAAAAATTATTTGAATAAAATATTAATGTTCAATTTTTTTAATACCTTGCAACGGAAAATTTTTCAACAAATATATTCAAGCTATTGTAGTAAATTTATTATTTTAAATTAAAATCAAAAATTCTTTTGATTTTTAAAACGTTTTTTTCTTTATGCTTACCTTTTTTCGATTAAATCCATTTCAAACGATTTACTCAATAAAAATGCATTTTTAATGATTATACAAATAATTTAAAAAAATTAGTTATATTTTTCTTAATTTGTACTAATAATCTTTTCAAAATTTGGTTTGCATTTTTGGTTAATTTGACCATTTTCTGAACGACATTTGCACCACCATTATCAGCACTATACTTAAGTGCATTAATTGGTTACAAATTTTTGATTATCATTTTAAACAAAAAAACCTTTCGATATAAATGGAGTGCACATAAAAGTATTTTTGTTTTTTATTTTATTTTAATTTTTTTTTATTTATTGCTTTTTCTCCTGTGATTGTCACTTATCATTGAAGTTGCCATTAATATGTTGCCACACATTCACCAGTTTATAAAGAAATATTTTTAAAGCAAATTTTATTTCAGTCTCTTTTCATTTAATAATTTAAATAAAATAATTATGCATTTTTAATATCCTTAATATAATTAATTAGCTGCTGTATTTTATTTTTTAATTTTAAAAAAAAATTTTTTTCAACTTCTTAAATAGAATTTTAGTTTGAAAATTATAAAAGTAAAAACATTTTATTTTTTTGAAATAGGAATTTTTTGATTTTTAAACCACATGTTAAATTTTCATCAAATATTTTCACTCATATGATCTGAGCCAAATGCTCAATTGGTCCATTTTGGTCGCTAGTTCATATCATAAAATCGCTATTTCAATGCTTATTTATATTGGATTCTGACACCACGAAAAATAATTTAAAATTTCATTTAATTTGTTTTATCTTAAAAATTACCGTTCGAAAAAAAGTCACACGGAAAGTTTTAATTCTAATATATAATTACACAATATGCAAAAAAAAATTTTGCATATTCAAATTAAAATATAAGTAAAATAACATTTACTTTTCGTAAATATTCCACCGCATTTTTTAATTTTAAAATGAGGATTGGTTAATGGTTTTAAATAATTCTTTTTTATTTGTTTATTAATAAAATTAGTTTATTTATTAAAACTCTTTAAATTAAATATTAGTAAATGTTTTAAATTAATAATTATTATTTTTATTAATTTTCAATGAAATTCACGTGATTTTTTCCTCTCTCTCAAAATGCTTTGCTGAACATTCTCGCCTTTGCTCTCCAACAGCAATTACCCCGTTTCCATTAATTTCCATGAAAACTTTTTAATTCTTATTCATAACGTACAGAACCGATGATCGGAGAAAAATAAATTTTAACTGTCATTTTTGGTGTGATAATTAAGTGGTAATTATGGGCTAATTTTTCTAAAATTTCGAGAAATTAGTGCGAAAAAAGTCTTTTTAATTTGGTTGTTAAAAATTTTTATATAATTATTATTATAATAAATTTTTGGTTTAATAGAAAAATTAACCAATTTTAAAATTAACATTCATTAAATTTATTTCATTTTTTATAATATTAAATATAAATCATTGTTTTATTAATAAAAACAAATTAATTAATTATTTAATTGAGATTCTCAACCTCCAAAAATTGTGCGCCCAATTTAAAATATTTAATTTTATCAAAAAAACCAAAACAACATCACAAATTCACAATTCTCAGCTTGCCCCCATTCGTCCGCAAATATTCCCATTCATTCTCAATTCTCTCACCCATCATCATCATCATTAATTTCTTAATTTTCTCATTTCTGTTTATTCTCCCGCCCCCCATAACCATGATGCAATAATATAAAATGTTCGTGATGCAATCGGCGATGTGAATGATGTTGGGTTGGGTTGGGGGGGGGGAGGAGGGATAAATGCACAAAATGAGGGGATGAACAGCAGGGAGGGAAAGGGCGGGATAAACCGGGACGGGCGGATAAAGATAAATGTGGAGCCGGTGGGATCAGAATGGTACTCACTCCCATTACTGAAAAATTTTAAAAATGAAATAAATTCTTAAAATTTATTTTTAAAATTTGTATTTTATGTATGAATTTTTCATTTCAATTCTGTTAAGTGAACGGGGGAAAGAAAGTGATAAATGGAAGCGGTGGGTGTCAGAATTGCACTAATTCACTTCATTCATAAATATCCTTTAATTTGAATTTGAATTTTTTTTTCACGAAATCTCCTATTTTTAATTCAGAGATGAACGGATAAATAATAAATGGGGAGCGGTGGGATTAGAATGGCACTCAATCACTAAAAATTACTTAAAATCTTTCATTTATTTTTTTAATTTTCGTTGCTTAAATTTTTCTTTTTTATTATGAGTAAAAAAACATTTTATTAAAAGAATTTTTAATTTTGTTTTTAAATAAATTTATTATTTATCAAATAATCAAAATAAATATTTCTAAAATGAAGTTTGGACGTGAATAAATGATATGTAATCAATGGGAATGCTATTGCATCAGAATAGCACTAACTCCAAATTCTGAACAATAAAAATATAACATTTATATGGCCGGCAATGTAGAGATTTTTTTTCATTATGTTTATTATTATCTTATAGATGTTTTAAATATATTAAAAAATAATAATTTAAATAAATCAAACTCATTTCAATAACCGAAAATATTAAAAAATAAAATAATTTCATATAAAAATTTGATTTTTTTGATAAAACATATTAGAAAAAAACTACATATACAAAATTAATGATATTTTGTTTTTATTTTTTAAAATAATATTTTTAGATTAATATATTTACATTTATAAAATTTTATGATTTAAACATTTTTAAATGGGAATACAATGGGCTCATAATGGCACTCACTTAAATTCATTACTTTTAATTATTCTTAAAGGTTTTATTAATTCTTTTATTGAATTTGTCTTTTTAAATTCTGAGATAAAAACATTTTTTCCAAACATTCATCAAATTTATTTTTAATTTTTCCAATATATTTTTAAAAAATTCATACATTTAAAAATTCTTACAATCAAATTATTTTTCAACTTATTTTTCAAAGAAAATTTTTATAAAAAATGCTAACAATCAAAATTTTTTATTATTCCCAAATGCTACTTAATGACAAATTAGCCATGTGACACAAATTGTTCAAAGACTAATTTTTTGATTAATTTTTTATTTTTTGCATTGGTTACTCATTTTCTGTTCATTCAGCATTATCGTTAACTGTGACAAATCATCATCATTTCCACTAATAAAATGTCAACCAGCAAAAAACAGTTTTTAATTTGTTTTTTAATTTTGTAATTAATCGCAAAAATAAAATAAAAAATCATTCCATTTCTTTCACCGTTTGGTTAAAGAGTAAAAACTGAGAACCACACAACACACATTCCAATGTCATGCTTGTTGTTTACCAGTTTATCTCATCATATAATCACTCTCGAAATTGTACAAATTAGTCCCATCGCCCACTCCCCCCCCCCAATTTGTCAAAACCATTCTCGAGACTCTCGATGGACAATTAATTTTCTCCCGCTCCGTTAATTGCTTGTGACACCAACAGCGGCGATCACACCAAAAAATTTTGATCAAACACTCCTGTCCGATAAATACACAAATTTATGATGAAAAACTGTTCCAACTGTGATCTCGTGATCTCACACAATGGTTTCCCATCGTGTGATCGCTATTGTACGACTTTTTTGTTGTTGTATTATTCAATGCGAAATTGGGCGGCGCCAGAAATAGATTAACAAAACAAAATTATAAATTTATTGAAAGCTCATCCTTAAGAATAGTTTAAACAAGCAAATCTGTCATTATGTGCATTGAAATTTTTTCTTTTCTATTTTTTGAGCTTTTATAAAATTTGTTCAATTATCTCATAGTCTTACTTACAGTTGTTTGATCGTATACGGTATACCTGCTACTCTGTACTTCTTTTCCCTATCAACATAACCGTCCAATTCGCCTGTGATCAACAATTAACAATTAAATAACGGATCACATCATCATCACTCTCTCCTGCTGTGTCAGCAAAATTGGGAGGATTGGGGGGGGGGGCTTGTGGTAAACAGGGGAAGAGGCGGGTGAATTATAGCACCACGTGGGTTCACATTTTGGCCGGAATTGTTTAACTGAATGTGACGTTGGGTGGAGTGGGTGGGTGTGTTTGTGTGATCAGCCAGCCGACCGGTCCCGATCAGCAGCAGTGACAAACTCTTTTTCCCCCGAAGAGCAGCAGCACCACGTGGTCGCAGCAAGCAAGCACTCTGCTGTTTTGTGACCGGAACGACATTGGAAAAGAGTGCGTGTGTAATGAGTGATTGATCACTGATCAGCCAGCTGCTTTGTCTAGTGAGGATGTGTTGGTCAGAGAATTAAATTTTATGAGGGCGTTTGATCAGCCAGTCGCTTTCTGTTGCTGATCAGTGTGTGTCATCAGTTCCAACCAGCCGGTGGTGAGGGTGGGGGTGAAAGCCTTGGTGAGTGCGTTTGATCAGCCAGCCGCTTTCTGATGGTAGTGAGGGTGGTTGATCAACCAGCCAGCGCCAGAGTCGCTGGTGAGGGTGTGTGATCAGCAACCAGCGGACCGGTCCCGATCAGTGAAAAACCCATTTTCCACCGCTTCCAATCACTCATCGCTATGATCGGAGCGCGTTCATTACCATTCTCATCAGCATAATCATCATTAGCATCACATTTTGTTTTTTTAAATAACAATTTTTTATTCCTAACCCATTCTCACATTCTGATCAGTCTTCAACGACTCCTCGTGGACCGAAGCGCATGACGACGAAATGGGCGAACATTTCGTTGCCGTTCGTCCGCCCCCCCCCCCCGGGTGCTGTGGCGATGTGTGCATATTTTGTGTTCCCACCATTTCATTCATTCATTCGTTCATTTTCATCGCCGTGCACATGGCGCCGGCGGCGATGGGTTCTGTGATAAGAATAATAAATAATTTGTTTTAAGTGGGGTATAATAATTATTACTATTAATAATAAGATTCACTTAATGAGAGATGGTTTTATGCGTTTAATGTTTTTTAATTATTTTTAAATCAGTGCCAATTTTATTGGTTTGAGTTGTCTTTGTGTGATATAGTAAACAGTGGATTCACAATCTTTTAATTTTCAAAATATTAAATTTTAAGTTATTTTTAAATAAATTTCGATTTTTTTAATTTTAAAATTATTTATCAGAATTTTTAGGTTATTTAATGGCTAACGTGCTTTTTTGGCACAATGAGCTATTGAAAAATTTTATTTTATATGTTAATTAAATAAGTGTGTATGGGTTCTGAAATAATGCTTTAATTATTTAAAAAAAGTTTCTCATGAAATTTGGAAATTTTTGTTTAATTTTTCTGTTTTTTTAATTAATCGGCAACTTTTTTTATCTTAAAAAATCGAAATTATTTAACAAAACAATTATGAAAACTCTGCAACCAGCAACCAGCATCATTTTGCACATCGGTGCTCGCGCAATGAGCTCAATGTCCGCCGCTGGCGGTGCCATTGCCGCATCCGTCGAACAACAACCGGCGGTGGAGCCAGATCGATCCACATTCTACGTGAGTTTTGTGGCATTTTTGAATTCAATTAAATTAAAATACAATTGTTTGGTTTAATTGACCATTTTCTATCAAATAAATAAGTAAAATTTTTTAAAAATTTGGCAATTTTTGGCTGGGAGGGGGTTATTTTTTATTTTTTACCAAATTTCGGCGAAGCCTGTCCGAAATTTTTCAATAAAATTTGTAAAAAATACTCAAATTATATTTTTAGCGTCAATTAATAAATATTCCATTAAAATTTATTTCATAGAATATTTAATATATTTGTTCAATGGATTAATTTCTCTTTTTTTGGCACTTGAAAAATTTCCTATAATGTTTTCATAATATTTTCTCACATTTTAAGCATAAAGATTTGTCCATTGTCCGTGCCACTGCTGGACAAATGCAGCCCAAGCCGCTGGGAACGGTTGATCAGATCAAATTTGGACATCACTTTTCTGATCACATGATGGAGGTCGATTGGTCGGACACCGCGGGATGGAATCAGCCCGAAATTAGCCCGTTGCACAGTGTTCAGCTTCATCCGGGCGCAAAAGTAAATTTTTAAAAAATCTTTAAAAATGAGACAACTATAAATAAAAATTGCGAAATAAATTAAATATTAAAATGAAAATTTGAAATTTCGAAAAAGCATACAATCTGAAAAATTGGAATTCTTCAAATAAAAATTCTTAATTTATATATAAATAAAAATTTTTTTTTCATTATAATCCTTCAACACATTATTTAAACAATTTAAATTAATTTGAATGAAAAATATTCGAATATTTCTAAACAAATGAAATTATAAATTTTGGTGATTTGTTTCTAATTGTTAATCACACAAAAAGGTGCTTCATTATGCGATTGAACTGTTCGAAGGCATGAAGGCTTACCGTGGCATTGACGACAGAATCCGATTGTTCCGTCCAGAAATGAACATTGCACGCATGAAGCGTACCGCGGCACGTGCGGCACTTCCGGTAATTGTACAGTGCCGTGGCATTCTCACCCACCATTCTCCAGCCCCCCCCCCGCCCCGGGTGCGACATTTCCACTAATTAATGGCATTTTCCACAGTTTTGAATGTCTTGGCATTATTTTTGCACTCTTTTATAGATAAATGCCATTTTCTGTTTCTGAGTTCCTTTTGAGATGGCATCTTTTCAAATTTCTTAGGTGGAATCCGATTTTTTTTTATTTGCACTTTGCCCATTATTTATGCTGAAAACCTTTTTAAAAAAATTTAATTTTTCAAGAATTTTATTCAAAAAAAATCAGAATCATCCTCAAACCCGAAACAGGATTTTGATGCGGAAGAAATGCTGAAGGTCATCGCCGAGTTGGTCCGGCTTGATCGGGAATGGGTGCCCTACTCGGCCTCCTCCTCCCTGTACATTCGTCCCACATTGATCGGCACTGATCCAACGCTTGGCGTCGCACACTCGCGCACCGCCAAAATGTTCATTCTGACCGGCCCAGTTGGCACATTTTTCCCAACCGGCTTCAAGTCCATTTCGCTGTTTGCCGATCCAAGCTATGCCCGCGCATTCCCCGGCGGTGTGGGCGCATATAAAATGGGATGGTAGGCATTTTGTCAATGGGACAAATTATCACCAAAAATGGGCAAAATGGAATACATTGGGGATGATCTTTTGTAATTGGAATATGATCAACAAAACTGTGCTATTCTACAATAAGGGAAGGAAGACATTTTGTCAATGACAATGGTCACCAAAACTTTGACAATTATACATAATATTGGAGTAGGCATTTTGTCAACGACACTAATTAACATAGAATTGAGACAATTGTACATATAATAGTGTGGTAAATAAATAAACACCAAAATGATATACAATTCACACATTGGAGGTTCGGCATTTTTCAGTGACAATAAATCGAAAATTAATTAAAATAGACAAAATATGGGAACTCCAAAAAGGGCTGGATGAACTTTTAAATTTCTAAAAAATGAAAAACACTCTAAAAAGTAATAAAAATTTAAATTTATTTTTAGCAATTATGCTCCCACTCTTCTGATCGGAAAGCATGCACATGATCTGGGATACCAACAAGTGTTGTGGTTGACTGGGCCAGATGAGAAGATCACTGAAGTTGGTGCAATGAACATATTCATCTACTGGAGAAATGAATGCGGAGGTAAAATTAAAATCATAATTTAAAAAAAGAAATCCACGGAGTTAATTTAGACTTTTTGCCGATTTAATGTGCCAAAGTTTTTCAAATTTATATGGCCTATTGAAAAAAACAAAGGAAAACTTTTTGAAAATTAAAAAAATGAAATTCGCTTTAAAATTTTAACTTTTATACAGAGGCTTAGTCACACATTAAAGATTTTTTATTTAATCTTTTAAGTTTAAATATTTTATTATTTAAGAATTGGAACTGGTCACTCCGCCGCTGAATGACGGACTGATTTTGCCGGGCGTTGTGCGCGACTCGGTGTTGAGCATAGCACGCGAGTGGGGCGAGTTCAGGGTCACAGAACGCTACCCAACAATGGCGGAATTGCGCCGGGCATTGCACGAGCGGAGAGTGCGTTTTCAAAATTATTTTAAAATTATTTTAAATTAAAATTAGAAATAATTTAGAAATAATTTTAAAATAATGAATTAATTAATTTGCATAAAAATTTTAAAATTTAATTAAATGTTTTTAAGAAAATTCTAAAGCGATAAGCATAAAAATTTCTCAAATTGCAAGTTTTATTAAAGTAAAAAAAAGAGTTAAACCTGCATTTCCCTCGAAATAGTTTAACAAAAATGCCAAAATATACTGAAAGTTACGCAAAAATGCCGAAATATGAGCGTAAGGCACAAACAAATCAAATATGTTTTGTTGCAGCTCCTGCAAATGTTCGGCTGCGGCACCGCTTGTGTCATTTCGCCAATCGGACGCATTGCCTATGTTGAGCGTGGCACGGGCCGCATTGACGAGCTGCACATTCCGACAATGGCATCCAAAGCGACAGTGATGCAACGCATGTACGATACAATCAACGACATACAGTATGGCCGCATGGACAGACCGGACTGGGTTCGGATAGTGGACTGATTGGACCAATGCTCTGCTGACTGATCAGTGGTGTACTGATCGACCAGAAAGGATTTTTATAAATATTTTTTGATCGGGGAATTATGTATTAGAAAATTTTGTTTATATTTGTATGCATATCTAAATAAATAAATATATAATATGTTTATTCTTTTCATTTTAAACAACCATCAAATTTTATTTAATTGATCGATGCTAATTGATGAAAATTTTGTGTTCAAGAATTTTTTCCTATAATAAATTGTTTAAAATCTCGAAATGTAAAAAAAATTTATATAAAAATTAGTAAATACAAAAATGGAAAGGAAACGATAAAAATTTTTCAAATGAATCACTCCAGTCAAATCACTTCTTTACTGGTCTTCTCCAAAACATTTCTTCTCCTAATTGCTTCTTCCATCGCGAAATGCTCGATTGATGAATTTTCAACATTTGAGCAATTTCCTTATTAATAGGGCTTTGATTTTTAAGTTTTTACATATTTTTTTTCCTGAGCTCCCCGTGGCCTGAAACTCACGAAAAACATGTTTTTTTTTTGGGCTGACGTTAGGCTACTTTTCGAGTCATTAGCACCTATTTTCTAGGTTTTTATTTTTAGCATCTAAAAAACCTAAAAAATTTTTTTTTAATATTTTCACCTATTTTGGCGTTTTGCAAAAATTTGTTAACAATAATGCAATAAAAAGGAAAAATACACCCCTAAGAATCGACCAGAAAATTTTCAAAAACACACTCCTGAGAAATGAAAAATTTCTCAAAAATTCAGCTCTAAAATTTATTTATTTTAATTTCTTGACGATAATTTTTGATTTTGAAAATTATGTATATCCTTAATGACTTGCCAAAATTTTTTTGAGTAATGATCAGAAAAGTGCACCAAATTTTGCGTGTAACAGCATAGAAGTATAATTATTTATAATTAATTTTCCATCCCATTGGATTTCCTTATAATTTTTTTGGGTTTTCCAATTTTCTATACTTTCCAATTTTTGAAAAATTTTGTCCCACATAATTTTTTGATAACTGATCAGAAGCTCTTCAAACTTTGAAAGGATACTAAAAGGAAGAGAATCAACATATATGAAACTAAATCATCCCATATCCTCAAAATGTTCCAAGGTGGACAAATTTAAAAAAATGCAAATGTTGTGAATGCAAACAAGGAAGATTTATAAACATTTGTATTTGTCCTGTTCCATTACGTATCAGGGATGGGCCGAGGTTTCGCTTTTCGCATTTCGCCTTTCGCATTATTCGCATTTTTTGGCGTTTCGCATTTCGCTTTTCGCATTTCGCTTTTTGGCGCGAAATGCGACTTTTACACCCCTAAGAATTGGATTAAATTCCCATAAAATTTTTCAAAATTTTACCTATAAATTGGCTAATTTTCAGTGAAAAACTTTTTATAAATGATCAAAATTTCCATTTTTTTTTCCCCGGCGGCACCTATCGGCACCGCCGCGCCCCCAAAACTCCTATTTTTCTTAGAAAATGGCCCAAAATCGCAAAATTTGGTAATTTGATGAAAAACTGTTCTCAGCGGCGCGCCAAAACTCTTATTTCTCATTAGAAAAATGATACAAAAATCACAAAATTTGATGATTTTTTGGTGAAAATCTGTCAACAAATTTTAATCAAATTTTCAAAAATTTTCCCGGCGGCGCCTGCCGGCGCCGCCTGCCCCCTCTTCCCAAAAAGTTTTTTTGGAAAAAGCGCGCCTCAAAAAAGCGTTTTATTGATTTTTAAATTTGGAATAAAATTTTAAAAAATGATTTTTGCTTTATGATTTTAACTATTAAAAAGTTGTAGAAAAAATTTCGCTTTTCGCATTTCGCTTTTCGCATTTTCGCATATTTTGGCTTTTCGCATTTCGCTTTTTTTTTCATTTCGCATTTTTCAGTTTCGCAAATTTCGCTTTTCGCATTTCGCTTTTTATTTTTCAATTTGGCCCATCCCTGTTACGTATCTCTGCAAATTTTGGTCAGCTTCTGAACAATTAAAAATTAGTTGCGGATGATCAAACTTTAAAAAATTAATTAATTCTTCGAATTCACTCATCCAAAATTAATAAAATCGGACCAAATTTTAGTTACACGTTAATAAGGCACTCAAATGCACATATATTAAAAATGGCTAATAAATTCTATTTTAAAAATTTTTATGAAATTTTTAAAAAGCTTGCAAACAATTTGAAAATATTAGTTCGAGTGCCTTTTGCAATATTAATAATGCTAACTAAATCAATCAAATCACTCTTCTTCAGCTATACACTGTGTTAATTTAAAATAAAGACACCCTGTTTTTTGGGAGTTTGACCACTTCCCATGAACCGATCGAGCTGAATTTTTAACTGTACGTAGAAATTCTGAAAATATTAAGATTCTGAAAGTGAGAAACCGAAATGATGACGGAAAAAAGTTTTACGATTTTTTTTCAAAAATGGGGTGTTAATTTAAAATAGAGACACTTGATAAAAACGAACAAAATCTCAACAACTACCAAAAATAAACAGATAAAACAAACTAAATAAGAAAGAATAAATCTTTTTTCACATTTCTGTTTATTTTGCGAACAGAAATATGTCTTTTAGGCAGAGTTATGTTGAATTTTCTAAGTTTTCAGGAGAAATTAAGGGCCAAAAGGCTTAAATCGCCTCTAACATTTGCCCAACCGAATCAAACTAACAGCAATCAGCACTAAGATAACGTACAGACATCCTTTAAGCATTTTTTATTCATTTTATGCCATAAAAAAGGCATTAAACACAAAATTTTTGCGGGTGAAAAAATACGAAAATCTGAGTAAATTCGAAAAAAAAATTCTAGGGGGTTGGGAAAAATTTTCCATAGAAGATGAATATGACGAACAGAAAGAGCACAAAACAGGGTGTCTTTATTTTAAATTAACACAGTGTATTCTGAAACATTTCTTCTCCAAATTGTTTCTTCCAATTGAAAATGCTCTTTAGATGAATTTTCAACATCTTTGCAATTTCTTTCTCACTCATTTTTGGATTTTCTCTTTTTATTTCCCAATAAATTTTCATTTTTTCCATTTTTTCATCCTCCGTTATTTTACAGCAAATGCCAAATTGTTTTTTCCATTTGTTAATTATGAAATGGCTAACTCCAATTTTCTTACAAATTTCGGCATAATTTTTGTTCCATTCTTTTTGCGAATATTTTCTTTTTTGCTTATATTCATTTGTCATTTCAATGAATTTCTGAACAATTTTTATTTTTTCTTCATCACTTTTTGATTTGTAGTTTTTATGTATTTGTTTTTGAAGATTAAATTCTTTAATCCATTTTTGAATATAACTTCGATTTGTCCCCAATTTTTTTGCTATTTTCAAATTAATTTTACTCCATTCTTTTGCTGAGTATTTTCTTCCTTTTTGCTTTATTTTTTCTTTTATTTTATAAAATTTTCCAATTATTTCTCTTTTTTCTTCTTCTTTTTCTTCCCATTTTTCTCCAAATATTTCATCAAATGACTTTTGTTCCAACTTTTTCTTTTCTGCTCCAAATTGGCCAATTTTGATGATTAACAAACCAATTAAAAAGAATAGCGGTAATAATTTCATTTTCTTTATAATTTCTTTGGTAAAATCTTTCAAATTAGTAATAATTAATTATAAATTAATTTAAACAATTTATGATGGAATTTATTATTTTTTCTGCTTTATGAATTATTTTTTATTGCATTTAAACGTTAAAAATACGAATTTATTGTTTTTGATTGATTTTAAATATGTATTAATCGAAAACAGGACCTTTTTTGTTGATTATTTAAAATCAGGACAGAAAAACGGATATAAATTTCATATTCTCAGGACAATCGTGAAAAACCAGTACATTTTTGATTTTCCGTTTTGTTTAAATATTTTCTAATTTACAAATTTAAATTTATAATTAACAATTAACAATTCATTTTATTAACAAAAACAATTATTAAATTTTGTATTAAATATTAAAAAAAAGTTATTTAAAATTAATCCACAAAATTCAAAAAAGTACATAATTTTACAACAAAAATTGTCAAAATATGTACAATAATTTTTTTAAATTTCGAAATATGTAAGAAATTATACAAAAACCCTAAATATGTACCAAATATGATTTTTAAAATGGTTATTTTTTGGCAAGAAATTCTTCGTAAAGGGTGAAATAGACATAAAATGCCATGAAAATGAGGCTTAGAATCTTTTTTTATATTTAAAAATCAATTTTTGGTATTTTTTATGGGTATATTTTCAAAAAAATAAAAAATTATTTTTTCACTAAAAATTTTCAAAACTTCTCAAATATATAAAAAATTAAAACATGTACGAAAAATTAGCCGAAATTTTAGCTTTTTTTTGAGGATTTCCAAAAATTTCCGGTAAAAATGCTCAATATATGTAAAAAATAAATTAATTTTCAAAGGGTGATCATCTCATTAATCATAAAAATACATGGCAAATAAAGGAATAATAGTTTAAATTATTTTTTATCTTTAAATATCTTCAATTTAATACAAATATTTTAATTTAAATGAATTTCTTCGTTTAAATTAACAAATAATAATAATTTTTAATAAAATATCATTAAAAGAAATGAATTTTCGTATTAATCATTTTAAAATGTTTAATTTATATAGTCCTATCATTTTTCCATCTATTAACTTAAATTCAATTTGTTTAAAAATATTATTTTGCCATAAAATCTGTCTAAATTATACATGTTAATTTATTTGATTTAAAAAAAAATGAAATTTACTATTTTTTAGCATTTTTTTCATTTGGAATCAAAATGATGTTAAATAGTCATTATGTCATCGGAAATCTTTTTAGAAAATATTCAAAAAAAAAGAATGGGATAAAATTGAAGATCAGAAATTCTGTACGCATGTCAAATGTTAAACCCAGATCAAGTCCGTTTTTTGTTGTTGAAAAGATCAAGCCTTATTTTAATTAACGCCAAACTCTCAAGGACTTTGCTTGCCATTCAAGTATAAAAACGCTAAACATTGTCCTTATGCACTTTTCCTACCTTTTTTCATCCGGCTTAATCATCGTCCAACTGCTGTTGGTGTACTGCTTGGACTTGTTGTTGCCAGTCGCTGCTGTTAATTTAGTTGATGTTTTTCAATTATTTTCCTTTTTTTCTTCCAATTTTTCTTCTCCTTTTTCATCCCATTTTTCTCCAAATATTTCTTCAAATGTTTTTTGTTGCAATTTTTTCTTTTCTGTTCCGACATAATTAATATAACTATGGCAGGAACTTTTAATTGATTATTATATAAAAAATCGTTAACAAAATAAAAAATATGCAATTAAAAAAATATACTTATAATTACTTAGGGTGTTACATAAGTTTTGCAACAAAAAAATTTTTCATGAAGATTTATTTTTAAAATTCAACAAAAAACAATAATGATTCAATTTGTCTATTATTATCGATAACATGTTGCCATTTTTCAGGCAAAAGATCAATAGAAATGGAAAAGTCAAAAATAGATAGAGAGGCAGAGAAAACTTGATTTAATAGAGCGAATTTAGGACTATAATAATATATTAAGAAAAAATTTTAATACCTAATAAATGAATTATTGGAGGGCCAAGTCTGTAAGTGGTCTCCAAAAACGGCATTTTTCGGAACTACCGCTAACAAATTTTTTGTAATACCATGTAAAACACTGAATTTACATAATTTTGGGTAAATCAGGCACGCTGAGTCCGAATATAGCAGATTTGAGCTCTGGGTTCTCAATGAGCATGTACAGCTCCAACTTCATGCACGAATTTGAAGCAGTACAAGCTCTGACTGAAAAGATAGAACAGATTTAAGGCCATATTCGGATTCTACGACCCTTATTTAGTTAAATAAAATCCTTTCATGAATGATTAAATTTATTTTCAACCACAAAAAATTCGTGAAAAATTAGTTCAAGAATATCCATTTTTGGCATGGTCAGCAAAACCCTCACCAAAGCCGGAAGAACAAACGAATAACAAAAAATTTAGAAGGAAAATATAGAAAACATCCAGACGAACAAAATAAAAAAAAAGATCTAAGAAATCCATTATATTTTAAATTTTTTTATGGATTTTTTAAAACACAAAAAAATTTTGGTGCAAAACTTATGTAACACTCACTCTAAGTAAAGGAATAAAATTTAATTATTTTTTAAATGAAACGAGTAAAATCCGAAAATGACATTAAATTTCATTAAACAGGTAAATATGCTTTATCATTAAAAAATATTTTCAAATTGAAAAGCCCACAAATTAGCAAATCACTCTTCTTCTTATTCTGCTATTTCTTCTCCAAACTGTTTCTTCCATCTTGAAATGTTACTTTGTCCGATTTTCAATATTTTTGCAATTTCATTGTCACTCATTTTCGGTTTTTCTCTTTTTATTTTACAATAAATTTTCATTTTTTGCATTTTTTCTTTCTCCGTCATTCTTTTCTTGCTAATTTCAAATTTCTCTTCCATCTCATAATTGTTCCATAGCCAACTTCAATTTTCTTACAAATTTCGGCATAATTTTGGCGCCATTCTTTGGTTGAATAATTTCTTTTTTGTTTATATTCATTGGTCATTTCAATGAATTTTTGCATAATTTCAAATTTTTGAGCATCTGTTTTTGATTTATAGCTTTTATTTTGATTAAGCCCTAATTCTTTAATCCATTTATAAATTTTGTTTCGATTTGTTCCCAATTTTTTCGCTATTTTTCTATAAATTTTATCCCATTCTTTGGCTGAATATTTTCTTCCTTTTTGCTTTATTTTCTCTTTAATTTTGTTGTATTTTTCAATTATTTCTTCTCATTTCGTTGTTTTATTGCAAAACTAAGTAAGATTTTGTGCCAGCAAAACATCCGTTACCATAAAACTATGAATATATTTTAAATCGAATTAAATTAAAATTAATTGAAAATAGCGGAGACTTTTTTCTATTTTATAAATTTATTTAAAATTTTATATATTTTTATTAATTTTTTGCTTTTTATTTGTCACATGCGTGGTCGAGTGGATTATGCTCTTTGTTTACTTCACTATTTTTGCATTGGATCAGTTCCCCTCCAATTAGTTGTTTTTGAATTAATTTTTCAAAAATTAACATCTTGAAAATTGATATATGTAATTTTTTTAATATATAAGTTTAAAATTAGTATTTTTTAACCCCCAAAGCCTAAAACCCCCAAGTCCAGCCCTGCTGCACAGCGAGCACACGGCTGTTTACTGTCTACCCTTCCACGCGCCGCAGCCCCACGTAGACAGACAGTCAGACAGTGCACTATTTCTTCCTTTCTCCAGTGGCTATGCGGAAGAAAAGAAGGAAATAGTGCACTGTCTGACTGTCTGGTTACGCTTTTGAAAAATTTGACAAAACCGGGATCCAAACTGAATTAGTACCTAATTGTGATCGTTAGGGCAGCAACTTTTAGTGACGAAAAATCCCGAAATAGTTAACTAAAATAGTGAGTAAAAATCCCAAAATAGTGAAGAAATAGTGACAAAAAGTCCAAAATACAAAAACCTAAAATAGTTACCTAAAAAAATTTTTAAAATTAAAAATTTTTGCCAAGAAAGTAAATTTTTGAGAAAATTTTTTTTCATTTCATAGGAGTATATTTTGAAAAATTTTAGCTTGATTCTTAGGGGTGTATTTTTTTGAAATTTTTTTAGGTCGAATCTTAAGGATGTATTTTTTGGTTTTATTGCATTTTTGTTAAGGAATTTTCCAAAAAATGTCGAAATAGTGAAAAAATAGTGACAAAACGCCAAAATAGTGATTTTTCACTATTTTAGTGACGAAGCGCCAAAATAGTGATTTCTAGTGACGAAAAGTGACATCCAAATGAAAAAATTTTAACGCAGAGATGCGTTTTTTGAGCTCCTTTCTTCAAAACAATTGAGCAAAAAAAAAAGTTTTTTCTAAAAACGCTGCGCCAGAAATCTATATAAAAAGTGACTTTTTTCATTTTTTTTTATTTTTCCATTTTTTAATATAATTTTTAGGTGTAAAAAAAAATATTTTTTTTTTAAAAGAAGAAAAACGAATTTAAATTTGTTCAGAGAAAGAATGTTAAAATTACACTTTGCTTTTATAATCAAACTTCGCAAAGAACTTTAAAAGAAAGTTTTCAAAAAAAGAATGGAAACAAAATTATTCATAAATTTGTAAGAAAATTGGAATTTGCTATGTCACAATTTGCAGATGGAAGAAACAATTTGGAATTCGCTGTAAAAAACCGGAATTATACATTTTTGGCTATTTGTCCAAAAAATGTAAAAAAAAATATGCACACAAATTGTTGTCGCTCGTCATTTTCCTCGAGACTCTCGTCGACACAAAGGAAAAGCACCGCTTTGTTCCAGAGAACAGCAGACAGATGATTAAAATTGATTTGTTCATGATCTTTTTTTTAATTATGCTAAATTATAAAATTTCCTTTTTTTCGCATTACGATATAAAAATAAGGACAAACCGAGTAACATGAAAATGAGAGACTGCCACAATTTTGGAGGATTTTTAGTTCCAAATTCTCAAAATTATTGGAATTTTTAAACTTATTCAAATGCCGAAATTGGTAAGAAAATAAGAGTTCGTTTCAGTTATTGAAAATGGATGAATTATTTTGGCATTCATATACATGGATTTTTCCAATTCATAAATAAGCATATTATCTAGCAGTTTTTTTGATAAATTTTAGAACTTAATTGCTTTCTTTAACTTGGTTAATTGATTTATACCATTGAAAAATGGCGACAAATGTTTTGTGCAGCAAATTTTATCGTTTTTTGTAAATCATATTTTTTTGAAAAAAAATCATTCTTATATAATTTCAACCCGCCACCGGTGCTGATAAGGGAATGACACCAAAAAATTTCATAAAATACACCCCTAAAAATTGAAAAACTTTCCCAAAAACTTTTGTGTTTTTGTTCGAATTTTTTATTTTCTTTCTATATGAATTATCTTCTGCCCAAATCATTTATTTTTGTTATTAAAAAGATTTCAAAAAATTTTTGGGTTTTCTTAACATAACCAAACTATAGAATTAAGAGGATTTGGCTGTCTGATATTGAATTGGGTCTTTTTCTTATTCCTAATCCGCGAATTTGTCATTTTTTTGTTTTGATATTTATATAATTCAATTATTATGAGAATCCCTATTTTAATTTCGTTTAAGAAAAAAATCATATTTATTTATATGAAAAATATTTTTTTTTCTATTACTGATCAAGTTAATAAGCAGTAATTACACCCAATCATTTTTCACGATTTTTGTATAATCTCAATATTTTTCTTTAACACATTTAAAAAAAAATTATTAGGCTTTTATAAATAAGAATTAATTTTTGAATAATTATATTTCTACTCTACTGAACATCAAAATTACAATGAAAGTAGGGGGGAAAACAAATATTTTTTGAAATGTTTATAGAAGACCGAGATAGAGAGTGAGGAGAGAAGAAGAGTAAGGAGGGGAGAGAATAGAGGAAAGGAGAGAGATGGAAAGAGGAAAAACGAAGCGGAAAATGGAAAATTATGAAACGCGATGGGTGCGGCGGAATGACAGAATGTTGTGTGAAGAGAAGAGATGAGATGAGATGAGAGACGGGCGGAGGAGACGACAATTCTTCGCATTCTTCACCTATTTATATGGGGCAAAAATATGACATCATTCATTCCCTTCCTCCTCCTCTCGGCTTCATCATAAATAAAAATTTAAAAAACAAGTTTACTTGATGATGAGGAAAGGCATATAGCACAGAGCATCGAGGTGAAAAAAGTTGCCAAAAAAGACCAATCAAATTTTGAACAAAATAAGTGTAAATTTTCGGGAAAAGGAAAAATCTATGTGATAAAAATTTTTATTTAATCGTGGAATTATTTTATTTTTTCATTTATTTACAATCTTCTTAAAATTATTTATTCTGAAAAATATATGAATTTTGTATGTATTTGCGATGAATAATATGTTGTCAAATTAAAATAAGGAATTCATTTTTTAATGTTTCAAATTTATTTATTTTTAGAAATATATCTTCTTAAAAATGAAATTTTGCCTAATTTTAATTTTGATCGTCCTAATTAATATTAATTATGCTGGGTCAGTGGATAAAAAATTGCAACAGCAAACATTTGAAGAAATATTTGGAGAAAAATGGGAAGAAAAAGAATTAAAACAACGAAATGCGAAGAATAAAAGAGAAATAATTAGAAAATATTATAAAATCAAAGAGAAAATAAAGGAAAAAGGAAGAAAATACCCAAGAAAAGAATGGAATAAAATTGAAACCGACACATTTTAGTTTACAGGTTTTGAAATTTATTTTTGGCATTTTGTCAGTAAGTATAGAAATTCGAAGAAAAAAATGACAAACAGTGAGAACTGACGGTCCAAAGACTTGAAGCACATTGAACTTTTTAACTGTTTTTTTGTGGAAAAGGTTATAGAATTATCAAAAATAATTTATTCAAAAAGCGCTACAAATCATTGATATAAAATATTTTTTATTATTAAAAGTTATACTGTTATAACTTATAATTAGAGTTGAGCGGTAATCGGTAATTGTAAAAAAACCGGTACCGGTACTGACCGGTAATGCAAAAACCGGTACCGGTACCAACTTTTTCCACCGTACCGGTACCGGTTAAAAACCGGTAATTTTCAACGTAAAAATTTTTGGACAAAATTTTTCAAATACAAAATTTTACGACTTAAAACAACATTTTATTAGCATAAAAACGAAGGCCTGTCAACTGAAAATTTTGTAAATCAGCATTTTGAAAAATTTTATTCAAAATTTAAAAATTAATAATGTTTTTGCGGCGTGCTTTTTCCAAAAAACTATTTATAATTGGACAAGGGGTCAGCAGCCAATTTTCCAATTTTGCGAAGGGTCTCCGGCCATGTAAATTAATGTAAATCAATGACCTTTTTTGCTGACCAATTCGCTTTTTTCGCGCCCATTTTTATGAAAAAATAAGTTTTTGGGGCCCGACGGTGCCGATAGGCGCCGCGCCGCCGGGAAAAATTTTGTATTTTTTAATGCGATTTGTTAACAGAATTTGTAAAAAAAGACCAATTGAAAGAAAATATGAAGAATATTCTAACCCAGTGAGGAATTGAACCCAAGCGTGAAATAATAAAATCAGAAGGTTTAGCCACTTGACCACTTATGCATATGAACAAATGCTTTAAATGAAAATAAATAATTTAATTTTTTTTTTCAAAAAATTTCTCCTTCTTCACCATTCCCTACTCTTTTCTCACCCAGACCCCCATTCTTACCAGTGCAAATTTTTACCGGCGGTACCGGTACTAGACAAACCGGTACCGATACTTTGATTTTTTAAAAAAACCGTACCGGTACCAAAAAAACCGGTAATTATTGGGAAATAAAATGTGAAAAGCTAAAGAACCCTACTTATTATTATGAAATATAAAAAAAATTTTAAGATATTGAATGTTATAACTTAAAAATTTTTCATTTTCAGCCTAAAAA
The DNA here is from genome assembly GCA_004148225.2 of Heterodera glycines. Classification (NCBI taxonomy): domain Eukaryota; kingdom Metazoa; phylum Nematoda; class Chromadorea; order Rhabditida; family Heteroderidae; genus Heterodera; species Heterodera glycines. The sequence continues at coordinate 2,773,339 of CP049709.1, forward strand.
ATTATCTATTTTTTTGTATAAAATTATTTATTAATTCCATTGTATAATAATGGCTTTTATTTTATAATCAAAATAAATTTAAAATGATATTTAAATTTAGAATTTTTCTGAGTATAATTATTTGTAGAAATCGTTTTTTTCCAAACAAAAAGTTCCTATTTAATCCTAATTGTTTAATCCATTTATAAATATTCGATTTGTTCCCAATTTTTTGGCTATTTTCGAATTTATTTTATTCCATTCTTTTGTTGAATATTTTCTTCTTTTTTCCAATTTTTTTATGCAGCTATATTTTGATGAGAAATGTATGAAACTTCATTTTTAGCCGAAAATGTTTCGTTTTATCGTTAATATTCATTTATTATTCGATAGCCCTAAGAATTCTTTATTTAAGGTTAGAAATTTAAAAAAAAATCTTATTGAAATTTATAATTATTAAAGTTTTTTTATACTCTTTTAAAATATTCTAGAAATTAATATGAATTTGAATGTGTTACATTTTTTGTTGCCCTACCAATTGGTGGATTTTTGAAACGACCTCATTTAATGCGTTGGCTTTATTTTTGCACCATTTTATAGATAAATGCTACTATTTTAAAAATATTAGGGGCCATCTGTTTTTTGATTTTTTGAGATTGTTGATTGCTCCTCACACGGCATTTATCTCTTATATAAGCCTTCGCTTTTGTCATTTCCTCAAACTTATTGTGAATAAATGCTTTCTTTATTGTTCACTGATTTCTGCTCTTGCGTTTCCCTCCCGATCATACTATTTAAAAAAGACGATTTAGGTTATTAGAATTACAGCAATACACTTTAACAATTTAAACATTTATCAAAAAATAAATATTCATTTCTATATATTAATCAATGTGCAGCAAATATATATCACAAACAAATGATGGAAAAAATTGAAAAAAAAATTGAGTATATTAAATATTAAAAATGTTAGTTTTGGCAAAATGTATAGCATATAGAATTAGGTGAAATAAGTAGCAGAATTCTTTTCATTGAGTATGAAATCGAATTGAAATGTTGCTAATTTGTAATGTATAATTTTATAAAAATAAATACATATAAATGAAAATATAATAAATAAGACAAAAAATTAGAAAACTAAAATTATTGCTATTTTTGAAAATGAACTGATACAAACTAATTAATAAAGTTGTGAATACAAAATGAAAAAATTTTTAAATATCAATTTATGATTAATTAGAAGAAACAACGAAAGGATTAGTATTAGTAATAGTCAGGCTTAATAATTATTATGATGAATTAATAGACTAATATTAAATAAGCCTTAAATGATCAATTAGTGTAATTGATTTGAATGAAAAGATCAATTGGCAAGCGGTCGAAGCTGGTTCAGATCAATGCTCATGCTGATGCATCCGTCAGGCCGAATTTCGGCCAAGTCCAACTCCAAGCGTTGGCCACGGGCAGCCGCCTCGCGCAGATGGGCCAACAAATTGGTGCTGGTCCGCTCCTTGACCAAATGTTGCTTCTCCAAAATTTGCCGTAATGCGGTCCGCTTTTGATTTGGCAGCGGCTTTTCATGTTGCTTAAGCTGATCAGCCAATGACTGATCAGTATTAGTGCCACAATTCAAATTGGCGCTGTTGTTGGCATTTTGATGCCCATCGTGTTCCTGTGGGCGTGGCGTTGTGTCACGGATGTGCCGAATTGCGTCATCAACTCGGGTGAACACACGGACCTGACGTCGAGTTGCCATATCCTCAAATGGGCGGAGATTTACTCATAATTTTAATTTTATTTTCTTAATAGATGTGTGGGTAAAAAATTGTTTAAAATTTTTTATTTCAATTTAGCCACCTTCAAATAGCTGAATGCCACCCGATAGCATTCGTTGCGGCGTTCCACCGCCCGTCTGATCTCCGGGTCAACACGTTCCGCAGCATCAAACATCACCAAACATTCGGCCTCGCGTGGCACACAAACGGTGACCTGCCAATCCGCGTGCCCAATGAAGTAGGCAATCTTTAAGCAACGGGAAAATTCCATTTTTAAATAATTTTCAATTTTTTATTATGTAAAAAATAAATAAATTTAATTATTATGATTATTTTAATAGAAAATTATAATCAAATTTTTTTTTAAATGTTTACGGAAGTCAGAAGAGTATTTTTTTGTTTTGTAGTTTGTTTAGTAAGAAATTATTTTTTTGTGCCAGTTTTAATTCAAGTATAAATAAATAAATGATCATCAATAATAAAAAATATTATTAATTTAATTTTGTTTAAAAAAATCGGAAAATATTTTAAGAATGAAATTATTCCCTATATTATTTCTAATTGTAATTTTTAATATTAAATTTGATCAAATTGGAGCAGAAAAGAAAAAATCACAACAAAAATCATTTGCTGAAATATTTGGAGAAAAATGGGAAGAAAAAGAAGAAGAAAGGCGAAATGAACTCAAAAAAAGAGAAATAATTGGAAAATTTTATAAAATAAAAGAGAAAATTAAGCAAAAAGGAAGAAAATATTCAACAAAAGAATGGGATAAAATTGATGGAAAAATAGCGAAAAAATTGGGGACAAATCGAAATTATATTCAAAAATGGATTAAACAATTTTGGTCTTTGTTGGATCTCGCCGATGCCTGTCTGTTTTGCCATTTCTTTTTAAGCATTAATCTCTCTTTTCCCAGCCTAATGTTTTCCACTTAATCTTTTTATGTTTTCCATTCTGTCCTTTTCCTTTGGCGCCTTAATATTTACCAACAGACTGCCATCCTATTCCCCCCTCTCGATGTTCTCGACCACACCCCTTCCCAACGATATAAAAGCGATCAAATCCATTTATTTGTCAGGTCTTTTAACTCATTCTCATTTTGTGTCAGGTTCCCTGCCTGCCATTCCTTTGCTTTAAAATTTGAATCACTTACTCACATTTTGCCTTGCTTTTGCTTAAATAAATTTCCTTTTAACTTGTTGTGAATTGACTAAGTTTTGGGTACGAATCACTTGGGGACATAGCAGTCTTCAAAAACGCAAATCTTACAAATCAAAAAGTGATGAACAAAAAATTTTAATTGTGCAGAAATTTATTGAAATGACAAAAGAATATAAGCAAAAAGGAAAATATTCAGCAAAAGAATGGCAACAAAATTATGCCGAAATTTGTAAGGAAATTGGAGTTAGCCGTAGAACAATTTACAAATGGAAGAAACAATTTGGCATTCGCGGTAAAATAACGGATGAAGAAAAAATGGGAAAGATGAAAAAACAATTTGGAGAAGAAATGTTTGAGAATTGAAAAACGGATGTAGAAATTTCGTTGAGGAAAAAGAATGGAAACAAAATTATGTCGAAATTTTTGGCAAGAATAAGTAAAATAATGATTAATTTTTTTATATTTTTTCCATTAATTCACATTTTATTAGAGTGGTCACCGGAAATGATTAAAATCCTAAATCAATAGTTTCCTTCAGCTTTGTTTAGATGAGAAAGGCAGAAAAATATTTTTTCGCGCGGAAATTCTCCAATTTAACTGCAATAAAAATTATTTACGGAATATGTTGGAATTATTAGCAATTTTTGGTTAATGCTTTCATATTTTTCTTAAAATTCATCAGAAACATGCTTTAAAAACGATTAAGAAAACACTTTTGGAAGGAGCAAATTTTTTTTTAATACGCACCTAAAAATAGGAATTTTCAAAAGGCTATTCACAAACTTAACGGATGTAGAAATTTCGTTGAGTCCCTCTCCTATTTTATTTTTATTTTGACCACATCAATTTTTGTATTCACCGTATTCTTTTCATTCTCATAATTTTTGTATTCCATTCAAATAAAGGAGTAAAAAAGGTTAGCCGACATTTGCGGACCGACTTTACCAAAGCATGGAAGTGAAACACGTAAAAATTTTCCTTGGTATAAAATCCTGAACTGACTTTTATGTGTATTAAAATAGCGAATTTTTTCGCTAATTTCACTACGTGTAGAGAAGCAAGAAAAAAATTTCCACTTGTTTTGGGACTTCTAAGATAAAATAAAATTCTCCAATTGAAACAGATCGCCTTGCATCAGCTTACCTTCACTAATTTCAATTTTGGGAGTATTTAATTTGTTGAAAATTAAAAAAAAAATTTTTCTTTATTTTGACAGTTCAATCGGGAAATACTGGTCCGCAAATGTCGCACTACGGTAAAAAATGCTTGTAAAATGATCATATAATTGCTATTATTGCTATTA
>CP049709.1:2777696-2802647 GCA_004148225.2 Heterodera glycines
AAAAGTCATGAAAACATGCTTCCAATGGTTTTCAGGGTCGCTGCTCACGAACCAGGCATCCATTTCGACAAATTCGGAACCCGGAGCCGAAATTCGAACAAAAAATCGAAAATAAAAAATTTCAAAATTCTCTTTTTGTTTCTAAAATAGATTAAAACAACCAAAACGTTTTGGCGCCGACGATTTGGCGCCATGTAGGGAGGAGGTAGAAATGATGAAATCGTTATAATTTTTCTGACGAAGTCTATCAAAGAGCCGGATTTAATTCTTCATTTACTCTTTTTCGCTTTGGCTTATGTTCTCTTAATTTTGTATTTAGGTAATGAATCGTCAAATTGATACGAAAAAACAAAAGCCTAAAATAACGCATGAAGGCCAGCTTCGGCCGGTGGGCTGATCAAATGAAAGAATGTTTCGGAGACGGCACATTCTCATTGGCACCTCCAATGTTCTACCAAATAAATTGTTTCCATTTCTTCATTTTGTTAATTATTATATTTAACGAAAAATTTCATTTTTTATAATTTTTACAATTTCTTCCTGCCTTTTTTTTCATTTTTGGCTTGGCGCCAAAACGTCGGCGCCAAAACGACCCTGGCGCCAAAACGTCGGCGCCAAATCGTCGGCGCCAAATCGTCGGCGCCAAAACGACCTGGTCCCGTTGCAAATGAGTAGGGCTGGGATTTTTAAGGGCAAAAAAACAAAATAGGTACATAAAAAAATAATTTTTAAAATTAAAATTCTTGCCACGAAAATACCTTTTTGAGAAAATTTTTTTCATTTCTTAGGAGTGCTTTTTGAAATTTTTTTCGTCGATTCTTAGGGGTGTATTTTTAAAAATTTTTAGGTCGATTCTTAGGGGTGTGTTTTTTGTTTTTATTGCAAGAAAAAAAATTTAGCGGATGAATTTTTGAGAAAATTTTTCAATTCTTAAGGGTGTATTTTTTAAAATTTTTAGGTCGATTCTTAGGGGTGTGTTTTTTGTTTTTATTGCATTTTTGTTAAGGAATTTTCCAAAATCTTGAAATAGTGAAAAAATAGTGTCAAAACGCCAAAATAGTGAATTTTCACTATTTTAGTGACGAAGCGCCAAAATAGTGATTTCTAGTGACCGATAGTGACATCAATTTTGTTGTCTTCGTTATTTAATTTTATAATCACGTATTGGGAAATTAAAAATCAATTTTAACATTGAGTAATAATGAAATTGCAAAAATTTTAAACACTTCTCAACAGAATATTTATAATTGGAAGCGTGCCAGGAAATTTCGACAGTGGCTAATTTCGACACACACATATATCAATTTTCATTAAGCATAGTGATTTTTTAAATAAAAATGACTTTTTGGGTCAGTTTGACCCTGAGGCAGTTTGCTTCGGGCAAACCGTGGATTCCGGCTTGTTCATTCATTTAAATGCCTCAAAAAATGAATTGCCATTTAATTGAAGAAAAATAAAATAAAATCATTTCGTTACAGCACCAATTTAGACAGATTAAATTTTATTATTAATTATATTATTTTTAATTGTCAAAATTGGATCAGAAAAGAAAAAATTGCAACAAAAGTCATTTGGCGAAATATTTGGAGAAAAATGGCAAGAAAAAGAAGAAGAAAAACGAAATGAACTCAAAAAAAGAGAAATAATTGGAAAATATTATAAAATAAAAGAGAAAATTAAGCAAAAAGGGAGAAAATATTCAAAAAAAGAATGGGGAAAAATTAATTTGAAAATAGCAAAAAAATTGGGAACAAATCGCAAATATATTTATGAATGGATCAAAGAATTTGGTCTTCAAAAACAAATTCATAAAAACTATAAATCAAAAACTGATGAAGAAAAATTAGAAATCGTGCAAAAATTCATTGAAATGACAAATGAATATAAGCAAAAAAGAAAAAAATATGCCGAAATTTGCAAGAAAATTGGAGTTAGTGAATTCACTATTATGAAATGGAAGAAACAATTTGGCATTCGCGGTAAAATAACGGATGAAGAAAAAATGGGAAAAATGAAAATTTATTGGGAAATAAAAAAAGACAATCCAAAAATGAGTGACAATCAAATTGCTAAAACATTGAGAATTAGTCTAAATAGCATTATAAGATGGAAAAAACAGTTTCGAGAAGAAACTTCGTCGAAAAAAGAATGATCCAGGCTATTTAACGCGATAAAGAAATAAAAATTCCGATCAAATTTGTTTTCCCATATAAATCCAACAAGAAATTGTTTTATTAATTTTGGTTTTTTGCGGCAATATGTCCGGCGTGTATGTTCGGTACATAATTTTATGAGATTTATTATAAGATTATACAACAATATTTGGTCATATTTTCCCAATGTGGCATTTTTTCATTTTGTAATTTTTGACGGTGTCGTAAATGGCAAAGATTGACTTGAATTTGTAAATACCTAACACCATTTTTCATGTTCTTATGAGCAAATGTGATAGCAAAATCTAGTCTAATTCTGACTGAAGCTGAATAATCTCCAAACTGTACAATAATTCTGGTTGATCAGATAAAGTGCCACAGAGTCAACAGGTCTGAGTCCTCCTTAATCGCCTTGATACTGTAAGAGAGAGTCGAAATTGTCGTTTTACTCGTTTAACTGCCGAAGCTCTAGGATTTCATTATTTTCACATTAATTCTTTTTGTATTTAATTTCCCTTTTTACTAATTGTACCGCCCTCCCAGCGATAATTGATCGATGACATTTCACTTTTCACTTGTATTTAACGTTCGCCTTTTCTTGCGAACGGAGCTCAGTCGTCCCGAGAATAAAGCCACTTATTGTGTGACCAGCGAGTGTGGGAAGGCAATCCCGGGCTTGATCACCCCGTGGACCCATCCTTCGGAAATATGTGGCACTTTTCCCTTTCCCTCCCCATTCCGAATTCCAATTCCCAACGCCAGCACGTCCACCGCGCACGGCCGCGCTATTATACTGTGATTGGGTTATTGTAAGTTTTTTTCAAGTCATGTTTTTATTTGAGATCATTAATTACCGTCAGTTTTTCATGAAATTCCAATTTTTCGAACTGAAGCTGATTAAAGAATTTTAATTATTTTTAATCCTTTAAAAATTTCTCCAACAAAATGTTTCTACCAATTTTCAGCATTTTACAATTGCCAATTCATTCATTTTTGGCTTTTCTTTTTTTATTTGCCAATATTTTTTCTTTTGTCGTTATACTTTCACTGCTAATGCCAAATTGTTTAATCCGGTACTTTTGGTTTTGTGACCCCCCCCCCCCGAAGTTTTCAAATAAAAAGTAATTTCTATGGCAATTTGGGGCGCTGATCACGAATATGACATTTATTTTTCAAAATTCTGAATCCTGAACCCGAATTCGAACACAAATTCGAAATTATAAATTACACGGAAATTTTTAAATCTTTTCGCCATAAAATCATTAAGGCATATTATTTCTTTTAACCACTTTTATTAAATATTTAAAAAAATTTATTTATCAAATACAAATACAATCTTTTTGAAAATTTATATGACAAATCTATTTTTTAGAGCGCAAATAATTTTTTAAATAAATTTATCAAAATTTTCGTAAATTTTTCCGTTTTTTCAATCCTTCAAAATTTCTTCCCCAAAATGTTTCTTCCATTTTGAAATATTCGTTTTACCAATTTTCAAAATTTTTTCAATTTCCGTGTCACTCATTTTTGGATTTTCTTTTTTTATTTTCCAATAAATTTTCATTTTATTTTCTCTTTTATTTTATAATATTTTCCAATTATTTCTCTTTTTTTGAGTTCATTTCGTTTTTCTTCTTCTTTTTCTTGCCATTTTCCTCCAAATATTTCGCCAAATGACTTTTGTTGCAATTTTTTCTTTTCTGATCCAATTTTGACTATTAAAAATAATATAATTAATAATAGTAGCGGAAATAATTTCATTTTTGTCGTCTCGAAATGATTTTATTTTATTTTTCTTCAATTAAATGGCAATTCATTTTTTGAGGCATTTAAATGATTTTTTTTCTGATTAAAAAACTGAATAAATCATTATTTTACTTAATAAAATAAGGAAATCCTGTTTAATTTCAAAGAAATAATAATAATAATTTTATCTTAATGACAAAATAATTACCAATTGGTAAATTAATGATTAAATAAAATTTTATTACTTTCTACTGGAACTCATTCGAAAATAATAAACATATTTTCAATAAAAATAAAATAAATTCACAATGTAAAGAGATTTTAGAAAAATTAAAGAGATTTTATGAAATTTCATTATATCAGAAAATTGGTGTAAAATGGCCAAAAATGAAATTTTATCATGAAAAATCGCCAAAAAGTCACGAAAAAGTCACAAAAAATACAAAAAAGTCATGAAAAAATAATCAAAAAGTCACATAAAAATGGCAAAAAAGTACTAAATAAATCCAAAAAAGTCCTGAAAAATTAGCCAAAAATAATTAAACTTAAAATCCGCTTTAAATATTCTTCGAAGAAAGTAATTTAAAAACGACTAATTTTAAGAGGAAAAAACTAGAGTGAAGCGGGACCGGGACCGGGCCGGGAATTCCCGGTCATCCGAGGACCCGGTCCCGGTAGGGCAACCGGGAACTGGGAATCAATATCTCTACAGAATTTGAATTATATTTAATTTTCTTTTTGTATACTCATGTGTTTCCTATCGACAACATATGATCCACATATATATATATTTTTTTAATTGATACATATTTTATCATTTTTTAAAGAAAAATCCGTACAAATTGAGCATAGTAGTAATCCCAAAAAGCTGCCTTTTTTGTTGAAAATCTGTTAACAAATTACACTCAAATTTTCAAAATTTCCCCCGGCGGCGCCTATCGGCACCGCCGGACCCCCTTCTTTCCTCACTAAAAGTTTTTTGGAAAAGCGCGCCGAAAAAAAAGTTATGTGAAAAGCAAATCTGAATTTCTAATAATATTCGATCATTTAGTCCAGAAATGATTAATTGTTTGAAATGAGTGAAGAAAATTTGATTTGAAAATTTTCATTGCTTTAATTTAGCTTTAACTTTTGGAGTTTATTCAATAAACAATAAAAAACAAAGTAAAAATTTAATTTTGTATTATTTTCAATTGAATAAATTAAAATTAAATTCGGGATATTTTGGATCTCCGAATAATAATATACTTGCAAATAAATTCCTTAAGGCAGCAGGGAATCGAAACAGACTTGCTTCACTTAAACAATTTTTCCATTCATCATCATTTTTTGTTAATCCTCTGGCTAAGCACGCCTGAGCGAAAGTCTGATATATTGCGCCATTTACTTTTTTTAGATCATCAAAACTTTGCGCATGAACATGTAGTAAAAGATATCTCAAATAATATTTCTCTCCTTCAGTTGGACTAACTGGGTATATTCTTCCAATTGTTTTACTAATTTTAGGATTTTTTCTTGGTAACCATTTTCCTAATTTTGAATTCCAGGTACAAAATTTTGGCATTTCATGATATAAAAACAAAGGAGCAGTGGGATTTTCAGAGAAAAAAGCAAAATAGCCATTAGAGATATTTTGCATCAAGATATGACCCAGCTCCATCATAAACTAATTCTTTTACAGTGTTATTCTCGTTAACTACACACCGTAAAACTGCCGAATCATAACCCTTATATATATACTTATAAATATATTTAACCGCCTTAATATCAGCCACTTTTTCAACATTTATATGCGCTTTAAAACGCTTTAGTAAATATCGGTTGTATGGCACAACATCACGGTTGTTCATAACTTTTTCTTTTCCTGTTTTCCAATCTTTTTTTATAAGTGTTTTTCCATTGTTAGGCCGTTTATATAATGGGTAACCATTTTCGTTAATTTCTGTTTTTTCTCGGAATTGTTTAGGAAAGTTTTTACTACACTTTTTCTTTTTTTGGCACCAACAAATTGAATCTGGAAAATCCAAACCACACGGACCATGTATCATAAAACCACTGACTAAATTATTTAATTCTTCATCCTCTTTTTCATTGGGAATTTCAGCAGAAATAAATCGATCAATGTCATTGGTGTTTTTCCATTTATTTTCTGAGTCTTAGGTTAATAGCATATGAAGGTGTGGGAGACCTCTTTTTTGGAATTCAATTGTATAACAAAAACCAACTATTTTTCCAAAAAATTTTTCCTTCAGTAATTTCTTTCAAAAACTGACTAATTTTTAAATGGAACACTCTCGCCACAATATCTGGTCGGTCATGTGTTTGTTGCCCAGGCAATAAACATTTTTGAATGTCTTCATCTTTGGGGTTACAGGTAAATATTATAAATAAATAAGGTCGTCCGACCTCATTTACAATAGTCATCGCATCCATAAAGCTTTCATACATATTTCTCGGTCCACCGATAAAACTTGAAGGTAAGATAATTTTTTTTCTTATTTTAGCCCCTGATTCTGTTGCTTTTTCATATAAAAACTGATCAATTGCATTATATGCTTCCTTACAAATTTCTTTTTGATGTAACCTAATATAATTCAACCGACTCCATTCAATCCTAGCCGCTTGATCAACACACCATTGTTGAAATAATTTTTTACTATAATGATGTGGTAAAAACTTTCCTTCGGATCGAAAGAACAGTTTATATTTCGTGAAGTCACATAGTGAAATATTTTTGTTTTCAACATTTTTTATTGCATAATGCCATCCTTGATAATTCCCGGGGTAAAACAGAGGATAACACATCGGTTCAACAAAAGGACTGAGTGGAAAAATAGTTTCTAATTTTTTGGTTCCTTTCCTATGCACAACAATATTAGCTGCTGGAATATCATCATTAGCGTCCCTCCAAATAATTGCACAAACTTCATTTCTTTTTGGTATATTGTATCTTCTTAAATCCACTCCTTCTCGGATGCCAAACAACATCATAATATCAGGAATGTCTTCAGATTGTTCAGCAGCCTCTTCAGAAACCATTTTATAAGATTGTGAATAAATATAATTTTCACGTAGATATAATTCGATATAAGAAATTATTGCAATAATATTGTTATTTTTGTCAGAACTAATTTTGTTACTAATAGCATTTGTTCGAATATCAATTGCCTGTTCAGTATCTACAAAATACAACTGACCATTCGTTGGCAATTCATCATAATTATTTGGTTGAGCAAAAGTGTTATACGAATGGTATATATTCCCTTGTATTTTAAAGATTGGGATATTTTTATCTGGGAATTTAAACCGCATGCAACCCAACGAAGCACAGGAAAAAGAAGAGTTCAAAATTCTTATGTTTTTTATAAAATCTTTATGGAAATTCCTCATGTTCGTAGAATCAATTTGGTCAAATTCTGGTTGAAACAAAAGCCTTAATTCCATTGGATAATCAAGTAACATATCTTCCAAATTACTTGATTTTCCGTAGTTACAACAGCCTAAAAATTCATTAACTCCTTTGGTATTATTTTGTTCTTCATAAAAATGAATGGCGGGGCAGTGGTTGCATTTTAATTTAAAATCACTAAGTCTAAAGACTTCAACATTGGAAACCATATATTCACCTGCTTTTAAATAAATTGGACCTTCACTACATTTCATTCGTTCTCTATGTGATTGAACAGCATTTGCAGTTATTATTCTTTCAATTACTTTTTCTTCCTCACTCATTATTGCACGTGGTTTTTTACGATTTCGATCATATTCAAGATAAATTTCAGTTTTTTCTTTTGTCATTTTAATACGTGACAATTGTTTACGAATGGCCACTTGCTCAAACTCAGAAATCTCTATTTTGTTCTCGGTTAATTCATAATCACGATCAAAAAAAGCTATCTGTTACTTGGTCTAAATTAATTATTCTTTCAAGATCAGATGACTTTCGTTTGCATATAAAAAGTGGTTACAAATTAAAAGTATTACATAAAAAACAAACAAACGGAAAAAAAGTGATGAAAAACATCAAACTTTATTATTGCATAATCTTCGCTGACCCACAAAATGTCCAAGCCACGAAATGTCAAAGCCACGAAATGTCCAAGCCACGAAATGTCCAAGCCAAAAATGAAAAGTTTTAAAACACTTTCAAGAATTTAGATTAATACAGAAAAGTCCAAAACTCGAAAAAGCTATTAAAAAGCCGGAAAATGGGTCTAAATTAAGGTGTTAGGGGTCGCTGAATACGAATACGACATTTATATAACCCATTTCCTAACCCTGGACCCAAATATAAACATAAAATTGCAAAAAAAATTCAAAGCTCCTAAAAAGAGTGCTGATCAAAATTCGAACAAGTTTTAGGGTTCCTATGCCATCCGAATTCTCTCTATAGACACTCCCTCAGCTTCACATATTAAGAAAAATAATTTTATTAAACATTCAATAAAATTCTTTACGGAACGTGGACAATTGAATCATCAAAATTCTCGAAATCCTTCAATTTTCCTGCATATCCCTCAATTTGTAAACCGAGCGCCGTCATAAGATCATGGATGTCACCGTTGTTGTTGTACGACGCGTCCGCCAAAATTCGCATAATGACAGCATCCTGGAGGATGTATCGTTTGTGTCGCTTGTGAATGAAATGGCGAGCAGATCGGGCAGCGTCCACCTGTCTGTCGATGCTTTCATTAACCCCACAAATGAAGTCCGAGAGGGCGGGGTGGTGACAGAGGCCTTTCTAAATGTTTCTTTTCAATTTGCTTTTAAAAAATTAAAGACCATAAAATGAAGATGAGTTGCTTCCAGTCCATTGTTTGTACGATGACGAAGCACTGCTCCCACATTGCTGGAGCACATTTGAAAGTGCCGTCAAGGTGCCATGTGCCGCATTGGCACAAAATGTCCAGAGTCTTAAAAAATAAAACCATTAAGAAATAGAATTTTTATAGCCAAAAAATGTACCTTAACGCTCCCGAAAATAAGGACCACGTCCTTCTGAGGTGCTGGGAGATGGTTGTGTTCTCTTTGACTCAAGGTTCCAGTAGCTCCGGTTTCGCCGTTGTTTGTGATGTTTACATATGCTGAGCAACTGCGATTTGTGCATCTCCAGCGATTTCCTGAGTGGTGTGTGAATCGAAATCCTGAATAGTTTAGAAATTAAATTTTTGCGGTGCTTCAAACATACCGTTCAACCATAGGCAATCTCCCCCAAAATTGGTTTTTCCGCGCTCAAAAGTCACTGTTGAGACCTCAGCCTCTTTCAAATTCGGTTGTTCAACGCTGTCAGAAATTCTCACAGCATTCGGTTCGACGAATTTCACTCCCAAATTCACGTCCTCCTCAGTTGTGTTTGAAATGTCTGACAAATAACGCTTCTTCCGACTTTTTTGTAGAATTTCAAGTTTATTACGAATCATTTTGTTCGATCAATGAATAACAAAATCTGAAGACAAAAAACAGCATATATTTTAACCGAATTTGAGATTTTTCTTATTCGGGTGGGTCGAAGGTTAGGAAATGGGTTATATAAATGTCGTATTCGTATTCAGCGACCCCTAACACCTTAATTTAGACCCATTTCCGGCTTTTAATAGATTTTTCGAGTTTTGGACACTTCGTGGGTTTTTACTCTTTTGGACATTTCGTGGCTTGGACAATACGTGGCTTGGACATTTCGTGGCTTGGACATTTCGTGGCTTGGACAATTCGTGGCTTGGACATTTCGTGGCTTGGACATTTTGTGGGGGCGCCCATAATCTTTCTTTCATTTATTTACAATAAAAAATTTCTTTGGCATTATGTTTCTTTTTGCGTAAATTTGAATTGACATTTTTTGTGACGGAATTACATCACCCAAATAATATAATAAATTTAAGAACCAATCAAAGAATTAATATGAAACTATGCCTATTATTCACTTTAATTATTTTTTGATCGTCTTAATTAAAGTTAATTATTTCTGTAGATGGGCTGCACAGAAAAGTGCTTATTGTACATGATTTGTTCACACTAGATAAAATTTGTAATTTAATTAATTAATTCATTAATAAAGTAAAAAGTAAAATTTAAAATTTAAACAAATTAAAATAATTTTAATAAAAAATAATTTATTTTCATAAATTTATTAGGTTAATAGAAAAATATAGTGATTTTTTGATTACTTTCGAGAAAATTATGACGATTTTTTGCCAAAAAATGCATTTAATTTGGTTTTGCATTTTTGCCAATTGCTTCTTACATCGAAACGGTCACGGAACATTCGCCATGGCCACGCTGACCGATAATTGGGCGAACTGTAGTGATAAAAAGCCCAATTTGGAGTGTGCATTCCCAAGGCATCAGCCAAATTGGCCGGTGTTTCAATCGATAGATGACGAGTTAATGGCTTAATGTAATTAATAACCATTAATTATTATTATTGAAAAAAATCACCAATGGAGAGAGAGGTACATGTTAAAATTTTCACCTGAATTTATTTCCAAATACTTTATTTTATTTTCATCATTATAAATATATTCTGTTTTTTAGTTAACAAAGAATGACAGTCCTGGTAATAAGCTAGTAAATAAAACTATAATAATTAGGTCGAGGATTCTTATGGATTTCCATTTGAAAATTAAAATTTTTTAACTTTTTTTGTTGAAATAAAAAAATATATTTTTCCTATCATTCATAGCAATAAAGAATTTTTCAATACATTTATTTATTAATTGGTTTAATTAAAAGTACCAAAAAAACGCAAATTGGTAGCTAAATTTTGAAAGAATCACACCGACCGGATCCCTCAAATGACGCATGGTACAATTTTCTCTAAACAAAATCAGGACTTGAGTCTCGTATTCCCGATTCCGGGTTTAGTCTTGGCAAAACTGGATTTGATTTATGACAATCCGGTCCATGCCGGTTCCCCATCAGGGCTGGGAGCAACTAAATAAGGTATAATCGGGGTCTGCGGTGCCGATAGGCGCCGCCGGAAAATTTTTTTTTGAAATTTAATGATTTTATTAAGAAAAATCGATAAATTAAAAAAATGCCAATTTTTCCTGGAAAATTTTCATTTTTCATTTTGGTGGAGGGAATTCATCACCATCCCATGGCTATGGTTTTATGAATTTTCATAAAA
The DNA here is from genome assembly GCA_004148225.2 of Heterodera glycines. Classification (NCBI taxonomy): domain Eukaryota; kingdom Metazoa; phylum Nematoda; class Chromadorea; order Rhabditida; family Heteroderidae; genus Heterodera; species Heterodera glycines. The sequence continues at coordinate 2,788,722 of CP049709.1, forward strand.
TATGAATAGGTGCGACAAAAAGAATGCCGCTATTTTCTAAGCAAAATACCCAAATTAAGGTGTTAGTCTCGAAAAATAATCCAAAAGTCAAATTACGGATCAAAATTGCGGAAAAATCCAAAAAATCCGTAATCCGCAACTCCAAAAACCCCGCAATTTCCGTAATCCGCATTTGCGCCCAGCCCTGTTCCCTCCCCATCCCTAATATCGGTGTGGAAATAATATTTCTGTAAAAGTATTTTGTGAATTTTAAAATTCAATTAATTGATAAAACGTATTCAAAATTTGTTTATATCTAAATTCCACAAAAAAACTTAAGAGAAATTCAAAAATTAATTAAAATAAAAAATAAAGAAAAATTAAAATTTGCATGCGAAATTTTCAAAAAGAAATGCTCCAACTAATAATCACTCTTCTTCTGCTGTTCTTCGAAAATAATTCTCCAAATTCCCTAAATTTTTTATTTTAATCATTTTTGTTTCTAAATTGTTTCTTACATTTTGAAATGGTCGTTCTATCAATTTTCATCATTTTGGCAAATTCTTTATCATGCATCTTTGAATTTTTGCTTTTTATTCTCCAATAAATTTTTATTTTTTCCATTTTCTCTTTCTCCGTTATTCTTTTATAGCGTATGCCAAATTGATTCTTCCATTTCCTAATTGTGTCATAACCAACTCCAATTTTCTTACAAATTTCGGCATAATTTTTGTTCCATTCGATGTGCGAATATTTTCTTTTTTGCTTATATTCATTTGTCATTTCAATGAATTTTTGCACAATTTCTAATTTTTCTTCATCAGTTTTTGATTTATAGCATTTCTTTTATTTTCTCTTTTATTTTGTTGAATTTTTCAATTTTCTCTCTTTTTTTGAGTTCATTTCGTTTTTCTTCTTCTTTTTCTTGCCATTTTTCTCCAAATATTTCGCCAAATGACTTTTGTTGCAATTTTTTCTTTTCTGATCCAATTTTTACAATTAAAAATAATATAATTAATAAAAGTAGCGGAAATAATTTCATTTTTGTCGTCTCGAAATGATTTTATTTTATTTTTCTTCAATTAAATGGCAATTCATTTTTTGAGGCATTTAAATGATTTTTTTTCTGATTAAAAACTGAATAAATCATTATTTTACTTAATAAAATAAGGAAATCCTGTTTAATTTCAAAGAAATAATAATAATAATTTTATCTTAATGACAAAATAATTGCCAATTGGTAAATTAATGATTAAATAAAATTTTATTACTTTCTGGAAAATTGAAATTAGAATTGTCCAAATAAAAAGATTAAGATTAAAAAAACTTAAATTTAGATTAATAAGCGTAATTCGTGATAATTTTGTCATTGTTTTTCCGGATTTTGTCGCTTCCCGTAAAATTGTGCATCGAAGCGATAGGAGCAAAAAATGGCAAAAAAATGTTTTTTTCAAAAAATGCTCATTTTATGACTCTACAACGCATAAAAAATCACTTTTTAAGTGAGCCAAATTTTCGGCCAAATGACCACTAAAAAAGCAGAAATATTATTTTTATTTACAATTTTATTATTCCATGATCAGTAGAATAAAAATATAAATCATCAAATCATTATTCAATTAAGTAACAAATTTTATTTTACAGGAAATCAGTAGAAAGGCGAATAAAAATCTTTTGATGAAATATTTGGAGAAAAATTGGAAGAAAAAAAAGAAGAAATGAGTAGAAAAAAAGAGAAATAATTGGAAAATTTTATAAAATAAAAGAAAAAATAAAGTTAAAAGGGAGAAAATACGCAGCAAAAGAATGGAGCAAAATTAATGCGAAAATAGCGAAAAAATTGGGGACAAATCGCCAATATATTTATAAATGGATTAAAGAATTTGGTCTAAATAAATATAAATCATTCGAAACTCAAAAGTGATGAAGAAAAAATTGAAATTATTAAAAAATTCATTAAAATGTCAAAAGAATATACAGAAAAGAGAAAATATTCAGCAAAAGAATGGCAAGAAAATTACGACGAAATGAAAGAAAATCGCAATTAGGCAAGGAACAATTATGAAATGGAAAAAACAGTTTGGAATGAGCAGTTAATTTCATATTAATTCTTTGATTGATTCTTAAATATTTATTATTTTGTTATTATCCAAAGAAATATTATTTGCATATTTTAATAATTTTATTTAAAATTACCTTATTTTTTAAAGAATTAATAATGAATGAATATAAAATGAAAAGAAAATTGAAGTTTTTTAAAATATTACATTTTCCGGCAAATTTATTATTTTTGTAATTATTTAATTGATTTTAGTTTAAGAAAATGAATGAAAATGAAAAAATGGAAATGAAAAATATATTGAATTCGTCAAATGACTTTTTGTTCCATTTTTTAATATTATTCAACTCATTTTATAATTATTATTTTGTGAATAAAATTAGAAAATGGATGTTTTTTATTTAAAAAATTTCTTTTAATACGGCTCAAGACGGATGGACGAGCGATTGAACAGTCAATGCTATTACCACAACAAGCGGCATTATTTTATTGGATAAAATGCCAAAAAATGAAATATAACGGAATTATTTTTTGGATAAAAATACCACAAAAAGTAAATTTAAAATTTAGAGTTTACGGGATTAATTTGTTGGCAATTTTTGTTAAGATAAAAAGGCGATCTACAAAACCACATCTTTGGGCTAAATCTCTTTACAAAAATTAGGGCTGGTGATTTAAGCTACGAAAATTCACCAAAATATCGAAACTAAAAAAAAGACGAAAAAAGTGAATATTTTTTATAAAATAGTTTTATATGCCGATATAATTTTTTGAAATCATAACGGTGGATTGATATGAAATATATTTACATTAATTAATCCAATTACACCTCTTTTTATTTGGCAAGAATGCCGATATTTAACAATTGTTCTATGGCTAATTCCAATTTTCTTACTAATTTTGGCATAATTTTGGTTCCATTCATTTTTCGAATATTTTCTTTTTTGTTTAAATTTGTTTGTGATAACAAGTAAAATTAGAACAACCCTAAGAGAAATTTACATTAATTTTAAAAGGCACCCAAAATAATATTTTTAAATTAAAAAATCACTCTTCTTCTTTTTCTGCTCTTTTTTCAAACATTTATTTTCCGAATTGCTATTAACTAATGAACAAAAATTTGAAATTGTACAAAAGTTCATTGAAATGTCAAATGAATATAAACAAAAAGGAAAATATTCAACCAAAGAATGGTACCAAAATTATGCCGAAATTTGTAAGAAAATTGGTGTTAATCATGAAGTGATTAATAAATGGAAGAAACAATTTGGCATTCGCTGTAAAATAACTGAGGAAGAAAAAATGGAAAAAATAAAAAAGTATTGGGAAATTAAAAAAGAAAATACAAAATGAGTAATAATGAAATTGCAAAAATTTTAAACACTTCTCAACAGAATATTTATAATTGGAAGCGTGCCAGGAAATTTCGACAGTGGCTAATTTCGACACACACATATATCAATTTTCATTAAGCATAGTGATTTTTTAAATAAAAATGACTTTTTGGGTCAGTTTGACCCTGAGGCAGTTTGCTTCGGGCAAACCGTGGATTCCGGCTTGTTCATGTGAATACATAATAATAATAAAATAATAATTTAATTCTCTGTCGAAATCAGCCACTGTCGAAATGTTACAGCACCAATTTAGACAGATTAAATTTTTGATTAAGTACTAATTGCTTAATTCATTTATAAATTTTCATTCGATTTTCCCCCAATTTTTTCGCTATTTTTACTTCTATTTTACTCCAGTATTTTTTGTGAATATTTTCTCCCTTTTTGCTTTATTTTTTCTTTTATTTTATAAAATTTTCCAATTATTTCTCTTTTTTTGAGTTCATTTCGTTTTTCTTCTTCTTTTTCTTCCCATTTTTCTCCAAATATTTCATCAAATGATTTTTGTTCCAATTTTTTCTTTTCTGTTTCAATTTGATTAATTTGGGTGATCAAAAAAATAATTAAAATGAATAATAAGTGGAGTTTCATTTTCTTCATTTTCTCAAAAATAATTTGATATTATTTTTCTCAAATTTTAATTTATACAATTTTATTTTTTATAAATAATAAAAATCTAAATCCCACTGATTTCTTACAAATAAGAAGTGCTATTTAATTGAAAATAAAAAATAATTAAAGATTTTATTAAAATTCATTCTACTGAACAAATTATTGGCAAGAATAAGTAAAATAATGATTAATTTTTATTTATTTTTTCCATTAATTCACATTTTATTATAGGTTCCTGGAAAAATTAAAATCCTAAATCAATATTTTACTACAGATTTAAGCATTTTTTATTTTAAAATCTATTAAGAGCTCCAAAATACCCTTTATTTTTTAAATTGACTCAAAAACCGCGAAAAAATAACGAATTTTTGTTTTGTGCGTTTTTGAAATGATTAATATTGTACCAAATTGAATCAAAATAAAAAAAGCAAAAAATAGTTAAGAATAGAGTTAAAAGAATTTTTTAAACAATTTTTAAGCGAATGGAAAATTTTTTGAAAAAAGTCTCGGGTTTTTTGGGTCTCGGTCTTTTTGTTTCCATATAAAAATTAATTTTGTACACATATTTATCCATTTATTGCATGAAAGAAAATTACTCCTAAAATTAAAAATTTTTGATTTGAACAGAAAACTTTCTTTTGTGATATTTTATCAATTTTTATTTTGATGCTTTTAATAATAAAATCAAAACAGTTACTAATTGATTGATTGTAAAATTAATAATTTCAAGAAAAAAGCCTGCGCATTCCGCAAATATAATAATAACACATTATTGCCATTATTTGAACAGAATTAGAATTATTTTATTCAGCAACATATTTTATCTATTTCATTTTTTCATAGCAATTGTAATTTTTTCCAATTCACTGAAGTGATCGTATCCGCGCTGGGTGACAGTCTATTTTTTAAATCATTCATTTTCGCCTTAGCCTCATCGGACCGTACATGCCAAAGCCATGTACCCTGGGTACTGTACGGCCCCGTCGCCAAGCGCCGCGCAGTGTACGGTAATTGTTGTTGTTGTTGTTTTTATTGTTTTTGTTATCGTACTGTGCCTGTAGTTCCTTGTACTGCTTGCCGAGCATGGCCCAGCGTCGTTGCTTCGCCCCTTCTGTCAACTTGCGCACAATTGGCAACTCCGATGTTGACCGGTGAATGCCGAAGAACAGTTTGACGAGCGGAGACGGTACATCCTCCGGTGCTACCGTATTTTTCTGCGCATCCAGCAAATAGCGCTTGTTGAAATCAAAGCTGGACACGTCCAGCCGATCAAAGGACCGTTTATGCGGGATGTTGAACACCAATTGTCCGACCGAGGTGGATGGCCTAAATCATTTTGTAAAATTTTAATTTTCCCTCAAAAACAAAGCAGAAAATTTGGCTAAATTAAAGTTTACACAACCATAAAAAATTTACACGACCATAAAATAACATGACAACTTTAATGCCTCATAACTTTTTGAAAAAAGCATCAAAATTAACATTTTCAAAGAATTCTCTATTCGCCTATAAAATTGCAAAAAATCACTGTTTTTGGCCATAATTTTTTTAATGTTTAGTGAAATTTTTTCAATTTTCGTTGATTAATAGAGTTTCTTTAAAGCAATCAAAAAATATCTTACAATTTTTAATTTGGGTGCTCCGAAAAATAAAAAATATTAGAAAAAATTAGAAATATTTAGAAAATGACAGCAAGGGAGCGTCTGTTTGCATCATAGAACCCAAATTTTGATAATTAGGCAAAAACTTTATAAATGAATTTTCATCTAATTTATTGCATCATATTATAATTTTATAAATTCTAAAAAACTTTTACGTTTTAATTTCGGTTGGCATTGAATCGCCGTCGTCAAACAGCAAATTTTGTGAAGAATATGTTTCAGGATAATGCCCATTAACATTCCTGGCAACAACCTGCAAAAAAAACAAAATTTATTTATTTAAAATTAATTTAAAAATTTCAATTTTACCACGAAAAACTGTTGCACAAATAGCAGCTGAGTTATAATGATAAATGTGAACATGATGGGCATGGGCACAAAAGAGGTGTAATATCGTTGCTTTATGCACAAATAACAATACTAATGATAAAAAAATCTGTAAAAATATGAAAAAATATATTTTAGCAAAATCAAAATACTTAATTAAATGTTTGGCAAAATGTCAAAAATATGCCAGTTTTTCTCTCATTTTTATTTACACAAACACGCAAACACACTTAAGTGAAATAGAAGACAAAATGCCATCCCATCTCCAGCTTTCTTGGATTAATTCTGTTCGGCATTAACACCGGAAAATATGGGTTAGCAAAGTGGATGGTGCGAGTAAATGCCAGATGACGGATTTACGTAAACGGAAAATAGCACATATATTTTGGCTTTTTTTGGCAATTAAAGAGGCTGGCAAAATTACCAAATGAATGGGTACTCTGTTTGCCAACTTTTTTTTGATGTTTACCGACACGTAAACCGGCACAAAATGCCATCTTCCTAAAGTGTGACTGAAATCCGCATCAGCTACACATTTACTTACAATGGCACCGGAAAACGTTGAGTTGAGTTGAGCTTTTTATGGTAGACGATATAATTGTTGACGGATGTTACGTAACGGAAAACCAAATTGCAACAATGTTCAAAACAGTGTAAAATTAAAAAATGCGTTGATGCGGTAAATTTTTGCGCACTTTGCCGCTAAGAGAGAACTCATTAAAATCCATTGTATTTTCTCTTTTTTTTCTAATTGCGGGGGGTTTAAAGATGGCTGGCTAATTATTGCTAATTAACTTTTATAGCATATCCCTTTAATCGCAAAGTTATTAATTTGTTATGTTGCATTTAGCAGGTGCGAGAAAAGATTTTTTACAAATGCGGGGGTTTAAAAGATGGCTGGCTAATTATTTCTAATTAACTTTTATAGTATATCCCGTTAATCGCAAAGTTATTAATTCTTGATGTTGCATTTTCATGTGTTAGAAAAGAGAATTGCGGGGGTTTAAAAGATCGCTAATTATTTCTAATTAACTTTAGGGTGGGTTAATCAACCAGTAATTAAATTTTTGTATTGCAATAAAATTCGAATACGAACTAATTTACACGAATTATAATGTGAGTAAAGAAAAATGCAAAAAATTATGTAATTATATAAAATTTGTGTATTATTATGGAATAAATGGAAATTAAAATAACAAAAATAAATGAAACAAAAAACTTTTTCGCGAACGATAAATGTGATTATTTTTTAATTTTCACATTAAAAGATGTAAACGAAATAATAAAATTTTCTGTAAAAAAATTAAAACAAAAAAAATCAAATTATATTTGGCGTTTTCACAAAACATCAACGACCAATATGTTCTTATAATTTAATTTCAATTAAATTAAATTAGTGTTTCTTTTTTCGTTAGCATGACTTATGACGTCTAATAAAAATTAGGCAAACAATAATAATTTTATAGGTAATCAAATAAAATTGATAATCATAGAATTAACAAAATCCTTTAAAATATATCCGACAGTTCAGCTATTTTACTAATTGTCCTGGCATTTTTTTTTTTGCAAATCTACCCATAAACGGGATATCCCGCTCTAAAAGAAGGGATTTTAGTCTGAAATCCTTTTTAATGGAAAAAAGCACGAATTCAAACTGATCCTATTTTGAATCAAGACCATGATTTCAAAAATTAATCTTGATCTTGAAATTCCATCCGAAAAACATACTTTAACCAAAATTTTTCAAACACAGCGCACACAAAATTATTGTCCTCTTATAAAATTGTTGGGTTTTTCTTAGCTATTTAGCTCATAATAAAATTTATTATTGCATTTGTATTTTTTATCATGCTAATTTGATCAACAAATTTTCTTCCGCATTAACCCAATAAAAGTGTAAAAATTTGACGTCAAATGAATGGAATGGAATTTTTTTTATTCCATTAAAAAGGTAATTACTTAATATATTTTATATTGTTTACTGAATTGTCGTAATGTTAATATTTTGTCAATGATGATGATGCATTTTGATGATGAAAGCATCAAATGAGTCGGAAGAAAGATTAAAAAATATTAAAAAAAAATTCTTTACTTACGTAAGACACGAGGAAGATATTTTGTTTGCATAAAATAAAGAAATTTTGAGTTAATTTAGAATTTTACTACATTAAATAGAATTTTAGAAAAAACACTGTCAAAGCATAAAACAAATATTAAACAGACTTTGTTATTTTAAAATCATTCAAATTATTTTTTCAAAATTTACTAATTCTTATTATATTTATTGGTCCAAATATAGCCAAACAAAAAAACTCATTAGTCAACAAAGTTTTAAATTTTAATGATAATTTGAGTCAAAAGGGAGAAAGGTTTGAAAAATTTAAAAAAAAAGTAAAATTGTCCGCGTTCGTCATTCTGTCTTCAGACTTCACTTCATTGTTTCTCGTTAATAATGCTCAAATTACAAAAAATATTTGTAAAAAAAGAAACAAAAATAAAAGTTGCATAAAACGATGAAATCATTTTTAGCAAAACAAAATTTAAAATTAAAAATAAAAATAAAATAATTTTCATGACAAACAAAAAAAAAATTAATTTGAAAATAAAGTCAACTTTTAGGCTTCAAAGCCATATAATGGATGTATTGATGAATGATGTTTATTTATTTTGTTGTTAGTAATACATGCACTTCTTATTAATCTGATGTCATTTTTCACACAAAAAAATTCTTTTATGGATTAAAACTAATTTTGAAAATACCTTCCACTGAATTATGTATTTTTTAATAAGTTTTTATTATTACGATGAGATAAATTTACTGGGTTTGAAAAATTATCTCGTTTTTTTAAATTTCATTGATTATCCAATTTTAGAAATAACACATTTATGATCGATCAGACAAAAGAACCGTAACCAAATACAAGTGATCAAAAAAAACAAGCCAAAATACTGATCAAACACGGTTCTTTAAAGCTGATCATGTCAACTCATACATAACACCTTAAAACTAGCAGTTCTTAATTTTTTGATCAGAAAAGTAATTTAATCAGATCAAAATCCAAAGCTTATATAAGGGATAATTCCGGTTCAATCCAATGTGATTTTCTGATCAGAAATGTTGATCAATAATATTATTGGACTAGTTCAGTTCAGGACAGTGATCCGACAAAAGCGGCCCGATACAAAAAAAAAAGAAATTGAGGATCGATCAGAGACTGGCGCGCTATAATCGCAATTGGCCAAACAGTCCGAAGCCATTCACTCGGCGCTTTGTGCCCGCGAGTGGGCGCGCCCATCGGCGATGCTTTTTGCTGCCAGTCGGCTTTTCCTGCTCCGTTTCGGCATCCGCAAATTGTCGTTGGCCAAATGCCAGCCGATTCAGCGGCTCCTCCTCCGGCCAATAGGCGTTATAGCCGCTTAAGCCAAGCGATGACGCGTCCAGGCGATCGAACGCGCGCTTTCCCATTGCCGGAAGAAATGGGCTAAAATAAATTTAAAAATTTCGATTAGCTTTTCAATAATCCATTTAAGGTTGGAAAGTTAATTTTGAGTTTAACACACATTTATTGAAATTAAAAAATTCATTATATTACAAAGTTGTCTTTGTCTTTTGAAAAAATTTTAATGTTTTTTTGATTACCATAATCATATGTGGATTATTGTTCTAAATTAAGCTATATTATCGTTAATTGTTATAATATTTTAAGATGAATTATAGGTCATGAAAAGGGAGGAGGTGGCATTTTTTGATGGAATAAAGTAAGAAATTCATGTAAAGTACGTTTAAAATATCGAAAAAATATATATCTATATTTCTGAAAAAAACGATGAGTTCTTCCAATAAAGTAAACAAATCGTTAAATTGCAATTTTAAAGCACTAACCCATCATCAAATGAGGAGCGCCGGTTGACCAATGGGTGATGCTCATCCTCGTTGAGCATTGATGCAAATTGAGCCAATGAAATGTGTCGTTGGTAGGGCGGGAAACGGAGTTGGAATGCCAAGAAAAACTAAATGAAAAAAAACAATATTAATTATTTTAAAATTATTTAAATAATTTACCGATGGAATTTGAAGCAAGCAGAGCAGGCTCAAAACATTTTGTGCTGTATAGCGTACCATTCTCAATGTATGAAATTTTAATTTTGTCTTAAAATTCTAAAATTTTATAAAATGAAAAGTTTTAAAACACTTTCAAGAATTAAGATTAATACAGAAAAAAAGCCTGTTACTGTATTGACATACATAATGCCAAACATTTTCCATTTCAACCCAAATTTAAATTCTATTATTGAAAAAAATTTCATTGGCACAAATTTTCTTCATTAAAACAGAATTTTAAATTATTCCTATAATCCACAACGCCACACTTTTTGCCATTGTAGAGAACTGAGGTAGGCGTGTGCCGATTTTTTAGTGCCACCGTTGCTCATTGATGAATGAACAAAATTGTTTTTTAATGGCTGGGCAGGATTGGCATCGCCCGCCTAAGGCACTTTTTTGTATGTATTTTTGGCATTTCATAAATGAGTGCCACCCCGTCGTCGTGGTCGTGTGCATTTAATTGGAAAGGACATCTTCACCTCCCCTATGTGTGTGTGTGAGTGTTGTGTGTGTGCGCGCGTGCGCGCGCTTCATTCATTAGCATTTGGCACATGTATTAGATAGAGGTGCCATCGCCGAATGTGTGCCACCTTTTTGGTGTGCCAATTTGTGCGCCTCGGAGATGGTTCAGTGGGCGTCGATGGGTTAGGGGTTGGGCTTAGAGCATAAAGCATACGCCCCACCCCCATCTCCATCCCGTGGAACCGGAAATTGGCGGCCAAAATTTCTATTTACATATGGGAAATTGCGAATTTTGGGCACAATTTTTTTTAGTTGAATCAACAAAATTTAATAGAGTAACCCATTAAAATATTGAAAAATTATGGGCGTCGTCATTTAGAGGTGGGACTTGTTAAATTAGGTCATAAAGCATTAACAATAATTCGGTGGGCTGGAAATTAGCTGCCAAATTTGTATTTGGGAAAATTGCGAAGCTTATGAAACAATTTTTAATTTAATTCATTCTAATTATCTAGCTTGACAATTTGAATAATTTTATAAGAAAATTGAGATTAATTAAAAAGTTTGGTATAATAAGCCCATGGGATTGGGCTAAGGCGCATAAAACCGTTTTTTCGAGGCCGCCCTAAATTCAATTTCCATATGGGAGTTTTAGAATTGCTAAAATAAATATTTTTAATTGAATTTGAGGTTCTATGCTTAATTAAACCTAAATTTTTATTGGAATTGGTTTAAAAATTAGCCCGTGGGCCAAATTTGAGTCAAAAATGAAAATGCGAGTTTTAAGAAAATTATTACTAATTCATTTTTGCGCTATACCTAAAATAATTGCCAATTTCATTAAATGTGTGGCTGAAAAATTAGATCATCTTTTTTTTTGCCTGTCGTCATTAGCGTAGGTGGAAAAATTAATTCAAAGCTTAAGCCTTAAGTAATTCCTTTCTTAATTCGCCCAAATTAATTTTTTTTTTATGGGAAAATTTTCAGCTGGCGTTTGGCCAGATGTGTTTATAACGCAAACGCTAATTATTATGAACAATAATAAGGAAATAAACTAATAAAATAAATCCGAGAAAATGTGACCAAATTGCGATTAAGATAATTAAAGCAATTTGTTAATGATATCAGACTCAGTAATTTAATTTTCGCGTTTTACATGTTATTTTCTATCATGTGGGTGGAGGGCTTTTTTGTCCCATCAGCCACAAAAACAGCAGGAAGCACTTTAAACCCCAGAGATTATTATTTAATTTATTTAAAAAAAATTAATTGAAAATTTTTTAAAGTTATTCCAGTCTATTTTTTAAATGAGATCTGATGCCCAATTAAAATTTATTTTTTCAAATTTCCTTCAATTTTCTAGAATTATCTCTCCGATTAAAGCTTTTAGTGTTTTAAGTACTAACTATCATCTCCCAAGCTTTTAAATTTTTCATTTTTTTTTGGTTTTAGGGCCTAAAAATTTTTAACACAACCTAGGACTTTTTGAATTGACATATTGATTTTTAAATCAATTTAAAAATTTTAATTTTTCAAAAACCCTTCTGCGGGGAGTTTTTTAATCCAATGGTTTTCAAACGGAAAAATTGAGAATTAAAAGCAAAGGTATAAGATTATTATGAGTATGGTGTACTAATTTTTCAAGTGCTTTCGTATTTGGTAAAAAATGGTTGTTATAAAATGCCAAAATTTCAATGAGTGCCAAATGGATGAGCGCCAAACTCAAAAAAAAGAAGCAAATTTCGGCCCTCCATGTGGAAAATTGATACATTGTCGTGATGGTACTCACAAATGGCACACAACCATGCCATTCGCTTAACGCCAAATGCCGTGTTTTTAAAGGTGCCATTAAATTAATCACACTCAAATGGACATTCGCGCAATGCGCATAAAAAATGTGCCGAAAAGTGCTCGCCGAGAGAGAAATTGCGTAAGTTGGCAAAACGTCAATAAAAAAAAATCGAGGGTACTTATTAGCTTATTGAAGCATCCCATCCTCTATTGTCTTTTTTTTCTTTATTTGCTTCGTTTTTTTTAAATTTGTATAGAAAAAATAGAATTTTTTATTAGGTTCTACGTCAAAAAAATTGTTGCCTCTTAATGTAAATAATTGTGATCATGTTTATGAATTTTATTGGTTTATTATTATTAAACAGCTCGCCGAATTAATTGATCTTCAATCTTATTTTATATGCTGCATATTGTATAGCTCTTTTTATATTCTTTTAATAAAAATTTTCTTAAATATTTTTAAATAACAAACTTTTAAGTTAAATTGAATATCTTTGTTTAAAATAAAAAAAGCATATCTTTTTGTAGATCCAAAGGGCCAAAACAATCAATTCAAACTCTTTTGTTGACAAGTACAAGTACTGATCGCTTGTGCTTGAGCCCAAATTAAATATGATTATATTAATGTCATTTTAATGAAATATGATTATATTAATGTAATTTTAATTAAATATGATTATATTTATTCACCATTATTAGCTAGTGCCAAGGCTATGTAATTTTAATTAAAATATGGTATATTAATGAATTTTATCAGTGTTTATAAAAGTGAGATATAATTGAGAAAATTTTAAATTTTCAAAATATTTCTTTTTATTTCAACAAAATGGCATTGACATCACAAATTTGCAATGAAGAAAATGTTTTTGGCATTAAAGAGATACTCGGAGTGGCAATAAATTATGCAGAAAATTAAACGAAAAATCAGTTTAATCATTAGGGTTATAAATTATATGGACTAAAAAACGCCAAATATGGACATAAAATATGGACTAAAAACTGCCAAAATATATGCTATAAACCATAAAAATTACAAAATGTGTTTATATTCAATATTTGCTTAAACAGACTTAAAAATAAGCTAAAAACTGCCAAAAAATAGATTTAACCTTAAAAAATGCCAATTTTTATTAAATTCTAGCTTTACAATTGCAAACTAAACATGTCTCAAAATTTTTGTAATAATCTCATTCTGTTGTGTAATATAGCAAAAATTGAAAAAAAAAATTATTAATCGGGCGCAAAATGATTTACCAATTAGTTAACAAACACACAAAAAAAATTTTTTAAGTTTAAAATAGGTGATGATTTAAAAAAAAGAAAAAATGAATTAAATTTATGAAAAAATCAAAGAATTGGTAATTAGACTTAGTCGAATTCTCTTTATAGACAAACTTTTGTAAATAGTTATAAGTTCTTTGAAAACATTTAAAATTTCTTCTTAATTTAATAAAGATAATTAATTTTCCATCAAAAATGCTAAATAACGAAATATTTAACCAAAAAAAAACCAATTATGACGCAAATAAAGTAAAA
>CP049709.1:2803647-2928748 GCA_004148225.2 Heterodera glycines
CCGGCTTTCACATAACTCGCCCACCATACACAGACACACATATGGTGAGATAATTATTCTCTCGTTGTTAGCGGCGGCCGGCGAATGTTTGAAAAGCCGCCCCGCGAGACGGACATGCGGGCGGACGTATATTTTTCGTGAAAAATGGGGGGGGGCACAAAAATTGGCCATAAAATTTATTGATTTTATTTTGATTAATTTTTAATTAGACAGAAAATTATATTTAATACAATTGAAAAAAAATCATAAGAATTCATTGCTTAATTAAAAATATTATACATAATATAATTGCTAAATTAATTGTCAAAAATTTTTCTGAAATTAATTTTTGAAAAAAATGGCCACAAATTTATTTTTTTAATTAATTTATAAGATGAAAATTTTATTTATTTTTCCTGAAATTTACAGTAATGGTCCGGTCTTTTTAAAAAACGTAAAATTTTCATTTTTCTAATTTTGAACAGAAGGACCTGAAAAACAGATAATTACCGTCACTGTCCCGACCTACATTAACTTAAATATTTTTTGAATATTTTAATGAGGAATTAATTTCCAAAATTTCAGCTATATTATTCTAGTTCTTTAGCCATTTTAAACATTTATAATCATTCAATTAAATATTTTTGTTTTACAATTAAATTTTAATTTTAAATTTGTCTAAAAACTCACTCAAGGAATGATAAAAATTTAATTTCTCATTTTTATTACCATAATTTAGCCGCACCGTGAGGAATTAATTTGTAATTTAATTTAAATTTCTCATTTAAAATCCCATTCGAGGAATGATAAAATTTTAATTTCTCATTTTTATTACCATAATTTAGCCGCACCGTTTACTCATTTGGCCTGGCGCTCGTTTGTCTTTCATTTTTTTTATTTCGGCGCTCAGTTGGCTCCTCATTTGGCCCGATCATTGGGCCAAAATTGTGATAAAAATGATTGATGGTGATTTGTGTGGTGCATTTTCCACCTCCCCTTGGCCATTTTTCCCCGACCAAATTATTCTTCACGCGATTTGCCTCCGCTCCGTCCCCGGCGGGGCGTTTTGGACAATCGATTTTACATAATTTTTGTTTTATTTTTAATTTGATTGGGTGCGACTTTCTGTCCAGTTTAATTATTTTACATTTTAAAAATAAAATGTTACGAGAAAAAAATATTAATTATTTCATTCAAATTAATTAAATTCCTTCATTGAATAATTCTTGTTAATTAATTTTGATAATTTAAACTGTTAATTAAATGTATATTATTTAATTCTGACTAATAATTATTCTTAATTATCACATTAATCAAATATAATCTGCAATTATGGTTATTATTTTTAATAATCTAGTTTTACTGACTATTTTTAATGTAAAACTTATTTCATTAGTTTGGGTAATTGTTGCAAATAATTTTTCTAATAAAAAATTGTAATTAATTAATTAATTATAGATTTATTATGTTCAAATGTTTTTTAATTATAATTGATGTTCTTGCCCAACCAATTACCAACTCAGCTTAAAAATCAACACCAAAACAGTGAAAAAGGTCAAAGAAAACGGAACAAAATGCAGAGAATAATTGGGAAGAAAAGTGAGAAATTTATTAAAATAAATTTAATAAAAAAATCATTTAAAAATTTTTTAAAACGAAAGTTTTTGGGTTTAATTTACAAAAAAAAAAAAAAACATTATTTAAATTAGACGAAATATTTTAATTGTGAATTTAAAATAAAAAACCAAATATTTTTGAAAAACTTATTTTCATAATTTTGTCGTTCCATATAAACTAAAAATAGTGGAATTATTTATTTAAAATTTAAAAATATTATTAAAAAACAGAAAATGCGTATGATCGTGCCGATGAAATGTTGGCACCGCCAGCGTCGCCAACATCTGCCAGTCCGATAGAACGGCCATTGAACAGCAACAATGCCAATCTGATGGTGCGCGGATGGGCACGAATTTCGGGACGGAAACGGCACCGTCGGAAAGTGCCAAATTTGGAGAGCAATAACAACAACAGCAACAATTTTGGCGTGACAAGACGTGAATCAGGCACAATGCCGTACAACATACAGGTGGAATAAAAAATAATTGTTAATTTATTGGCGCCACTTGCAAAGTCCTTCTTTTGCATTTTGTTATTTGACAAATCCAACCTCTTCAGATAGATGCCAAATTTTGAATTTAATATTATTAAATATCAATTCAATCTTATTTTAGGCTGGCACTATGTGTGGTCCAATCCGATTTAGCTTTTTATCTTAATCCATCAGCCCCTATCTGACAAATAAATAATAAAATAAATAGTCTACTGTAACCGTACCCCCAGATCAAAAACATATTATTTTTTATGTTTTTTTTTAAATTTTAATTTTAAAAGCCAAAAAATCTGTGTTTAATTATCTTTAAAAATTTTTAATTGGGAAATTAAACCAAGGACGAATTGAAAACAAATTCAGAATGGACGTCGTGAAAGTGGGTTCTCTGTCGAGAGCACTTGGCCAATGATTAGAGCCAATTCGAATTTGTCACGAGTGGCGCATTTGTCGGAAAACACCGGCAGAACGGAGGATGAAACAGAAAGGAAACGGTAAGAATTAATTGATACCGTATAATTAATAGCAATTTGGTATTTTTAATTTAGAAATTTTTTTTTACAAAAATCATTAAAAAATTTTTGAAATAAAAGTTAGTGCAATGGTAAAGTTTTGTGGTTTCTGCGAAAATAAAATAAGAAGCAAATTTTCTAGGCTAAAAAATGCGCCTGATTACGACTCTGAGTTTGGGTTTTGCTAAATTTTGTACGATTTTTCATCAAGTATTTATTGTTTTTTTTTAATATTAATTTTCTTAAAATTTATAGGCAATATAATCATTTTCTGAATGCCGTAGAACTCAAAAATATCTTTAGAAAGAGATTATTAAATGTATGACAAATTTTTATGATTTTTGAAATTTAATTTTAATACTTTAGAGGTAGTATGAGGCGGTGTCTGGGGTTCAATTCCGCTTGACTGCGGGTTGTTTTCCGTAATTTAAATCAACATGAAATTTTGGTGTCAATATGCTGAACTGTCGGAATATTTTGAAAACAAATTGATGAGTTTTAGTTAAAAGGCATAAAACAACCCGCAGCCAGGCGGCATTGAACCCCAGACCCAGAAAGGACAAATAATTAAATTTCAAAAACATAAACCTTAATAATTTGACTTCTTCATAAATTTAATAGATCGTCGCTAAAGTTATTTATGAGTTTTACACAATTCTGAATATGGATTTTACCAACCATAAATTTTTAGAAAATAAAATTTTTGAAAAAAATCAAACACTTCATGAAAAATTATAGAAAAGTCAAAAAATACTGTGATTTTTTAATTTAATAAAAATTTTCTTTTACTTAATTTATATGCAAAATAATAAAAATTCTTTTAAAATAGTTTTTTTATATGTGTGTATAAAGAAGCCTTTTCTAATTTTACAAAACCATTATTCCAATAAATTTCCAAAAATGCTCAGATTTTTTGCTAATTTATTAATAGTTTAATTAAATATATCTTGCACAAAAATTTCTGTATTTTTTTTAATTTTGGCTCAAATTTAAAAAGAAAATTTTTCGAAACGAAAACTCTCTGTCATTTTTACATCGATTAACAAAAGAAAAGGCAAAAAAATGCGACGCCATTTGCCCACCACAGAGCGGCAGAAAATACATATACCCTTGGGGATGTGCACAGATGAGTAATCGATGTTGGCAAGCCAAAGTCAAAGCGTAAAAGCCATTTCTTAAACACAATAAAATGCTCCCAATTTAATTGATTAAACCGTAAAAATTGAAAAAAAAAAATTTAATTAAATTATTTTTAAAATAATAATTTTTGTGCATTTTTTTTCAAGTTTTATTATAGGCTTCGAAAAATCCAGTACACTTTCGATTGCTCTGATTTAATTTAAAAAAATTTATTCTCTATGCCATTAAAATAATTTATCCAATTTCAAATTTATTTAAAATACTTATTCCATTTTAAATTTATTTTAAATTTGCAAATTTTCGAATTAAAATATTTAAAATAATCTAAATCCTTCCAATTAATGTTTAAAAATTAATCTGACTAAATTTAATTTTACGCAACAAATTTTAGGCATTTTTTAAACCGTGGCATGGACCGAATTCGGCGCTCCATTCGGCGTTCATTTCGTAAAGGCGGCTCAAGCGGGTGTCATCAATTACAGGTTCAATTAACCACCCAGCTTGACACCTAATTAGCTGGCTAGGCTAATTATCATGGATTGATTAATTATTCCTTAATTGTCTGATATAGATGGATTATCATCGGTTATGGAAAAAATGAATTTTAACACAGTTTTATAGCTGGAAGTTAATGGAAAAGTTGCTTCGCGAAAGGGACCAACGATTTTTAAAAAATCATAACTATTTTTAAAATCTTTTCGATAAATTGAATTTCTAAAAAAAAATTAATAAAAAAACGAATGGAAAAACGAAAATTAAAAAATTTTATGCGTTTTCATATTCCTTCATAAATTTACATACTTTAAAAGCAGAAAAAATGGGGAAAAAAACAAAATTTGTAATAACAATTTTTAGTCAAAAAGCCCCAAAGTGGCGAATTTTGTGGGAAAAATCCCAATTCTTTACCCTTAAATTTCCCGAACTTATATTTCCAGCTCTTCCTGCCTCCCCCATTACCCATCTCTTCAAAATTATTTTTTATTTTCCAAAATTATAAAAAATTTGCCAAAATTTTGTCTCCATATGCAGTTTAAAAATTTATTTTCCATAGATTCGAGCCCTCAATTTCTTCCATTGGCTTAGTTCTTTCAATAATTTTAAACTGAAATTTAAAATTTTCGGCAATTTTATTTCAAAAATTGCTATCCTCCCTCGCCTAAGGCATTGACTCAATCATCGGCCACAGCAAATGATGGCGCCGGCGCCGGTGGTACTCAGTCGGCCAGCGAAGGGCCGTCTGCCGGCGCTGGCGCAAAAAATTATTGCCACGCGGACGAAATTGCGGTGCGTTCGGCCGCGTGCAGCTTCGTTGTGAAGGTTTTCATGGATTTGTCAGATTTTGCTAAATTTACCCAAAATCGATAATTACAAATGCCCTAAAAATGCAATTTTTTGGCATTCTGTTGCCTTTGTCGGCATTTTTTTTTAATTAAATAAATTGTTTGGCCCGCTTACTTTGCTTGGGTTGGCAAAGTGTTGTGGATTTTTGAGAATTTTTCATTATTCATTTTTATTGGATTATACTCTAAATCTCGAATTGTTAGTTAAATTCCAATGTTTTGGCTTTTTTAAATTGATTTTAAACAATTTTATACAATTTTTAAAAGTATCATACAGTATTTTTCTTCTAATATATTATATTGTTTTTATACGATATTTACAGTATCTCGGCGCTTGTGAAGTGTTTGAATCGCGTGGCATGTCCGTGTGCGAAAGTGCGCTTCAACACCTCAGGGTTAGAGCATAATTAAATTTTTTCCAAAATTGGCAAATTTAGAATAAATAATTGAAATATCAAAAAAACAAAAATTTTTTCTCTTTTCAATAACCATTTAAAATAATTTAATTCAAATATTTTATTATTTATTTGTCTTCTTCGTAAATTGCTTATTTCTTTTTGTGTCTATTTTAATTCAATTTTTTAATTATTTAAAATATAAACTATTTTCAATTTAACATGGTCAAAATTCCAATCTTTGACAAGCATTTTTTGCGCCTAAAATTTGAAGTTTATGGAATAAAGTTAAAAAACTGACAAATTTTCGAAAATCAAGGACACTTCGGATTTTCAAGGACGTCCTTGTCACACCTATACATGACAACAACAATCAGTGCCTAATTATGCAAAATCTTAAGGCCCGAAAGCGGGTGACCAAGGCATTGTTGTACATTTCCGGGGACGGCATCCGTGTGGTTGATCAAGAACACAACCGAGGACTGATCGTTGATCAGGCAGGCACCGACAATTAAAAAATCTAAGAATATTTTATATTTAAATTTTAAAAGTTTTCCAGACAATCGAAAAAGTATCATTTTGTGCGCCGGATCGAAGCAATGAGAAGGGCTTTTCATACATTTGCCGGGACGGCGCCACGCGCCGTTGGATGTGCCACGGCTTCCATGCCACAAAAGATTCTGTAGGTACTATAGTTTATATTGAAAAAAATTATTATTTCATAAAAAAGCAATAAAGAAATGAGAATGTTTTACAATTTTTAATGAAATATATTTTTTATACTAAGTAATTAAATAATTTCTTCTAAATATATTGCAATTTTATGATGTTAAATTCAGCTATATTAGCCATAAAATAATAAATAATATTTTTCATTAATTGTTTTATTATTAATTCATTCCGCCATAGGGCGAACGCTTAAGCCATGCGGTTGGCTGCGCGTTCACTGTCTGTCTTGAGAAGAAGCGGAAACGGGACGCAGAAACGGCGGCATACCGTAATGCACAAGCGCTTGCGCATACTGTGGAATTGGACTCGGGCATTGAGGACAATTGTGGCGGAGGTGGAGGAGAATTTGCGAGGCGGGAAATTTAAAAAATTTATAAATTGGAATATAAAAATTTTCGAAAAGTTATAAATAAAATCGAAATGAGACAGGTTAAGAAGACCCCAAGGAAAAAATTGTGGTTTTTTACTGAAAATTTCCATTTTCCTTGTTGTTACCCCCTTCAATACTTATTATACCTAACAAAAAATTTCCGAAAAAGATGCGCGAAATTTTTGCGAAAATCCACGACAAATTGGCGCTTCATTAATAATTTTTCAAGAAATTTTTCCAACCCCCTAGGAATTTTTTTTTTAATTTAATTGACTTTTTTATGTTTAAATTAATTTTTCTTAATTTTTTTTAGTTAAACTCAAAAAATTAGAGCCTTTAATATCTCACTATTAAATTTCTCGTATTTACAGAACCAATCAAGCCTACGGGTCGTTTCGCCAATTGTCGATCAGTGAACGCCGATCCGATCCACAGAAGGCAATTTTGTTGGATGGAAAAGTGCAGCAAACAAATAATTCGGTGACAGTGTCTAACAGGTACAGTTAGTGCAATCATTTTTTGAATTTGCGGGCAAATTGGCGAAATGTAATTCCTTTCAAATCCGCAGGCACAGTATGCCGTCAATACCAACAATGCCTACGGTAACAGCAGTGTTGAATGCTTCGACACCACGGCCAAGCGGCAACCCGAGCTTATTTGAACGATCGGTAAGGTGTTTTTTAATGTTTTATATTTTTGTAAAAAAAATAAAATTTGACTAAAATTTTTGAGAGAATTGTGGAATCCCAAAAATGCAATCTATCCAAAAAAAAATTTCCTTGAAGATTTTGTCTGAAATGCTTTCCAAAGTTTTTTTTTTGGGCACCAAGAAAGTGATTTTTAAAAAACAAAATTATTCATAATAATTCATAATATTTAAAACGAACAAGTTTAGAATTTTATGAAATTTCAAAAAAAAATCAAATTTTTAAATTTTTTTTTGTAAATAATTAAGAAATTCTGATAAAATGCAACCCATTTAAAAACTTAACAAACTTTGACAATTTAGGGCTCATTGCGTGCCCCTAACTCTTCTTCAACTGTTGTTGTTGTTGCTGCTGCAAATGCCAATGATAATGCTGTTGCTGTCGAATCGCAACAACAACAACAATGCCAACAACAAATTGTTGTTTCCCAATTTGCCCGTTTTTGTTCATTGCAACCAAAAAATAATATGGCAAAACGGTTTGGCACAATGCCAAGGATGTCGCTGCACAACGAGCCAATTTGGGAGGGCGACGTGGAGGAAGAAATTGGCATTGGCACTACCACCACAAACAACGGGGGTAATAAAGTGGAAAAAAGCAAAAATATTTTCACCCAAAAGCCGGCATGTTTTTGAAAACCAGCATTCGTGCCCGTTTTTTTCAAGGACGCTCTTGAAAACTCATATTTAATGGAGAATCTGTGCTCAACCAAAAAAAAAAATTTTTTTTTTTTGGTGGAGCCCACATTCTCCACTATTACCGATGAAACACATTGAAAAACAGGGTTAAATGTCAGAAAAAATTTATAGCGGGGTGGAAATTTTTTTTTTGTTTTTGAAAAAAACAAAATACTATGTACAAGATAGAGAGCGTTTAAAATTTGCTACACACAAAAATTAATGCCATTTTTAAATTGTTTGAATTCAAAATTACAGCTCAATTAAATAAAGCAATTAACTCAAAAATTTCGAATAATAAAATGACTATATTTCTATCATTTTCGTTAATGTGTTTATGATTTGCTAAGATGATCATTTTTATAATTGATTTTATGTTTTAATGTATATATAATTAAACGAAATTAGCGTCATAAAGAGCGGGAAAAATTTAATGCAAAAATTTGCACAGATGTGAATGGGTCAGCAAATAATGTTGTCAGCGAAAGTTGGGACTTCAACCGAGGAACAGAAAATAGCCGACAACGATTTTACCGTACATTACCGCACACAATGCCAAACATAGCGCCAAGTACAATAATTTACAAAAATATTAAAAAGAAAAACAAAATTATTTTTAAGCAAATTGGTGCACATTTGAGCCTTCAATTCCGACAACAATTCTGGAAGAAGAAAAGCAGTGCAACCCGAGAGAAAGGCAAGGAAATCATGCATTTCATAATTACCGTAGTCAGACCTACCGTAATATTACTGGGTTAAAGTTTAATAATTACTGTAGTCATCACTACCGTAATTATCGGATCAATGTTTAATAATTGCCAAAGACAACAGTACAATAATTACTGGATTAAAATTTAATAATACCGACTAAACACTACCGTAATTACTGGATAAGTGGTTTAATGGTTACATTGACTCACACTACCATGATATTACTGTAATTACCATAGTCTGTCCGACTGTAATTTCATTGGTTATCTAAAACTGGGTAGTTTTATTTGCTCTTTTAGCCCTTCCCCTGCCGATCCGTTTCACACAAAAATGGAAGTACAACAACAGCAGCAACAACAAACACAATGCCAACCAACATTTTTGCCGCGCTCACCTGCCCGTGCTGACTTTTGGTTGGCTGACATAATGCAAAAAGCCGCTTCATTGTCCGTGTTGGCACCAAAAACAGACGGAATGCCAATGATGGCACAACTGTTGCCCCATTCACACTCATTTGGCATCAGCCAAAGGGTGGAAGGCCAACAAAATTGGCACGAAAATGCAACAAAAATGAATGCCAGCAATAAAACAATGCCAAAATTGGCAGGTATCATAAATGGGTGCACTAATTACCCCCTTTCCACCATCCGCCGTTTCACCCAATCAAATTAAGATACAGTAGTCTCCGACAGTAAACCATCATCAATTGATTACGGTTGCACAACCGCCAAAACATCTTCATTAACACAACAAATTGCGTGGGCCAACAGCAGCGAAGCAGCCATCAGCAACTGGCCCAACAACCCGCGAGTACTTCAAGTGTCGCCGCGACTCCCCCAGTCGCCACCGGTGGTGCTCGCCAGCGACATGGCTGACTCGACAGCGACAACGGCGAGCGCTGGTCGTCCAGCGACAAATGGTGGCGCGGCCAACAGCCGCAAACCGTCCCGGCAAATTGAGTACCAACTGTTGCAGGAGATGGAACTGCCGCACAGCCCACCGCCGAAAGGGTAAACAATAATTATTTTTAAATTATAATTTTAAATGCCAATTTTCCAATTCTTAGAATGCCAATGCTGGCAAATAATCAACAGACGACGACAAATGCCAATGCAAATGCCATTGATCCGTTTGATGTGAATTGGTCCCAGCGTGTGTTGGAACAATCGGCACTAAAGCTGATGAGTCCGCGCCCAATTCCGCAAAGGCGAAAAGCGAACGATGGAACAACATTTGATCAGAAAAGTGATCAAACGATGTCATTTGAACAAAACAATCCGTTCAGCAATGGAAAAACCCCGCCTGTAAATGCTTAGAGTAATAATTAGGGCTAATGATTTTTTTTTAATTTGTAAGTTTATACTTTTAAATTCAGCCCTAGTGATTGTTTGCATCTGTACAGTGCTTGTCGCTGATCAGAGCTTTTATTTTTATATCTTTGATTTTTTCTGCTTAAATTTTGAATACATTTCTTTTCTCAATTATTTAATTTTGAAATATATTATTTTTAAAATATTGGCAAATGTAAAAATAATGATGAAAATTGTTAGCAAATTGTCAATTTTCCTTGGTGATTTTTTTTGATAAATTAAGAATCAAAATTCTTGGCCGTTTTATATAAAACTTAGGACCTTTTCGAAAAGATGGTATTAGTTTAAATAAGACTTATTGAAGGAAGCAATTTTATAATAAATGTCTGTCATTTCTCTATCCCTTGATCCTTCCGGCACAAGTATAGGTCCGTTTATACCAAAAGTATTTTTTATTAAAAGTAATAAATACACAACAAATAAAAACATTTTGTCAAATAGAATAATTTACAACAAGTCACTTAAATATACATTAAACGGTAGTATCGTTCATAACGGTACGATTTTTGTCCAAAATTAATATAGAATCCATCTCACTCATCGCAATTAGAGTAATCCCTCCTGACTGAACAGGTTTTCGAAACTGAACCGAAACAGTGGTCGTACCTTCTGTAATAAGATCAATGCACTCATTTTCTTCCATGCTATTCGTCATATTGAATACAAAAATTGTCCATCCACTTCGATATTTTTCTAGTGTGATTCCGTTACTATCAGTGGTGGAATTCATTCCCAAAACTTCATTCATTTCATGGAACGCTCGCGTATATAATTTTTTTTCAAAATTAAGTTCAAAAGGTGCTGCAGGCCATTGTTTTCCATTAGCGATCACCGAAACGGATCGAACATTAAAGGGCTTAAAATTAAACGGGCTTTTCTTTTGTGAGCCTACATATGCAGAATTCTCAACCATTCCGAGAATTACTCTTAGGCAGCTGCCCTGTAAACAATGTTCCATTAAATTCGGTCCGATTCTCACTGATGAACACTGATTTAAGTAAAGTTTTTCTATGGGCATATTTTGCTTCTTTGCTTTCAAGCATCTTCTGCAGATCCAACGCGAGACCATCAACGATTTCTAACGACTTAACATATAGCTTACAAGAAGTAATCTCAACCTTATATTTATCGTCTGCCGCTGCCATTATCATAAAATCAGTGTCATTCGGTGTTATTTGTATTTCAATCTCAATTCCGTTAACCATATATCTGTCCTGGTTGAATACATCAGCATCCAATTTTGCAATAAATTGCACAGTCTGGCTTTCAGAAAATAATTTTCTTCTACAATCAAATCCTTGTTGGGTGCTATCAGTTCCGTCCTGGTTGTCACTGTCTTCGTAATAGCCGCTGGCTTGGAGATGTGAGTGTTTAACATCTTTAGAATATGATAATTCTGCGTCAAAGTATGCTTTATATGCATACAGAGAGTTAGAGCCATAAATCTCGCGTCATTGGACGCTAATTTTTAAGTTCTTTATCCAAGTCGAACCAATCATATTGATTGTAGCCACTTGTTCGTTATTTTTGAGCGTAACATATTTATTGGTAGCAGAGTCGAACTTTTTAATGGACATTTCGGTCAAAGATAGCATTTATTTAAATCAATAAAATTTGAACTTGTATGAATTTTAAAGTGGAAATGGATATCGCATAACGGATTAAGCGGTAAATATTCACGCACACTAGAGCTACTTATAGAAACATTGGTAGGTGGTAAGGTAAAAATGGACAAGGCTGATGTTATCGAATTCACGGACTCTTGGTCGATTTTCTTTAAAACCATTTTTAATATAAACCGCCAAATATATCTGATCTCTTTGTCTTTTTAATAGCTCTTTTAGGAATAGTTTTTCCTACAATTGTTTTTCTTTTAATACTTTTTCTTCTTACACCAGTTCCATATTGCCTTCAATCCCACCATTTTCCGTTAAATTATGAATTCCTTTCTTGACTTGACTAATTAGAGCGCTCTTTGGAGATTCCCCATTCTCGATGGTGTCTAAAACACGGGAACCTGTTGCCAGTGCTTCTTTACCCAACAATGTTCCAATAGATTTTATTTTAGGGAGAATGGCTCTCCCTCCATAAATATCGTAAAACATCACCTACACCGCCACCTCGCTGGCGACCATAACCTCGTTGATAAGGAGGTACTCCATGAAAATGGTTAAAATTCTCTCCCATACCAATCTGCTCTAATATTATAAAATCATCGAATTTTACGGTATTTGGATCAGATATTTGATGTACCATATTTATACACTTAAAATTACAGTATTATTATTATCAAAAAATTTTATTCGCACGCTTAGATTATTTTATCTCTATAGATTTCATCAATTCATTATGATTTATACTTTTGTTAAATGTCATTTTGATTCATTTGATTGTTCGACACACTCCAAAGCAATTGCGCATTTACAGCAAAGTAAATTTAAAATTTAATTTATGTAATTTTTTAATTTATTAATTCTTATATTAAAAAACAGGGCCCGTATTTATATTTGCTAAAATACGCCAAATATTGAATTTTTATTTTCTAAAAAAACCTTAAATAATTGCATTTTTAAATTTAATTGTTCTAATATTAATTAATAAGATTCTATTGCAAATATGTGTGACTGACATTTTATTATTAATGATGACACTTCTCTTCTGTCCGGTATAATTTATATTAAATAATTAGTTCAATATTCATTAATATTTTAGTATGCAATTACGACGGAAAAATGCGAAACGGAGTCAATTCTGTACGGATTGATCACCATAAAAGGGGTGGAAAATCGAATATGGAATGTGTTGGCATTAATTTGTTGGGTTTTTCTTCTTAATGTGTCCATGTTTGGCTATGTGTCACAATTTATTTTTCGCTATTTGATCCTTGTTCGGTACGCTAATTAGTAAATTATTATTAGGGATTCTTTTTTAGGCAAATGCCTAAAATTTTGCGCATTTGATAAGCAAAGATAAGCACGAAAAACGCGTTTTCCGCTTGGTTTGGGGTGTCTACGATGACTTTTATAATGCCTATTTTTGCCTATTTCGGGGTTTTTGTGCCTAATGTGCCAATTTGCAGGATTCTCGAAAATCCTTAACAAAAATACAATAAAAACGAAAAACACACCCCTAAGAAATGACCCAAAAAAATTTCAGAAAATACGCTCCTAAGAATTGAAATAATTTTCAAAAAATAATTCCAAAATTTGTTTATTTTTTCTCAATAAAAATTTTTGTTTTAAAAATTTGTCCGTATTTAGAAAAAACTTTAAATTATTTAATAATTTCATTTACAATTGAAATATTTAAATTTTTACGTGTTTTATACCTAAATTTTTTTTGCCTAATTGATGCCTATTTCGCTATTTTTTGTGCCTAAAAAAATCCCTAATTATTTATATATATATAATAAACTAAAAAATAATTTTTCAAAATTAAGTGGCAAAAAAATTTCGTTCCTTAAATATTTTTTGCTGCTTTTTCTGATACTTTTGTTCCCGTTTGCATATTGCGTTAATATGTTCATTTGCTTTTTTCCACCTGCTGATCACGCAATATTGGACGACAAATCTGTCGCGGAAATTTTGGGCATAAATCTCGACGACCAAATTATTTTGGCTGCATATGCAATTAATGTAACGGTAAATCAATAAAATTTAAAAATTCGTTTTTTTTAATTTAGGATATCCATTTGGCTTTTAGTTTATATTACCTTATCATTATAAGCACTTTTGCTTATATCATAATGTTTGGACTAGCATATTGTATCAAAAAATTCTTGGACATGAAAACCAAATGGTAAATTAATTTAAAATTATTTTTTATTTAAATTTTTGTGTTTGAAGCGTTTCATCTTCTTCTGAAATAGCCAAAAAGATGATTGAAGTGAATAAACAAGTTTCTCGAAATCTCATTTTTCAGGTTAATTGAGCACTTTTATTGTACTATTTAAATATAAATTATTCAATATTTTGTTATTTAATTTACATTTATTATTTAGGCTTCTATACCCATCAGCATTTATGGTTCATTTATTTTTCAACTTGTGTTTCTGCTTTTCAATATTGATATACAAGGATGGGATTGGCTTCTGTATTACAACACACTCTCACCTTTCCCAATTTTTTTACCGTCCGCTTTAAATCTAATCGTATCATTTTGCACCATCAATGCTTACCGTATCAAATTTGTTTCGAACATAAAATGTTTCGGTATGTGATAATTAGTTGACTGTTTGATTTAATTGTTTTTAATTTATGTTGATTATTTAGGAAAAAGCATGAAGCGTTTGTTTCGCATGAAAATTGGTGATCAAAATGCGGTTTCAAATATTCAGACGCAGCAACATTAGTAGCAACAAGATCAATCAGCGAAATGGACAAAATCATTGTTTTCACAAAATGCAATTTTAATTTTGTATTTATCCTGGCATTGATTTTCGAGAATTTCTTCATTAATGAAATTATTAGATTTAACAAAAAATTAAAGTTTTTTTTCATTTGGAGCAAAAAATGGGTGCTAGGTCGATGCGAAAAAAACTCAGTTTGGGCGATGCGAAAAAAACTCAGTTTTGGGATGAGAAAAACCTAATATTTAATTATGCGATTCACTAATTTATATAATAATAAAATTTAAAAATATTTTATTTACTCCATTTTTTTGCCATTCAAAAATTTATATGTGAAATCAATAACTCTGAAACACGTATAATTTTCCGCTGCCACGTAAAGGTAAAATCAATGTACATACGATGAGTTTTTATATATTCTTAACATAAAAATTAAAAACTAAATAAAAAAAATATATTTTAATATTATTATAATTTAGAAAAATGAATAAAATTTTTATTTTTCTTTTTTTTATTTGAGTATCCGACTACCAATAATTCTGCTTTTGAAAATGTTTATTTAATCGTAGAATTACTTTATTTATTTTTTTATTTAATAATAATCTTCTTAAAATTATTTATTCTGAATAATATATGAATTATATTTATGTATTTGCGATGAATAATATGCTGTCAAATTAAATAATAAATTCATTTTTAATGTTTTAAATTTATTTATTTTTAGAAATATATTTTAAAATGAAATTAGTTCAAATATTTTCTTTAATTTTATTTTTGACCTTTTTAATAAAAGTTAAATATGTTGAACCAATCAAAGAAAATCTGCAACAGAAATCTTTTGATGAAATATTTGGAGAAAAATGGGAAGAAAAAGAAGAAAAACAACGAAATGAGAAGAAAAAAAGAGAAATAATTGGAAAATTTTATAAAATAAAAGAGAAAATAAAGCAAAAAGGAAGAAAATACACAGCAAAAGAATGGAGTAAAATTAATTTGAAAATTGCAAAAAAATTGGGGACAAATAGCAATTATATTCAAAAATGGATTAAACAATTTGGTCTTCAAAAAAATAAATGTCATAAATCAAAAACTGATGAAGAAAAAATTGAAATTGTCAATAAATTCATTGAAATGGCAAATGAATTTAAGCAAAAAGGAAAATATTCGAAAAAAGAATGGCTCCAAAATTATAGCGAAATTTGTAAGAAAATTGAAGTTAGCCAATTCATAATTGATAAATGGAAGAAACAATTTGGCATTCGCTGTAGAATAACTGAGAAAGAAAAAATGGAAAAAATGAATATTTATTGGCAAACAAAAATAGAAAATCCGAAAATGAGTGAGAAAGAAATTGCAAAGATGTTGAAAATTGATAGAAAAAGCATTTTAAGATGGAAGAAACAATTTGGAGAACAAATAAACGAGGAATGAAAAAGGGATAATTAAATTTGTTTCAGAAGCTGAAGAAGAGTGATTTTTCATTATGCTTTTCAATTTAAATATTCTTTTGGGTGCCTTTTTTAAATTAATTAAATAGCTTTTGGTTTGTCCTAATTTAGATCGTTTTAATTTTATTTATGTTTGCCCTGATTTTGTAAAACAAAGACAATAAAGTTTTGGAATCGCTTTATTACATAAATTAAATTTTAAATTTACTTTGCTGTAAATGCGCAATTGCTTTGGAGTGTGTCGAACAATCAAATGAATCAAAAGCTTGTCAGTGATGATGTAGCAGACCAAGGGAGAACAACTCCCTGTGGTGGTGAGTGATGAATAGGTCCCGGATTTATAAGTTTTTCCATATTTTTTCTGCGGCTTTAACTCGACGAGAAATGCACGAAAAACACATTTTCGACCTTAGAAATCCTTATTTTTGGTGTTCGCCCTTAAAAATCCATATTTTACATCTTCAAAAATTTTTATATATATATAATTATTTGCAACAGTAATCAATGAATAAATTGTTTGTTTTAATTTGAAATTATTTTCATATATGAAAACAGCAATTTAAAAAATTATACCCCTAAAATTTTGAGCTTTTTCGGCCTTATTTTCGCCATTATTTTGCGATTTTTTCGCCCTTATTTACGGCATTATTTTGGACTTTTTCGCCCTTAAAAATCCGAGCCCTAGTGATGAACCACGGGCATATACAAAGGTACCTAGCGATGTACTCGCTGGTCATTGGCAAGTTGAGTTCCGGGAGGGTGTGTGAAGAGAAAATAGCAAAAAAATTGAGTACAAATCGCACATATATCCAACAATGGATTAAAGAATTTGGTCTTCAAAAAAAGAAAAGCTATAAATCAAAAACTGATGAAGAAAAATTAGAAATTGTTCAAACATTTTTTGAAATGTTAAAAAAATATAAACAAAAAAGAAAATATTCGAAAAAAGAATGGCAACAAAATTATGCCGAAATTGGCAAGAAAATTGGAGTTAGTCAATTCACAATTAACAAATGGAAGAAACAATTTGGAATTCGCTGTAGAATAACGGAGAAAGAAAAAATGGAAAAAATGAATATTTATTGGCAAATAAAAAGTGAAAATCCAAAAATGAGTGAACAGAAAATTGCCGAAATGATGCAAATTGATAGAACGACAATTTCAAAATGGAAGAAACAATTTGTAGAAGAAATGTTTCAGAGAAAAGGAGAAGAACAATGATTTGTTTTGTATTTTCAATGTAAATTATTATTTTTGGTTTCGATTGGTGATAAATTTTAAAAGCTAAATGATTCAAAAAAGGAGGAGTTTATCGCTCCGTTCATATGCTATGAAATGATACAAAGTTGAAATCAGTCACTCTTAAATTCTTATCATCTTCTTAAACTTTCAATTTCTTGATTTATTTACATGTTCGCCGACGCTTCTTCGGGCAATATTGGAATATGCTTAATATTTCGTAATAGATTGGCTTGTGTCGAAAAAACCTAGCAAAAGTATGTCACTAATTCATCCAAATGCATACAAATATTGCCGCGCTGCCAATATGGAAAAGGTCATTGCGGAGTCACAGGCCATTCGATCAAAACTCAGGTCCGCAAACGAAAATTGCAAACGTCAACCTTTGTACCCCCCCCCCCCTTAATTGTCATGAAGAATTACTATCAAATTTGAGTAATTAATGGTAAAAAAGGATATAAATTGTTATTTTGGCAAATTGGAATCCGTAACCATGCATTCGGCATTTATGGATATTTGAGAACCCCCATGACTATCGAAATACCACCAAAAACTCGGCAATTAAAAAGAATGGGGATTTTTGCTTTGGTTTTAAAATTGGTACAGAGGGTTTTCTTAGATGCTGAACACAAATTTGACATATTTTATGACCAATTCCTAGTCCATAACTCAGAACTCAAACAAAAATCCAAAACTCTTGGCTTTTTATATTCAATATTCTGTTATATTTTTCTTAAATATTTTTCTGATTTCTAAGTTAGGCAATTAAGCCATGTCATAAAATGACCGGAAAACTCAAGCTTGCGCAAACAGTCCATTAACGTTTGGATTAAATTGCGGAAGTTTATTTTTTTCAATTTCTATTTAAAATTGCATTTGTTTAAAAATATTGGGTCCATTATTTTATTTCAGTAGCAAAGCAACAAAATAAAAGATTGAATTTTTTCGAATTTAAATTAAAAATTATTAGTAAAAAAATTTCAATATTTATACAAATCTTTTTTCAAACATTTTTTATTTTGTATCACACCGATAACATCAAAAAGTGCATTTTTTTGAAGAAGTTTTGTTGTAGGGATGAGAAAGGTCCCCGGCGGAGAATTTTTTGACGATGATGACAAGTGGTGGAATTGGGGGACGGAGGGGGGAAAGGGAGGGGAAAGTGGTACCCTCTGCCGGCGGGCGATGAAACAAATGACGTGATTAGTGGATTAAATTTTTAAATTATGGCATTTTGTTGAAAAATACGGAAAAAAATTAAAGTTAAATTTCATAAAAAAGTTAAGAAAAATTTAAATTAAATTCTATATTTAATAAATAAAAAATATAGAACTGATGAAAAATTCCCAAATAGACATTCAGTCAGACTGATAAATAGTTAAAAATATTTTAATTTTATATTTGAGAATTTTATAGAGAAAATGATGGATATTTGGATTTTTTGGGGAAATTTTATTATTTTTCGTAACTTGAGTTATTTTCTAAGAAAACTAATCTTTAGAATAAAGTAAAAATATTAAACTTTTAATTCATAATTAATTTCTTCTCCAATATTTTTGCCTTAAATATGAAAACAAAAATTAACAAAATAGACTTATTTTTAACATTTAAATACTATAAGATAAAAAAATTATAATGAAGAGTATTTCTGATTTTAAATAAAGCAATTAATAAATTGATTCATTGACATTTTTTGAACATTTACAAATAATTTAGCCAAATTTTAACGCAAAATTTGAGGAAAAATTTAGGACAAAAAAGACACCCTAATGGGCCCAGTGCTCGACGGCCAAAGAAAAGCCTTCCCATTGTTTTGTGGTAGGCGCTTTTCCTCTGCCGATGGCACAATTGGAGGCAAAAAGTGTGGCATTGACACACTCTGTGCCAACAAATTTGTCGGAAAATTTTTTTTTGAACATAAACAATGAAGTTGAAGCTTAATAAGAGAGAGACAGTTAGAGATATAAGAGTAAAAGAGAAATAGTGTAGAGTTACTCTAACTGTCTAACCTATTATACAACCCATCATACTTTCCCTATTGAGAAAATATATTAATTGTATATGTATTTGTCATAAATAATTAATTTCAAATCAAATAATTACAAACTTATTTTTTAATATAGGAACTCAATCAGTTGCATTTTTTAAGCTCCTGACTAGAACTTTGTATGCATTGTTTGTGATGTAAAAAAGGTCGTATCCTCAAATGTCTAATCCTCAAATTTGTGTCCTTAAATGTCTAATCCTCAACAATATTCATTTCTTATACAAGCGACATTTCTAAAAGTTTCTATCATTTAGCTAAAATCAGCATTCTTCGGGCGCTAAAATGTCATTTCTGGACATTTTACACAAAAAATTATAATATAGTAGAGGATAAGTAGAGCTACTTTACAATACCAAGTTTAATTAATTTGACTAAGTTTAAGCTAATTTATGATGTATTATTTAGCAAATTTAATTTATTAATAATTAAATTTAAATATTTCAATCATTGATACTTTCTAACTTCGCCACAATGATACTTTTGTAACTTCGGCTCACCATGAATAATTTTATTCTATATATGTTTTTTTTCTACAATGAAAGTTAAATTTATAAAAGTTCTTTTTACAAGAATATACAATAAAAACAAAATATTTGGATTCAAATTAATTTAGCAAATAATTACCTTCAATTAAGGACTTTAAAAAATTATATTTTTTACAAATATACAAATACACTGGTTTAATGAAATATAAGAATTTTGGTAACAGTTTTTCTGATTATTTTTAGGCATTTATTAGTCACCATTTAAATCCTCCAAAATTTTTCCCAAATTTTTTCGTTCATTTTAAAATGCTCGTTCTTTTGATTAAAAAGCAAATCTTTGTGACTTTTCTGTATTAATTCATTTATATCTTTTAATTTGTCATATTTTTTTTGACAAGTATTATTTGAATTTTCAACCCTTCTTTTCTTAAAAATTTTCTTTCTTTATGCTTAATTTTCTCTTTTATTCTATTCATTTCGTTGTTTTTCTATTCTTTCTTCCCATTTTTGGCCAAACATTTTATCAAAGATTTTTATAGCAATTTTCCAATACTTTTAATTTGAATAATATTTGTAATTAAAAATATATTTTCATTTAAATGCTTTTTGTCTCAAAAAAGCTTTGATAAAATAATATGCAATATATATATATATATTATAATTTCCTTAGGCAAAAATTGTGCAAAAAATAGCTCATATTAAAAAAAGAAATAATTAAAAAATTTAGTAAATTTTGGATGATTCTTTTCACTGAATTTTAATTTTTCTTTTTACTTATAAAATGAAGTAAGAAATAAATGAATTAATTGTTAATTAAATCGTTGAATAAATTAATTTTATTTATAATTTTTTTATTATAAAAAAATTGAAAATTAATAAAACTCTATAAATTTTAATTTTATATTTTTAAGAAAATAATTTTGCGTCTTAATTGATTATATTTCCAAAATTATTCTGTTCATTTTAATTTTATGGACGGGAATTTTTAAGCAAAATTTTGATTAAAACATTCGAAATTTTATCGTTTTTGTTAATTACAATTAATATTTAAAATTAAAAAAAAATAAATGAACATTTTTATGCTTTGTCTATGAGCAATTAATTTTCAGAGGGGTGAATTATAGCCGCTATATTTGGAAAAAGACGGGAAAAATGCGGGAAATGGAAGCATCAAACTTTTAAAATATTAGATGACATTAAAATCTGGAGAACAAGAGAACAATAAAAAAATAAGGATATTTAATTATTCCAATTCGATTAAAAAAGTTTTTTGATGAATCTATGGGCAAAATGATAATTTTTCGGCAAAATTATCCAGTTTTTCTTAAATCATCCAATTAAATCTTCCAAAATTCTTCTCCAAATTGTTCCTTCCAATTTAATATTGACCTTTTATCAATTTCATCATTCCGGCAATTTCCCTTTCACTCTTTTTTGGGTTTTTTCTTTTTATTTGCCAATAAATTTTCATTTTTTCTTTCTCCGTTATTCTTTTCTTTCTAATGCCAAATTGTTTCTTCCATTTCTTAATTGTTCCATAGCCAACTCCAATTTACTTACAAATTTCGGCATAATTTTGGTCCCATTCTTTGGTTGAATATTGCCTTTTTTGCTTATATTCATTTGTCATTTCAATGAATTTTTGCACAATTTGAAATTTTTGTTCATCACTTTTTGATTTATGACATTTATTTTTTTGAAGACCAAATTCTTTAATCCATTTATAAATTTTGTGTCGATTTGTCCCCAATTTTTTCGCTATTTTTTCTTCAATTTTATTCCATTCTTTTGTTGAGTATTTTCTTCCTTTTTGCTTAATTTTTTCTTTTATTTTATAAAATTTTGCAATTATTTCTCTTTTTCCTTCCAAATTTTCTTCTTCTTTTTCTTCCCATTTTTCTCCAAATATTTCATCAAATGACTTTTGTTGCAATTTTTTCTTTTCTGATCCAATTTTGACAATTAAAAATAATATAATTAATAATAGTAGCGGAAATAATTTCATTTTTTATCGTCTCAAAATTGTTTTTGGTTTTTTTTAATTTAAACGCAATATATTTTCATGGACATATAAATGAAAAAAAATTAATTTTCTGATTAAAATGCTGGCAGATAACCATAATTCTATTGATTTAACGTAAAAATAAGAAAAGCCTACTCAATTGCAAATAATATTAATAAAAATTCTCATTAATTAAAATTCCATTTCTATTGGGTTTTAATATAAAAATCAAGAAATATAACTTAAATAAATAAAATAATACAGCGCGGAGATCGGATGAATTTGAAAGGAGTTTTGCGGCGGTTAATATGATAAAATGAAAGGATATCCAATCGTAAAAAGCGAGTAAGGAGCAGTTGGAATCTGTTGCTTCTGGCACGCTTTATCTGATCACTTGGAAGTTTTTGACATTTTGGAGAGATAATTCAGATTCAGTCCAAGCTCTATCTGACAATTTTTCGTGAAGAATCGAATTTTTTTCACTCTTTTATCATGGAAATCTTCGGCTTATTTTGGTCAGTGATTTTGGGTTTGCCATGGAAAAATCAAATTTTCCTAAATCGTGTTTAATAGAATTTCCTTTTTTTTGAATTGTAAATTATTACTAATATTTATTGCCAATTGAAAATGAAATTCTGTATTTTATTATTTTTATTTTTGATTGCCCTAATTATTCCAATTGAATCAGAAAAGAAAAAACTTCAGCAGAAATCATTTGGCGAAATATTTGGAGAAAAATGGGAAGAAAAAGAAGATAAAAGGGAAATAATTGGAAAATTTTATAAAATAAAAGAAAAAATAAAGGAAAAAGGAAGAAAATACTCAACAAAAGAATGGCATAAAATTAATTTGAAAATAGCAAAAAAATTGGGGACAAATAGCAATTATATTCAAAAATGGATTAAACAATTTGGTCTTCAAAAAATAAATGTCATAAATCAAAAACTGATGAAGAAAAAAACAGGAATATAAGGTCTCCACCAGTGAAGAGCACCAGCAGTTGTTCTGCTTGATCCGGAGGATGCTAGAGTACGACCCGGCAACATGCATCATGCGAAGCACTGCGCTTTGTTTTTAGAAATATTTCATCTTTAAAATGAAATTATGCCTAATTTTAATTTTGATCGTCCTAATTAATATTAATTATGTTGGATCAGTGGATAAAAAATTGCAGCAAATTGATCAAATTGAGTCAACAACTAAAAAATTACAACAGAAATCATTTAATGAAATATTTAGAGAAAAATGGGAAGAAAAAGAAGCAGAAAAAAGAGAATGAATTGAAAAAATAAAGGAAAAAGGAAGAAAATACTCAACAAAAGAATGGAGTAAAATTAATTCGAAAATTGCATTAATTTTTCTAAAATCTCTTTACATTGTGAATTTATTTTATTTTAATTGAAAATATGTTTATTATTTTCGAATGAGCTCCAGTAGAAAGTAATAAAATTTTATTTAATCATTAATTTACCAATTGGCGATTATTTTGTCATTAAGATAAAATTATTATTATTATTTCTTTGCAATTAAACAGGATTTCCTTATTTTATTAAGTAAAATAATGATTTATTCACTTTTTTAATCAGAAAAAAATCATTTAAATGCCTCAAAAAATGAATTGCCATTTAATTGAAGAAAAATAAAATAAAATCATTTCGAGACGACAAAAATGAAATTATTTCCGCTACTATTATTAATTATATTATTTTTAATTGTCAAAATTGGATCAGAAAGGAAAAAATTGCAACAAAAGTCATTTGGCGAAATATTTGGAGAAAAATGGCAAGAAAAAGAAGAAGAAAAACGAAATGAACTCAAAAAAAGAGAAATTATTGGAAAATTTTATAAAATAAAAGAGAAAATAAAGCAAAAAGGAAGAAAATATCCAAAAAAAGAATGGAATAAAATTGACAGAAAAATTGCAAAAAAATTGGGGACAAATCGAAATTATATTCAAAAATGGATCAAAGAATTTGGTCTTCAAAAAAATAAATGTCATAAATCAAAAAGTGATGAAGAAAAAATTGAAATTGTCAAAAAATTTATTGAACTGACAAACGAATATAAGCAAAAAAGAAAATATTCAAGAAAAGAATGGCACACAAATTATGATGAAATTTGTAAGGAAATTGGAGTTAGCCATTTCATAATTAACAAATGGAAAAAACAATTTGGAATTCGCTGTAGAATAACGGAGGAACAAAAAATAGAAAAAATGAAAATTTATTGGCAAATAAAAAGAAAAAATCCAAAAATCAGTGAACGGGCAATTGCAAAAATGATGAAAATTGATAGAACGAACATTTCAAAATGGAAGAAACAATTTGTAGAAGAAATGTTTGAGAATTGAAAACGGATGATTTTTTAAGAAATTTCGTTGAGTCCCTCTCCGATCGACGCCTTAAAAGATAGGAATTTTTTGTTTGAACAAAATATCGGAAATAAAAAAAAATCAAATTTTATTTGCCCAAAAAATTTTCATTCATTGAAAAATGAGATTATTCTGAGCGACATTCGCGGCCCCGACATTTGCGCTTATGTCAAAAATCGGATTCTAAGTTGAATTTTTTCAAGCCCTGATAGCCTAAACTGCATTAAAATTAAGAAATCTTAGTTCTCTAGTTTATTAGGAGCATTAATTATGTTATTTGAAGATTTAATGATTTTTTCAAAAATTTTTAATTTTTATGACAATAAAATTTTCATGACGCATTTTCTACTCCGAAATTGGTAAAGAAGACAAAAAAATAGGCTCATTATTTTAATAAAAAATTCAAAATAAAAAATAAATTTATTCATCAATAAGTTTTTGTCCATATTTTCTTCTTCTTTTCGTTAAGTTTAAAAAAAATTTATTATTTTTCATAAAATTGGTGCATAATAATTTGTAATTATTTATCCATCTTTTGGCGTTTTGTCCATTTTTTCGTATTATTATGTGATCCATATTTAACTTTTACATATAATTGGTCAATATTTTGGTGTTTTTGTTCTAGTTTTGCATTTTATGTCTATATAAATCCGCTTCTGCTCAAACCGTTAGTTTTTGTTTTTGAAAGATTTTAAATTTTAGTTGCCCAAACATAACCAAACTGTGCAATTAAGATAAAGCCAAATGTAGAATTAAATGAATTGGATGTCTAATTGAAAATGGATTTTCCGTCTTTTTAAATCAAATCACTATTCTAATATAATCAATTTTATTTGTGTTAAAATCTTTTCTTTTAGCGATCAAGATAATAAATAGTAATTATATCAAATGATTTTTGCACGATTTTTGCATAATCAGGAAAATATCTGACTTTTTATTAAAAATTTTCTTCTGTTACTTCGCAATTTAACATTAGCAAAATAAATATTGTAAATAAAAATTAAATAATTAATTTCTACTCTACTGTTGTCATTGAAATTGCAAAGAAAGTAGGGAATAACAAAAATATTTTTGATCAGTAGGGATAAAATTGTTTATTTAATAGTGAATGAAATTACTTTATTTTTATTTCATTACAATATATTT
This sequence comes from Heterodera glycines, assembly GCA_004148225.2. Taxonomy (NCBI): domain Eukaryota; kingdom Metazoa; phylum Nematoda; class Chromadorea; order Rhabditida; family Heteroderidae; genus Heterodera; species Heterodera glycines. The sequence continues at coordinate 2,828,771 of CP049709.1, forward strand.
AAAATTATTTATTATATAATTAGTGAGAAAATTTATTAATTCTATAAGTATTTGCCGTGAATAATATGCTGTCAAATTAAAATAATAAATTCATTTTAATGCTTTAAATTTATTTATTTTTAGAAATATCTTATCTTGGAAATGAAATTATGCTTATTATTCTCTTTAACTGTTTTTTTGAGCGTCCTAATTAATATCAATTATGTTGGATCAGTGGATAAAAAATTGCAACAGAAATCCTTTGACGAAATATTTGGTGAAAAATGGGAAGAAAAAGAAAAATTGGAAGAAAAAAAAGAAATAATCAGAAAATATTTTAAAATCAAAGAGAAAATAAAGGAAAAAGGAAAGAAATATTCAACAAAAGAATGGGTTAAAATTGAAGGAAAAATAGCAAAAAAATTAGGGACAAATCGCAATTATATTCAAAAATGGATTAAAGAATTAGGCCTGAACCAAAAATTACAAAAAAGCTACAAATCAAAAAGTGATGAACAAAAAATTTTAATTGTGCAGAAATTTATTGAAATGACAGAAGAATATAAGCAAAAAAGAAAATATTCAAAAAATGAATGGAAACAAAATTATGCCGAAATTTGTAAGAAAATTGGAGTTAGCAAAACTACAATAATAAAATGGAAGAAACAATTTGGCATTAGCAAGAAAAGAATAACGGAGGAAGAAAAAAAGGAGAAAATGAAAATTTATTCGCAAATAAAAAGAGAAAATACAAAAATGAGTGATAATGAAATTGCCAAAACATTGAAAATTCACCAAAATACCATTATAAGATGGAAGAAACAATTTGCCGAAGAAAATTTTGGAGGATTGAATTGATGCTTCTAAAAAATTAGATAAATTTGACCAAAAATTTTAAATTGAACAAACTAAGACTAATCTTTCGCTTAATTATTTAATTTTATTCTTAAATGATTTTTATTTAAATTCTGTCATAAACCGTTGCTTTATTTCAAAGAAAAAAAACTGTTGAAATTTTAAAAATTGTAATTTACAAGAAATTATAAATTTTTTGAAACAAATTTTGCATGATTTTTTAAATCTCAGTATTTTTCTTTATTACTTCGGTATTTTACATTGCACATTAAACATAATTATATTTCTACTCTACTGGCCATCAAAATTGCAATGAAAGTAGGGGATAAAAAGGACTATCCAAAAATGAGTGAACTCGGATTGCGCAAGCACAGCGTTCAAAATTTGTTCCAATTGTGCCGCGTTCATGTCAAATTTTGTCGAAAATTTGTTCAATTTTCAAAACCGCACCAAGCGGAAACTTACACGCCCCAGGTGATGTTTTTTTGTTGAGTTGAAAAACCGCTCACAGCGGAAACTTACACCACCCAGGTGATGTTTTTTAAAATGTCCGATGAAAGCCGCTTAGGCTTTTGTTGCTGACTGCGCCAAATTTGTTGTGTCCTTACCCAAAGGAACAACAACAAATATAAACAATAAAGTTTATTGAAGAACAAATAAAAATAATAAAATGGAGACGACGGAGCGGCGAATATTGATTGGGTTGATGCCACAATAAATTGGTGAATGAATGAAGGAAGTCCAAATGTGGGGAAGCGAGCCAACATTAAATAGACAGAAATGGGGGAGGGAAGAAGGGACAAACAAAGAAAGGGTCAGAGATCACAAATATCCGGAACCCATCAGTTGGGCCCCGGCACTTTTGGGCCCCAGCGGTTTTTTGGCTATAACTTTTTTCTTTGTCAACCAAATCCGTCATTGTTGTAGTATTAGAAAGCTTTTGCAGGTTAATAGAGCATTTGAAGGGCTTTCGGATGATACCAAAATTATTAAGCAGTAATTAAAGGGATGGGATTTTTATGTGCTAAAAATCTCGAAATATGTAATAAATATGTGCTAAAACAAATGCTGAAATATGTGCTAAACCCAAAAAATGCAAATTTTACTAAAATATGTGCTGAAAATTGGAAAAATCCGGACTCTTATGCATAAAAATCCCAGAATCTTATTTTTTATCTTTTTCGCCCGCGTAATTACAAATCACATAAATTCAAGCAGTTTAGGGGTAAATTATTATTTTTCTAATAAAATTATTTTTATAAATTCAAAGATTTCCAGCAGAGAACTTTGAACTCCAATGACGAACGAATTAATGAATTAATAAAAATGACGACGCGGCGTGGAGGCAAAATGGAAAAAAACTTTTGAGGTCACAAAACTTTCTCAATTGTTTTTACTTTAACTCAAGAAGTTTAATAAACAAAATGGATGAGTTTAGGCTTTTACTTTTAGAAAATAGGTATAAAATTATCGCAATAACCGAAAGCTGGTTGAACAATAAAATGAGCGACTCACAAATTTTAGAAAATTTTCCTTTTTCTTTAATAAGAAAAGATCGAAAAAATAAAAAGGGAGGAGGGGTAGCGTTTGTCATTTCTAATGAAATACCGTTTGAAATTATAAAAACTGCACAAATACAAAATTCTGATATACTTTGTATCGATGTTTTTTCGCCCATTTCCGAATCAAAAATCCGTCTTATTTTGGTTTATAGGCCTGTAACTACCGAAACATTCGAAAATTTTATGCAACTTCTAGAATTAATTTCCTCACAAACAGTCTCGACAGAAAATTTTGTCATTCTTGGAGATTTTAATTTTACTAATATTCACTGGAACCATAATGGCCCTTTCTCTATCCAAAATAATTTGACAAATTATGAAAGTAATTTCCTTGGTTTTGTTGAAGGTTTACGACTTGATCAAATGATTAAAGAACCCACCAGGGAATGCAATTTTTTGGATTTAATTTTAACAAATAATAAATTTCTCATAAAAGACATTTCAGTTGGTTCCCCATTCTCACTTAGTGATCACAACACTGTAAAATTCGACTTAAGACTAAATGTTTTTCCCTGTAAAAAATTTAAAAACTTTAACTTTAAAAAAGCAAGTTACTTGGAAATAAATGCCATTCTCTCTTCTACTGATTGGGTTACCTTTTTTCGGACTGTATAGAAATTGACCAAATTTATAACAAATTCGCAGCATTTTTACATTTTTTAGTATCGAAATATGTTCCATTAACAGTATCAAATTTTAAACATAATTTCCCAGACCATATTAAAAAAATTATGATTTATCGCCGGCAACTTTGGAAAGACATTAAAAAAGAAAAAACTAGAGAAAAATTTATAGACACCTTTTTTTTGTTTTTCAATGATGACTGGCCAAGTCCCAAACATTTGGAAAAAATCAATTATTTGTCCAGTAGATTTTTGTTGTAATTTTTTCTTTTCCGTTTTAATTTGATCAATTTCGATGATTAAAAAGATAATTAAAACTAATAATAAATGGAGTTTCATTTTCTTCTTAAATTCTCAAAAATAAATTTGGTAATTTTTTATTTTTATAAATAATATAAATCTAAATCTTCTGCTTTTACAAATATAAAAAAATAATTTAATGTAAATAAAAAATTATTAAGATTTAATAAATTTTGTTCTACTGAACAAATTATTGACAATAATAAGTAAAATAATGATTAGTTTTTAAATGTTTTTTTCCATTAATTCACATTTTATTAAAATGGTCCCCGGAAATAATTAAAATCGTAAATCAATTCATAAATTTAAATCTCTACTCCTGGCTAATGCAAAAAGGAAAAAAATATTAAAAAAGGCGATAAAATCGCAGAGGAAAAAATACAAAAAATTTTAAAACAATTCGTAAAAATATATTTTATTAATAAAATAAAAATAGTGTGATGATTTAAATTGTTTTTCTAACCGTATAGTTATTATCCATAAATCCAAAAATCGTGATTTTTGAATTTTATGCCCATAATAAACTTTTTTAAATTTTCAAAATTTTTTGAAATTTATATATTTTGATAGAGAATACTTAGAGCTACCGTGTGCTATCAACATATTAAATTTAGTTACTTTATGCATATTCGTTCTATATTCAAGTTGTTATAATCATTAAATTTAAAAATCGTGATTTCAGAGTTTTATGGCCATAATAGCAATAATAGCAATTATATGATCATTTTACAAGCATTTTTTACCGTAGTGCGACATTGCGGATCGACATTTGCGGACCAGTATTTCCCGATTGAACTGTCAAAATAAAGAAAATTTTTTTTTTAATTTTCAATAAATTAAATACTCCCAAAATTGAAATTAGTGAAGGCAAGCTGATGCAAGGCGATCTGTTTCAATTGGAGAATTTTATTTTATCTTAGAAGTCCCAAAACAAGTGGAAATTTTTTTGTTGCTTCTCTACACGTAGTGAAATTAGCGAAAAATTCGCTATTTTAATACACATAAAAGTCAGTTCGGGATTTTATACCAAGGAAAATTTTTACGTGTTTCACTTCCATGCTTTGGTAAAGTCGGTCCGCAAATGTCGGCTAACCTTTTTTACTCCTTTATTTGAATGGAATACAAAAATTATGAGAATGAAAAGAATACGGTGAATACAAAAATTGATGTGGTCAAAATAAAAATAAAATATCGGAGAGGGACTCAACGAAATTTCTACATCCGTTTTTCAATTCTCAAACATTTCTTCTCCAAATTGTTTCTTCCAATTATAAATGCTATTTATATGAATTTGCAATATTTTTGCAATTTCCATGTCATTCATTTTTGGATTTTCTTTTTTTATTTCCCAATATTTTTTCATTTTTTCCATTTTTTCTTCCTCAGTTATTTTACAGCGAATGCCAAATTGTTTCTTCCATTTTCTAAGTGTTCCATGGCTTACTCCGATTTTCTTGCAAATTTCCGCATAATTTTGTTTCCATTCTTTTTTTGAATATTTTCTTTTTTGCTTATATTCTTTTGTCATTTCAATAAATTTCTGCACACTTTCAAACTTTTCTTCATCTGTTTTCGACTTGTAGCTTTTCTGTATTTTTTGATTAAGCCCTAATTCTTTAATCCATTTTTGAATATAATTTCGATTTGTGCCCAATTTTTTTGCTATTTTCAAATTAATTTTATTCCATTCTTTTTTTGAGAATTTTCTTCCTTTTTGCTTAATTTTCTCTTTTATTTTATAAAATTTTGCAATTATTTCTCTTTTTTTGAGTTCATTTCGTTTTTCTTCTTCTTTTTCTTGCCATTTTTCTCCAAATATTTCATCAAATGATTTCTGCTGAAGTTTTTTCTTTTCTGATTCAATTGGAATAATTAGGGCAATCAAAAATAAAAATAATAAAATACAGAATTTCATTTTCAATTGGCAATAAATATTAGTAATAATTTACAATTCAAAAAAAAAGGAAATTTTATCTTTATGAATTATTTATTAAATGAAGAAATGAGAATTTATTGCTTGGATCGATTATAAAAAAGTCAGTACAAACATAAAAAATCAGGACATTTATTAACAAATTTTTCATCCAAAACAGAAATATTTTACATTAATTATAATAACAAAAAAAATCGTCATTTTATTCCTTTTCTCAGGACAAATGTGAAAATCAGAACAAGTTTGAAAAACTCATTCCATTTTTAATTGACTTTGTCGGAATTTGTTTCTCGAAGTTGAAATATGCCCGCCGGGCTTTGTTCTAAGCCAGGCCGGTGCCAGCGAACTCGGATATTCAGGTCCTGGTCCGAGTCCGTATTTTTCAAAATTACGGTTTCTACATGTTGCTGTGCTCCATGTTCATAATCAATATACCGTATTTACTGAATTAGTAACCCCCCCCCCCCCTCTAAATTAGAATACCCCCCTCGAGGGGGGTTGAAAAATAGAAGCCCCGGGGGGTACTAATTAGTAAGTACGGTAAACCAAAGAAACGGCTAATAAAATTAGTTTTGATTTTCATTGCTTAACGGGACAAAAAATTTTGAAATTAACCCGGACTTTTAACCGCCGAATATTATGGAAATTTAAAAAATCGATTTGTGTGAGGACGAAAGCGATGCTTTTTGTTTGATATTTGAGTTAACAAATTTATTTGTTCTTTTTGTTATCCATTTTGTTTCTAAGCCGAAACAAAAATTAATTAATTTGAGTTTTTTTGACAACTTTTAATTTTAAAAATTTTCGTAATCCCTCCCATTGTTACGATGACAAAAAAAAACAAAAAAAATCTAGATTAATATGCTAATGATTTCAGTTCTCTTTTTTGTCCCCTTATGGTTTTGAATTTCAAAATTTATTTTTATTTTATAAATTTTTTCATATCACAGGTCAGATAGAGCTTGGACTGAATCTGAATTATCTCTCCAAAATGTCAAAAACTTCCAAGTGATCAGATAAAGCGTGCCAGAAGCAACAGATTCCAACTGCTCCTTACTCGCTTTTTACGATTGGATATCCTTTCATTTATCATATTAACCGCCGCAAAACTCCTTTCAAATTCATCCGATCTCCGCGTTGAATCAGAAAAGAAAAAATTGCAACAACAAAAGTCATTTGTTGAAATATTTGGAGAAAAATGGGAAGAAAAAGAAGAAGAAAATTTGGAAGAAAAAAGAGAAATAATTGCAAAATATTATAAAATAAAAGAGAAAATAAGGCAAAAAGGAAGAAAATATTCATCAAAAGAATGGAATAAAATTGAAGAAAAAATAGCGAAAAAATTGGGGACAAATCGAACGACAATTTATAAATGGATTAAAGAATTTGGTCTTAATCAAAAGAATTCTTACAAATCAATAACTGATGAACAAAAATTTCAAATTGTGCAAAAATTCATTGAAATGACAAATGAATATAAGCAAAAAAGGCAATATTCAACCAAAGAATGGGACCAAAATTATGCCGAAATTTGTAAGTAAATTGGAGTTGGCTATGGAACAATTAAGAAATGGAAGAAACAATTTGGCATTAGAAAGAAAAGAATAACGGAGAAAGAAAAAATGAAAATTTATTGGCAAATAAAAAGAAAAAACCCAAAAAAGAGTGAAAGGGAAATTGCCGGAATGATGAAATTGATAAAAGGTCAATATTAAATTGGAAGGAACAATTTGGAGAAGAATTTTGGAAGATTTAATTGGATGATTTAAGAAAAACTGGATAATTTTGCCGAAAAATTATCATTTTGCCCATAGATTCATCAAAAAACTTTTTTAATCGAATTGGAATAATTAAATATCCTTATTTTTTTATTGTTCTCTTGTTCTCCAGATTTTAATGTCATCTAATCTTTTAAAAGTTTGATGCTTCCATTTCCCGCATTTTTCCCGTCTTTTTTCAAATATAGCGGCTATAATTCACCCCTCTGAAAATTAATTGCTCATAGACAAAGCATAAAAATGTTCATTTATTTTTTTTTTATTTTAAATATTAATTGTAATTAACAAAAACGATAAAATTTCGAATGTTTTAATCAAAATTTTGCTTAAAAATTCCCGTCCATAAAATTAAAATGAACAGAATAATTTTGGAAATATAATCAATTAAGACGCAAAATTATTTTCTTAAAAATATAAAATTAAAATTTATAGAGTTTTATTAATTTTCAATAAATATATATATATATATATATATATATATATATATTGCATATTATTTTATCAAAGCTTTTTTGAGACAAAAAGCATTTAAATGAAAATATATTTTTAATTACAAATATTATTCAAATTAAATCAGTATTGGAAAATTGCTATAAAAATCTTTGATAAAATGTTTTGGCCAAAAATGGGAAGAAAGAATAGAAAAACAACGAAATGAATAGAATAAAAGAGAAAATTAAGCATAAAGAAAGAAAATTTTTAAGAAAAGAAGGGTTGAAAATTCAAATAATACTTGCCAAAAAAATTATGACAAATTAAAAGATATAAATGAATTAATACAGAAAAGTCACAAAGATTTGGTTTTTAATCAAAAGAACGAGCATTTTAAAATGAACGAAAAAATTTGGGAAAAATTTTGGAGGATTTAAATGGTGACTAATAAATGCCTAAAAATAATCAGAAAAACTGTTACCAAAATTCTTATATTTCATTAAACCAGTGTATTTGTATATTTGTAAAAAATATAATTTTTTAAAGTCCTTAATTGAAGGTAATACAAAAGTATCAATGTGGCGAAGTTAGAAAGTATCAATGATTGAAATATTTAAATTTAATTATTAATAAATTAAATTTGCTAAATAATACATCATAAATTAGCTTAAACTTAGTCAAATTAATTAAACTTGGTATTGTAAAGTAGCTCTACTTATCCTCTACTATATTATAATTTTTTGTGTAAAATGTCCAGAAATGACATTTTAGCGCCCGAAGAATGCTGATTTTAGCTAAATGATAGAAACTTTTAGAAATGTCGCTTGTATAAGAAATGAATATTGTTGAGGATTAGACATTTGAGGATACGACCTTTGAGGACAATTTCAATTTCAAAAAAATAAAATAAAAGTAAATGTTTTATATTATTATAAAAAAGAAAAAGCCTTCCCCAAGGGCAAACGAGAGCAAATGTATCAAAAAGTCTTTCTTCTAGGAAAACCGAATAATAACTAACTTTTTACAGCACAAACAATGCATACAAAGTTCTAGTCAGGAGCTTAAAAAATGCAACTGATTGAGTTCCAAAATTAAAAAATAAGTTTGTAATTATTTAATTTGAAATTAATTATTCATGACAAATACATATACAATTAATATATTTTCTCAATAAATTTAATAAATATTTTTAATAAGATTGTAAATTAGAAAAAAAAGAAATTCTACGATTAAATAAACTTTTTTATCCTACTGATGAAAACATATATTTTTTATTCACTAATTTAATTGCAATTTTGATGACAAAAATAGATATAATTATCAAATTAATTCTTATTTATAAATGCCTAATATTTATAATTTCCTTAGGCAAAAATTGTGCAAAAAATAGCTCATATTAAAAAAAGAAATAATTAAAAAATTTAGTAAATTTTGGATGATTCTTTTCACTGAATTTTAATTTTTCTTTTTACTTATAAAATGAAGTAAGAAATAAATGAATTAATTGTTAATTAAATCGTTGAATAAATTAATTTTATTTATAATTTTTTTATTATAAAAAAGTGCCAATTTTTTCTCCATTTTAATGATGTTTTTATGAGTTTTCAACAATTTTGCAATTTCCACAGTCACTCTGATTTATCTTATTTTTTGCACATTTTATTACTTTTCTTTCATTATAATAATAGGCACAATATATTTAAGCAAATCTGATTCTCAAATGAAAGAAGAAGCTTCCGTCGGATTTTAAGAAACTCCAAGGAGGCCATTTTTACGAAAAGCCCTAACACTCTATTAAGTTACACATTTGAGGAAAAAGACAGAGAAACCAATTTCACAATCAGACAGCCAAATCATCTTAATTTTACAGTTTTGTTAGGCTAGGATACCCCAAAGTTTTTAACTCGGCATTGAATTAATGAATTAGCCACGATATAACCAATGATAAGCCGATAACTTTAGAAAAATAATTATTGAAATAGTGGAACAGAAGTTTGTCGAGAATTAATTATTATAATTTGAAAAATGTGAAAATTTTCAAAATAATAAATTGAGAGCTGAAATTTTTTTAAATTGAAGTTTATGAATCGCTTTTTAAAAAAGAAAAATCCTCCAAAATAAATTTGTTCGGGAATTTTTCAATTCTTAGGGCTGTATTTTCGCAATTTTTCAGGTCATTTCTATTAAGCAAAACCGGTGGCGTGTTAAAATTAATAAATAAATGCATAATTAAGTCAAACTTAATTTTCTTCTTATCGATGCCTAACGCCACCAAATAAATGCTGCTTTAATTCGACTTTGGATCAATAAATTAGCCACAATATTAGTCACTGATAAGCCGATAATTTAGAAAAATAATTAATGAGCATAATGGAACAGAAGTTTGTCGAGAATTATTTATTCTAATTTTAAAAATGAGAAAATTTTATTTTGTTTTTCACTTTTTTTTTCTAAAAAAATATTTCTATATCTTTAAAATTATAAGAAACCAAACATTAAAAATAAGTCAATTAATTTTTCCTATTTATTTTAGAAGCTGTTCCGATTTCACCCCTCCGTTATTATTTCTTTTTCAAAATGTTTTTTCCTATGAAAATGGTCGTTATACTAATTTAAAAATGTCAGCTATTTTTTAATATTTTTCTAAACATTTGTACCCCATTTTTCAATGGTATAAATCAATTAGCCGAGTCAAATAAAGCAATTAAATTCAAAAGTTTCAAAAAATAGATAACAATTCACTGAATGACTATAAATTTTGAAAAATCCGTGTATGTGAATGCCAAATTAGTTCATCCATTTTTCATTAACTAAGCGACTAACTCCAATTTTCTTACAATTTCGGCATTTGAAGAAATTGAAAAATAAGGAAATTTATAATTTAGCATAATTATAAAGAAAAAAAACACCAAAAATAACATTTTAAACAATTCATTCTTCTTCTTCTGCTGTTCTCTGAAACACTTACTCCAAATTGTTTCTTCCAATTGAAAATGCTATTTCGACTAATTTTCATAATTTTCGCAATTTTTTTGTCACTCATTTTCGGATTTTCACTTTTTAATATTTCTTTCCTTTCAAACGAAACTTTTTCCAGCATCGAGGCTGGTGAACCCTTTAATTATTTTAAAAGCTGTTGTTAAATCATTAGGGTTGTAAATTATATGGACTAAAAAACGCGAAATATGGACATTAAATATGGACTAAAAAAGCCCGAATATGGACTAAAAAGGACAAAAATGGCCAAATATGGACCAAAATATGGATAAAAAATGCCAAAATATATGTTGTAAACCCCCAAAAATCCCAAAAAAGGTGTGCATATTTAATATTTGCTTAAATAAACCTAAAAAGTACAATAAACAACCAAAAAATGGGGTTTAAAACTTAAAAATGCATATTTTTTATTGTTGTTCGTTGTATCAAAAACACCTCCAAGTTTGCCAAATTTCGAAAAAATTCTCATTAAAAAAAAGAAATGTTCGCAAAAAAATGACGAAAATATTTATTGAAAATGCCAAAATGACGACGAAAACTCAAATTTTTCGTGTTTTGTGGGGTGTAATTTTTAAAAATTTCCAAAAAGTTGATCTTTAGGGGTGTATTTTTCGTTTTTTTTTTTCATTTTTCTTGTGAAAATTTCCAAAAAATGGCCAAAATATGGACTAAAAACCCAAAAATGGCGAAATATGGATTTATTCCCGAAAACCCCCAAAATATGGATTTATATGGACTAAAAACCTTCACCAAATCAAAAAATTTTAACGCAGAAATGCTATTTTTAAGCCCCTTTCTTCATAGCATATGCGCAGAAAAAATATGTTAATCCATATAATTTACAACCCTATAAATCATTGATTTTTCTTCTTTCTTCCAATTTGTGTAAACTCGTGATTTTAAGTCTTTCCATATATTTTTTGTAAACAAATCCACATTTTCGAAAAGCTTTTCTTGTGAAAATTTTTTGTACCCGTTCAATTTTGTCTATATCTTTTTTTAAATTAGGGTTCCAAACTTCGGTAGCGTATTCTAATTGAGGTCGTACAAAAGTTTTATAAGCTGCTGTTAGAGCCTTTATTTCCCTGCTTTTCAACACTCTCAAAATCTGAAAGCTTCTAAGATATGCGTTTCGTATAATTTTGCTTATGTGTTCTGAAAAATTAAGTTTCGAGTCAATTATAATTCCCAAGTCACGAACATTATCCGATTCTGAAATCTTTTTTGAGTTAATAAAATATTCTTTTTTCATATTATTTTTCCCTAAATATAAAACAAAACATTTTTCAGTTGAAATTTCTAACCCATTTATTTTTGAGATCGGAAGTTGAAAAATTTTCTAGAACTGTCAATTCATTAATTAATTCTAATTCACTAGTAATTACTAAATCTAAAATTGCTTTTTCTCTGGTTGGTTCCTTAACATGCTGTATCAATTGTCTTTGGTGCATAAACTCAATTAGAGAATTAGACGCCGGATCATTTATTTTTTTTACCTTATTTTCATCCCACAATATATTTGGGATATTAAAATCACCACAGAATATGGTATTTTCAGAATCGCTCTGGTCAGAAATGAATTTGAGTAGTTTTTAGTATTCTGAACTGTACAATTTGGTGGACGATATATATTTATAATTTAAATAGGTTTTTTAAAAAGTAATTTTATGTGAATAATTTAGAGAAAAGTGTCTGATAAGGGATGTTTGATTTTAATAAAATTGCCGATCCTCCGCCCTTTTTATCATTTCGGCTTGCAAAGATTATTTGATATTGATTATTTACTGTAAATTCTGATTCTACTGTGTTTCTGGAGTTTAACCAGGTCTCATTTATTATAATTATAAAAGGATCGTATTTTTGGGTTATATGTTCTAAGTCAGCTATTTTATTTGTTATCGATCGGGCGTTTATTAATAGGCAAGAAATCCAAGGATTTTTCTTTCCCGTATTCCCAATATTTTTGTTTGATTTGCTCGCGTATCCCTAGCGAGTTCTGAGCGGGCGGGGGTCTTTCAGAGATCTGATCTCCAAGTCAACCACAAAATACTTATACTCACCTGCGGCAATATTGGCCTGATAGGCTTGTTGCCGAAGGGAGTATAAGATTTTGAGCTCACTTTGGGTCATATCCCTTCGGACTTTGATATGTTGGGGCACATTGGGCAATTTTTTCACAGCATTACGGAAATTAAAGAGAAATTTGTCACGTGAAAATTTGTCCAAAAACGGCACTTTTAAAATCCGATCCCTTTTTACCCCTCCTTCAGGCCGTGTCCTTGGGTGGCGGTGAATGTCGGGCGACAATTTGTCTTTGACACCGCATTGTTCTGCAATTTGCTCCACCACTGCCTGTTGGTCCATCGCCTCCGGCAATTTTTCGATGACCGCACGAGTGGACTTCTCTTTCAGTTGTTCGGAGTTGATGATTGCCTCGGTAATCATCTGCGAAACGGCGCCAGTGCCAGCAAAAGGCGGCGGTTGACCCCATTGAACATTGCCGTGTTGTTGGTGGAGGCCGAAGTGTGGGAGGTGTGTTGAGGGTCAGCAAATCGATTTCCATATCGATTCTCGCCCGCGATTAGCCGTTCTACCAGCTTTTCTAAAATTTTGCCGACGTTTTTTGGGCATTGGAGAGTGAACTCATTTACAAATGCCTATTTTTGACCAAAAAAGCTAAAAAATTAGAAATTAAGTGTAAAAAACCAAAAAATATATATTTATAAAATAACAATTTCAGCAATTTTCACTTTATTTTAAAAAAACTAATTAATAAAATATCTGTCAAGAACATATGTATCCTTTATATTAAGCTTCAACTTCATTGTTTATGTTCAAAAAAAAATTTTCCGACAAATTTGCTGGTACAGAGTGTGCCAATGCCACACTTTTTGCCTCCAATTGTGCCATCGGCAGAGGAAAAGCGCCTACCACAAAACAATGGGAAGTCTTTTCTTTGGCCGTCGAGCACTGGGCCCATTAGGGTGTCTTTTTTGTCCTAAATTTTTCCTCAAATTTTGCGTTAAAATTTGGCTAAATTATTTGTAAATGTTCAAAAAATGTCAATGAATCAATTTATTAATTGCTTTATTTAAAATCAGAAATACTCTTCATTATAATTTTTTTATCTTATAGTATTTAAATGTTAAAAATAAGTCTATTTTGTTAATTTTTGTTTTCATATTTAAGGCAAAAATATTGGAGAAGAAATTAATTATGAATTAAAAGTTTAATATTTTTACTTTATTCTAAAGATTAGTTTTCTTAGAAAATAACTCAAATTACGAGAAATAATAAAATTTCCCCAAAAAATCCAAATATTTTCTCTATAAAATTCTCAAATATAAAATTAAAATATTTTTAACTATTTATTAGTCTGACTGATGTCTATTTGGGAATTTTTCATCAGTCATTTTTCTTCTTCTTTTTCTTCCCATTTTTCTCCAATATTTCATCAAATGACTTTTGCTGCAACTTTTTGTTCGTGGATTCAATTTGATCAAATGTGATGATCAGAAATAAAATTCAAAATAATAAAATAAATGCTTTCATTTTCAATTGGCAAAAAATATATTTTTAAAATTAATATAATTTTATGAGGAAATTTTATATTGTTAACTATATTATTTTTTAAATGAAGTAAATAGAACCTATTGCATAAATTTATTTTTACAGCAAATAAAATTTAAAAATTTAAATTGTTTTTAATATTAAACATAAATTAACAATAACCAGATACCGCACATCAACAGAACTTATCTCCAACCGTGTAACATAGTCGAATTTTCTTGGAAATAAATTTTTATATTTTACTTAGAAATCTATAATTTAAAAATATTTTTTTATATTACTGTCTGTAGACGCCCAATAACTGTTCAACACAATATTCTCGGCAAATTCGATGATTCACTTAGTTAATCTGTTTTTTCCCATATTTATGCCATTTAAAGATAACAAAATAAAATCTTTGTAACTTACATCAAATATTTCAATAAATCAAAATGGAGAACAAACAAAAAAATAAAAATAAAAAGGAAATTATTCGTAAAACAAATTCTTATCTTTTCATTCATCACTTATTTCTTTCTCAAATTGCTTCTTCCATTTTGAAATGCTTGTTATAACTTTGCTCAAAAGCAACAAAATTTTAAAATTTTTATATCATTCGATAGCCCTAAGTGTTTCCTATTAGCCTAGAAAAATTTCAAAAAGTTTCATTAAGAAAGTTATGACTAAAAATGTTGAAAAAATTTGGTTTTTTGAGTTTCTCAGATCATAACTTTTTTGGAACTTAAAGAATTTTAATGATATTTTGCAAAATGCCACGGACACATAGTTTTTTTTTAATTTAATAGTTTTTTTTTAAATTTTTTTTAATAGATTTTTTGACCACGATAATAAATTTAAATTGTTGTATAAAAAAAATTTCATGATTATTTTATTATATTATTTTAAACAAAAAAAATTTAATGGAAAATTGAAAAAAATTAATCTGTGGCCGCTTATTAGTCTATTAAACATTAATGTACTAATTTTAAGCGACATTCTGAAGTTATTTCAACGATATGTAATATGAGGTTTATGAGTATTTAAAATACTCGACATGAAAAATAAAACTTTAAAAAATAAAATTGAAAATCACCAGCAGCAACATATTATTTGTTTTAGAATTAATTTAAAATCAGTAGGATAAAATGTTTATTTAATCATGGAATTATTTTATTTCATCTTCACATGAGTAAATGAGTAAGACAAAGCACATAAAAACGGCACAACAAAAAAATTTTTCTTCCTCCTGTCTCATGTTTCATCCGCTTCTTTTTCTGAATCCGTGACCATATGTCCCACCACAGATGGGCTTTTCTTATGGCCTAATGTATTCACAAAGCACGGAGGAAAAAAAGGAAGAACATTTCAGCAATTCCATGGCATTTTTAGTGCCATTTTATGGAAGTTTGGGCAAGAAAAATTCAAAAATAAAATTCATTAGTAATAATTATTATTTAGTTTTATTTTTTATTTTTGCTTAAATAAATTTTTATTTTCAATTTATTATCTAAAATTTATTTTTTCTTATTTTTTACCTTTGAAAAATAATTTAGTACTTTTTATTTTTTGATATTTTGTAAAATAAAAAATGTTTTTCAAAATTAATATAATTTATTTTAAATAATTTCTTTTACATTAAAAAACATTAAAATAAATTATTTTTTACAATTTTTAATAAAAAAAAATATTATTATTTTTCTCCCCAAGTGCCATTGCTAAGACGGTGGTACAATAAAAGTTCACTTGCCTTTTCTCCTCATTTGGCCAAACATTTGTTAGGCACTCACCACCACTTTTGCTCATCACTCACTCATTCATTGGCTCGGCACTTTTTGGGTTTGGCCCTGGGCCCAAAAGACCGGAAATCTTTGCTGAACAGCCAAATGGCACGCAAAAGAAGCAGTTGACGACTAATGAGGGAAAAGTCTGTCCTCCAAATTGATTTTTTTTTTTGCCATTTAGCATAACTCGAATTTTTCCAAATTATCCGTTTTTGGTATTTATTTATCTAATTTCAATATGCATATTACTGAAAGCAATTTGGTTATTTCAAGGTTTTATTTAATTTAAACAGGCTCATTAATTAATTAATACATATATAAATTCATTTAATTAACTATAAAATCAGCTAAAGAAACTTTGTTTTTTGGATTTTTATCAAAAAATGGCAATTTTTATCAAAAAATGACAGCATAACCAAAGATTTAACCGAATATAAAATTGAATTTTCAACCAATTTTGTGAGAATGAATTTTTAAAAAATTATACAAATTACTGCATTAGATTTTATTGAAATATATTTTCATTTAAATCATTCAAATTTGCTAATTTTATTAAAATGTTTCTTAGATATAATACTATATTAAATTGCACTGCTATACAAACAAATTTCATTAAAAAACCTTCATTAAAGCATTTTGTGCCATAACTGGTTATGCAGAATTTGTTCAGCCTACAGAACGCGATGCTCAACATGACGTTACCAATAGCATTTGAAAATCAGCACCAGCAGCACATTTTTGAGCAGTTCAGTGCTTCTTCACAGATGCGTAATGACGCATTTTTTCTGCCAACATTGGCTACCATAATGAACCAATCCGCAGCAGTTGCTGTGTTGAGGAATCAACTGAATACTGTAGCCGAGCAGCAGCCAATGCAGCGATTGGGACCGTTGGAACTATTCCTTGGCACAATGACCTATTTGGTGATCATCGGCATCACAATTCTCGGGTTCGCATTAATTTACCATCTTTATTATATTAATTATTAGTAAATTAACGGACGGTTTTCGAGGAAACTTATTTTATTATATTTTATCGAGAGAAATTTCATAATATCCATATACAGTATCACAACATGTAACCATATCTTACTGATGCGTTTTTAAGTATAACATTGATATAAACTAGTATTTTATGATAGTATAAATCATGTTTTGGGTAACATCGATACAGTATTCATGGAACTACAAATTTGCATTATACCGTCCAATTATACCGTATATTTTAAAATTTATTTTAAAATTTTCAGCAACACTTTGGTCATCCTGGCCGTGTTCAGCTACAGACCGTTGAAAAAGGTGCAAAACTACTTTATTGTTTCACTTGCTGCATCGGACATGATGGTCGCAATGCTCGTAATGCCATTGCATGTCGTCAAATTCTTGGCCAGTGCGTACAGTTTAACAATTTTTACTTTATTTTTTAAAATTTATAAATTCATTTTTATTTTCTTTATATCCCCTTTAAATTGAGATTTTTCCATCAAATTTAAATCGTTTGACATTTAATTTTTTTGTTAAATGTATTTAAAATTTTAATTAAATAACTATTTTTTTTAAATTTCTGGGTGCGCCCTTCAACTTTTCCTCCAATTTTTGTTTATAAACAGCCATGTGCCAAAAAAAATGCGTGACGAATTGGTCAAATAAGCGCCATTTTATGCTCGTGGGAAAATAAGGGGTCAGCAGAGCGAGTGCTGACAAAAGCATTCAAATATTTGTTTAATTAAAAATATATTTTCGAAATTAAATGGAAATGATAAAAAATTTAAACAAAAATAAAATAAAAATCATTTTGTCATAATTTTTTTTTGTTAAAATCGTAATAATTCTTTCTCAACTTTATAATTTAAGAGATTTTTTTGAATTATTAAAATTTAAGAGTTTTTTAAATATGTCGGTCTTTAAAGGCAAAAAATTTAAAAGAATACTAAATCAATTTCATTTTCTGATAAAATTTCAAAAATACAAAAGAATTGACTTTGAAAAAATAGTGCAATATTATGAAAGTGAAGGAGCTGTATAAAAATATATATTCAAAGCATAAAAATAACCAAATATATCATTCTCGATTTACTATTTTCATGCCTGACTTTTTTTTTAATTTGAAGTTGGCACAACAAAATGCCAAACAATTTTTTTTAGATGGCCAATGGTTGCTCGGTGTCACTGTGTGCCAACTGTTCACTACGGCGGACATTTTGTTGTGCACATCATCCATTTTAAATCTGTGTGCCATTGCCATTGATCGCTACTGGGCCATCCATAATCCAATTGCTTATGCGCAAAAGCGTTCGTTGAAGCTGGTCGGCGGAATGATCATTATGGTAGTTTACTGTAACTTTTTGAACAGTAATTCTCAGTGCATATTTTCTCTTAGTTATTTTTTTTAATTTAACGGAATTGAGCTATCAAATCATATTAGAAAACACAATTGTAATTTAATTTCTGGAAATGCGTATTTTCAGTTTGGGTTTTACAATTGTAATTTAATTCCGGAAAAATAGGCATTTTCATTTCATACTTTACAATTGTAATTTAATTTCTGGAAATGCGTATTTTCAGTTTGGGTTTTACAATTTTAATTTAATTCCGGAAAAATAGGCATTTTCATTTCATACTTTACAATTGTAATTTTAATTTCTGGAAAATACGCATTTCATTTCATATACAAGTGTAATTAAATTTATGGTAAAACTTTTTTCATTTCATACTTTACAATTGTAATATAATTTCCGGAAAAACGCATTTTCAGTTTGTGTTTTACAATTGTAATTTAATTTCTGGAAAAATGGGCATTTTCATTTAATACTTTACAATTGTAAATTAATTTCCGGAAAAATACGCATTTTTATTTCATACTTTACAATTGTAATTTAATTCCGGAAAAATAGGCATTTTCATTTCATACTTTACAATTGTAATTTAATTTCTGGAAATGCGTATTTTCAGTTTGGGTTTTACAATTTTAATTTAATTCCGGAAAAATAGGCATTTTCATTTCATACTTTACAATTGTAATTTTAATTTCTGGAAAATACGCATTTCATTTCATATACAAGTGTAATTAAATTTATGGTAAAACTTTTTTCATTTCATACTTTACAATTGTAATATAATTTCCGGAAAAACGCATTTTCAGTTTGTGTTTTACAATTGTAAATTAATTCCGGAAAAATAGGCATTTCCATTTCATACTTTACAATTGTAATTTTAATTTCTGGAAAATACGCATTTCATTTCATATACAAGTGTAATTAAATTTATGGTAAAACTTTTTTTAATTCATACTTTACAATTGTAATTTAATTTCTGGAAATGCGTATTTTAAGTTTGTGTTTTATATTGTAATTTAATTTCCGGAAAAATACGCATTTTATTTCATACTTTACAATTGTAATTTTAATTTCTGGAAAATACGCATTTCATTTCATATACAAGTGTAATTAAATTTATGGTAAAACTTTTTTCATTTCATACTTTACAATTGTAATATAATTTCCGGAAAAACGCATTTTCAGTTTGTGTTTTACAATTGTAATTAATTTCTGGAAAAATGGGCATTTTCATTTAATACTTTACAATTGTAATTTAATTCCGGAAAAATAGGCATTTTCTTTTCATACTTTACAATATAATTTATTTTCTGGAAATGCGTATTTTCAGTTTGTATTTTACATTTGTAATTTGATTTCCGGAAAAAAACGCATTTTCCTTTATACTTTAAAATGGTAATTTAATTCCCGGAAAAACGCATTATCATTTCTTACTTTCTATAATTGCCAATTTTGCATAGGTTTGGGTGGCCAGTGCGGTGATCTCTGTCCCGCCACTGATCGGCTGGAATGATTGGACCTCGCAACAGCTGGTCGATCACTGTGAGCTGACATCGGACAAAGCATTCGTTGTGTTCTCCGCTTGTGGCTCATTTTTTCTCCCATTGCTCGTCATGGTCATTGTGTACATGAAAATTTTTTTGAGCGCCCGAAAACGGATCAGAAAAAATCGGGGTAAGCGATTTGGATATTATGAACCTAAACAAGAGAATTGTTTCAAGTGAATATTTTTTAGTTTCTAGCAATAAAATTTAAAAAAAAATGCAAATTTACTAAATTTTTAAAAATACGTCATAATAAAAATTGTTTGCTGTAACTATGCTAAAAATCAACCAATTTTTAATTACCCATGTCATTCGATTCTCTATTAGCCTGCCAAATTTCAAAATTTCCTTTTTTCCAAAACTTATCACAACCAAAACTGGTTTTTGAGTTACGCCGGCCGCAACTTATTTTATAAAGTTAATGATATTATTTGAAATTTGGCAGCTAATAGCGCACACTTATAGCTAATGAATGATTTCAAGGATTTTAAAACTTAGGTTATTCTTGAGCAAGGTTATGAAAAAAAAAATTTTGTCAAAAATTTTCCATTTTTATGACTTTTAACTAATTACTTACAAATTAGCACCAAATCAATCCTTTTCTCAATTTAAAATAAGAAAGATTTGCCATAGGTCGCAGTGCGCTGTTCAAAATGTCTTGCGAGCTGGCGGATATGCAGCCGAAGCACAAGCGTTCCCATCGCCTTCCGGTGGCGGCAACGTCAGTGATTGCGCTGGCCAGCGCGACCGGTGCACAAATTTTACGGAAGCGAACACTGACGAAGGCTCCATTTCCGGATAAAAGGGGCGTGGTCAGCGTTCCGGACGTTGTGGGCGTGCCCATTCCTCACACAGTGGGCGGAGTCAACGCAAAAATGCCTCAGGGAGGCGGCGGAATTTGCCGCTTGACCGCGTGTAGTGCCTCAATGCACTCTTCCGTGTTGTCCTCATGTTGCAGTGTGCAGCAGCCGCAGTTGTACGTGCCGAAGCTGGCGCTGTACATTGATGGCATTCAAGCGGAGGAGGAATTGGACGGGGACAGCGGACACGGGGGCTCAAATGTATGTTGGGCATGAAAGTTATAAATTAATTTTGTTGCCGATATTTTATAAATAATTTTAATAGGTAAAACATTCTAGTTTGGTTTAATTTACCAATTCCCATTGTAGAAAGACAGTCCCGAGAATACGGTAACTGTCCCAGCGTCTACGGTGCTAACCACCGCTCCAGCTGCAATTAGTCATTCGCCTGCTGCAAAAAGTCACTCGCTGGTGCCAACAGTCGCTGCCGCTCCATCAATGGTCGCACTGACGAGCTCCGCGAGTATGATGGCAATGGCGAGTGGTGGCGAGAGGACGCCAGCTGAGAGCGGCACGGAAGTGGCGGCCCACAAAAAGGCAACAAGTGATACGGTGGAGCTGAAAACGCACCTAAAAGCGAGTTTTCGAGAAAATATCAAAGACCGAAATTTGTAAAAACCCTGCTGGGCTAGAGGGTTGGGAATTTTCTGATTGGCCATGCTCTGGAATTCTGAGAAAAAATCTAGGAAAATGCCTGGACCAGGGCCAAAAATTCTGACTTAGGCCTATGAAAAAATTCTAATTTGGAACCAATAAACCCCAAGATCTAAGTCCAGTCCAAGGATGAGCTATGGAAAGTATATTCCAGTACACTGAAATATACAATTTAATTATTCAATTTGAATAACAATTTTATTTATATTTAAGGAGCGCGAAAAGATCAGTGTGGCCAAGGAAAAGCGTGCCGCCAAAACAATTGCAGTCATCATTTTTGTGTTCACATTTTGCTGGTTGCCATTCTTCTGCGCTTATGTGATCATGCCTTTCTGTACAGGCTGCTATTTGCACCCAAAGGTCAAACCAAGATGGCATTTATTTAAAAAAATATATTTAAAAGAAATTCGAAATTAATCCTAAAAAAACATGGGCCTCCGGGATTGAGTTTTCCTATGTACGGGATTCGAAATTAAAAAGCCTGTACCTCAGTGGCTGGGTTTTACAGGCCCAGGGTAGGGATTTCCTTTCTCAAGGGTCGTAGGGGTATTTTGGTAACTGAATTTTTCCGGAACTTAACGTGAAATTTTTTTAAATTTTGAAAATTTATTAAAATAATTTAATTTTCCATTTTCTTTTATCAATAGTTATTTTGATCAAACATTAATTTTTCTTTTCTCAGGTTCACCAAGCGTTTGTTTGGCTCGGCTATATCAACAGCTCGTTGAACCCATTTTTATATGGCATTTTGAACTTGGAATTTCGGCGGGCATTTCGCAAAATTTTGTGCCCAAAGCGTGTGCAAAATGCGCAGCGACGTCGGCTGTCAGAACAAGCATCTGTCAGGAAGAAACCCGCGCCAAACTCATGATCAAACTCATTAATTTTATGTGTTATTTTAACAAATTAATTTTTACTTCAAATAAAATAATAAATTTCAAATTCTATTAATATTTTGATGTGTCTTAATGTTTGCGATAATTAGTATAGCTAATTGCAACAGAAAGAAATAATTAACAAAATATTGTAATTATATAGTAAAACATTGTCTTGAAAAGGATTTTTTTAATTTGACCAGGAAATCCTAATTAAACCTAAATTCATAAAATCTATTTTTCCGGCGCCAGACATTTTGAAAATTAAAAAAAATAGTTCTCTTAACCGAATATAATTAGTTGTTCGTGTTAATTTTCGAAAATTGTATTATACAAAGCTAAAAAACTTTTTCATTTCATTGTAAAATTTTTAAATTTGTGTCTTTTCCTTTAATTTGTGCTTCTTGTGTCGTGTTAATATTCATTTTGATATCATTTGCTCATAATTGTACTATGCTTTAAGTTAATTGATCATTATTTGGCAATTTAAATTACCGCTTTAATTTACATGTAAAAATTTTAAGAATTGTAATGCTCCCAATGACATATTGACCATTTTTTATTGACACAAAATTTTGCATTTTTTTCATTATTTTAATTAATAATTAATTAATTGTCCCCGATTTTATCGCCTTCTTTAAAAAAGCCCAGTCATAATAATATCCATTTTAATTAATTAATTCATGCATTAATTAATTATCCCTGATTTTAGCGCACTCATTAAAAATGTCTGGTTCCTATTTTGTTTTGGCCGAATTTATTTTGGCCATCATTTTCCACTCGGTTACAATTGTGCAAATCTTTCTGCTCCTTCGTTCAAATGTGCGCAAGAATATTTCGTTGTTCTTCATGGCATTGTTGGTCAATTGGTTGTGTGCCGCACTTTTGCTGTTACCATATGAAATTCATGCAATCATTGTTTGGCACCCAACGGAAGGTGATCACTGATCAGTGAAATATGTTTAAATTCAAAGTCTCCAAAATCAACCATTAAAATATTAAAAGGCAAAATGCTAATTAGGCAATAAAACTACGCATTTGCGTGCATTTTTAGTTGAAATGATCCTTTTTTTTCATTTCCAAGTTTAAAATTGATCTAAAAATTCCAAGTTCTAAAAACTTAATTTTAAATGAAAATGCTAATTAGGCAATAAAACTCCTCAATTAGGGTGAAAAATTTTCATTTTTCAGATTCATTATGAAATTTAACAAAAATTTGTTTATTGATTGTGTTTTTTTCATTTCCAATTTTAAAACTGATCAATTTTTGTAACTGGACCGTTTTGTGCAAAAAATCTTTTTCAGGTACGCTTTACAATGGTGCCACACTTTTCTTCATAGCGCTTTCGGCACATTTGCTGCTCTCAACCATCCCAATGTCCGTGTTTTTCATGACCATTGACCGAATTTGTATCATATGCTTTGAGCACAATTATGGCTCTCAGATCAAGCGTGTGTTAAAAAGGTGCTTCCTTAGCGCTTTGCGGTTGGCATTCTGTTCAACTTCATCGGAATGCTCTCGGCAATGCCGGTGCCAACCAAGACGGGTGGGACAGAATTTGGGTTTTAAGCAATCGAATGGTGGCATTTCGCAATTGTTGAATTGTTAGACATCTCCATGACAATTTGACGGTGCACTGCATTCGTCCCCCGCCCCCGCTTCTCCTTTTTCAATATAAAATACATTCAAAAATAGTCAAAATTTCTAAAGGATTTTTTAAATTTTTTTAAGTTAGCAATTTTTATGAATTTTATAACTTTATAAAATAGCTAAAATTAAAATTTTTAATGAAAACCAAAAGATTGGCATGTTTAAATAGAAATTTAAATTTATTTACAGATTGGTCCTAATAATTCATTTTTAAAACATTAGAATGTGAAATTTTTGGATGCATTTTTGGCACTTCCGTCCAATTGTACCTCGGCTGGCGGGCATTTTGTGCCATTTTGAACACAATCAGTGGCATTTCGTTTTTCATCATTTTATACCGGTCCAATCGTAAAATGGCGTCCACAACAAAAATGCTAAACACTGCTGGACAATTGCAAATTCGCCGTGCAAATCGCGCGGTATTCCACAAAAAAATTGCCGAAATTAAATATTATTAAAATTGTTTTAGAATAATTTGCTGACATCAGTTGTAATTATCAATGAATTATTTATCTCATTTTTGCCACATTTTCTTCCCTTTATTTGTGAAAGGGTAAATTTAATTAATTATTTAAAAATATATTTTCTTATACTAACTTAATGAATTTAATCTCGGTTATTTTAACTTTTTGTAATATAACAAAAACATATAAAATAAAACTACGCTTTTTTTATTATCATTTGATATTAATAATTGATATTAAATAATTGCAAAACTATATTTGTTATTTTTGTTTAAATTATTTCTTTTTTTTAATATAATTAAGTCATGATTTACATTTATTTTAAATAATTTATTTTATATTACCTAATTTTTTAATTTAAAAATAAAAAAATCTTTTATTTCATTTTAAACGATATTTCGCAGGTTTTTGGTGCCGGTTCATCGCTTGGCACAGAACCTTTGTCCGAGTTGATGAACTCGTTCGAAGTTTTGTTTTTTTCTTCCATATATTCGTACAAGTTTTGGGCACGGAACAACACATCAATGCATGGCACGGGAGGAACATTTAATAACAATGCCGTACAACAATATTAACAACAGTCATACCGTATGGAGATGAATTACAGTAGGCAGAATATGGAACGAAGACGGGCTGACCGTGTGGTACCATTGGCACCGGGACAACCTCAGCCGGCACAAATCCTCATCCGCCAAGTTACGCCAGTTGAGAATGTAAACGGCAGGCCTAGAACATCGATGGCACGCTACTGAGATGACTCGAGAAATTTTAAGATGAATCACGATTTCAAATAAATGGGTTGTGTGAATTTGTCCTTTTTTTCCTGAAATTGTCCTAATTCGGAGTGAGTCATATCTTAATTTTATTTTTATTTCATTGATTGTAATTATTTGAAGAAGACAAAAACCCTTGATTCCAAGTTTTGTCTATTAAATTAATTTAAAATCTCATTACATCATTATTTTAAGTGAAATAATGAAATTTTAAAATATTTCAAAAATATTCATTATAAATTATACTCAAAAACTCAAAAGTTAGCAGATTTTTGAAACGAAATCTATTTTTTAGTTTTACAAAATTCTTGATTATTGAAATCTAATTTTTGCTATAATCAAAATTTTTAATCCATTAGAGATGAGAGATTACAATTGATAAAATATCTCTTTTTTTGCATTGGATATTTTTTTGGGAAAGAAAAAATTTTTTATTAATTGTTTTCGAAGATTGTATTAATTGGAAAAGCTTAAAATGCTTCAAAAAACCCCGATATAAACGATTAGACAAAGGGTATGAAAAAATTTGAAAAAAGAAAAAACAAAATTCCGAAAATTCAAAAAAATTTCGAAAAAATAAATCATATTTTTTCATCCATCAACTCATTCTTTCTCAAATTGTTTTTTCCATCTCAAAATTCTATGTTGCTGAATTTTTAATTTTTTTTGCAATTTCATTATCACTCTCATTTTTGGTTTTTCTTTTTTTATTTGCCAAAACATTTTCATTTTTCCCATTTTTTCTTTCTTCGTTATTCTTTTACTGCTAAAAACAAAAAGTTTAATCCAATTATTAATTGTTCTATAGCAAACTCCAATTTTCTTGCAAATTTCGACATAATTAAGTTCCATTCTTTTTTTTTTGATATTTTCCGTTTCGTTTAAATTTGTTTTTCATTTTGATGAATTTGTGTACAATTTCTATTTTTCCTTCATCAGTTTTTGATTTGTATTTATATAGGCCAAATTCTTTAATCCATTTATAAATTTTGTTTCGATTTGTCCCCAATTTTTTCGCTATTTTTCTTTCAATTTTATTCCATTCTTTTCTTGGATATTTTCTTCCTTTTTGCTTTATTTTTTCTTTTATTCTATAATTTTTTCAATTATTTCTCTTTTTTTGAGTTCATTTCGTTTTTCTTCTTCTTTTTCCTCCCATTTTTCTCCAAATATTTCATCAAATGTTTTTTGTTGTAATTTTTTATTTTCCGCTTTAATTTCATCAATTTTGATGTCTAAAAAAATAATATTTAAATTGAATAATGTGAACAAATTCTTTAATCTTTTGTGGTTAATCCTAAATAAAAAAATAAGAATTTTTTTATAAAAAATCTTAACATATTAATAAAGCAGTTTTAATAATAATTTAAAGAGGCAAAATGCGGAAATTTTAATTTTTGACAAAAGAAAAATAGGCAGCAGAATTTCACCTTTACAATGAATTCATGGTAATAAAATAAATTTCTCCATAAAATATTAATTTATAATTTAAAATAACATTAAGAAATATTAATTTATATGATTGACAAATCATAAAATTAAATCATATTTTTGCGTTGGATTTATTACAAAATCAGTACAAATATAAAAATCAAGGACATTTATGATTAAAAAATTCCAAAAATAGGTAATGATAAAAAACTTTTTCTATTGCATTAAAATTTCAAAAACAAAATTTTGCTAGTGTCATGCGGAATTTTTCAATTTCAAAAAAGATTTAACAAACGCAAAAATAGGCAGCACAACTTCGTTGTTATGATGAAATTTTATTAATTTATCAATGCTCCAAATAATATTTTAATGTATAATTTAAAATTATTAATTTATCTGATTGGCAAAAAAAAATACAAATAATTAATGCGTTGGATTTATCGCAAAATCAGTACAAACATTTATGATTGAAAGCTTTTTTTCAAAATTACTGCCAAAAGGATTAATGTTTCGAAATGTACATATTTATTCAAAATTGGTTACCTCCCCGACCCATCGAAGACGGACAAAATTTTCGAGGATCGGAGAAACCGATCAGGAAATGACCAAAATGTTATTCCAATAAAAACCCACTTTAAAGCTTTGACCATTAATTAAATATCAAAGGAAATAATAATGAAATATTAATGAACAATAAACAGAATATTATGCCAAAAAATTAACTAATTACAAATTTGGATTCGGAATTAAAAAAAGCCTAATAATTTCAGGAAAATTGGAAAATTTCGAAAATTTTCTTCCTCTAACCGACTTTCATATTTTCAAATGCCTTTTATTTTTCTTCTCTTCCAAACTGTTTCTCCAATTGAAAATGCTATTTTTGTTAATTTTAATGTTTTTGCAATTTTCCTTGTCCCTTATTTTTGGATTTTCTCTTTTTATTTGCAAAATTTTTCCATTTTCTCAATTTTTTTTCTCTGTTATTTTTTTGCAGCGAATTATAGAGGCCAAACTTTTTGATCCAATTATAAATATATTGACGATTTGTCCCCAATTTTAAGGCTATTTTTCTTTCAATTTTATTCCATACTTTTGTTGAGTATTTCCTTCCTTTTTGCTTAATTTTCTCTTTATTTTATAAAATTTTGCAATTTTTTCTCTTTTTTCTTCCATTTTTCTTCTTCTTTTTCTTCCCATTTTTCTCCAATATTTCATCAAATGACTTTTGCTGCAACTTTTTGTTCGTGGATTCAATTTGATCAAATGTGATGATCAGAAATAAAATTCAAAATAATAAAATAAATGCTTTCATTTTCAATTGGCAAAAAATATATTTTTAAAATTAATATAATTTTATGAGGAAATTTTATATTGTTAACTATATTATTTTTTAAATGAAGTAAATAGAACCTATTGCATAAATTTATTTTTACAGCAAATAAAATTTAAAAATTTAAATTGTTTTTAATATTAAACATAAATTAACAATAACCAGATACCGCACATCAACAGAACTTATCTCCAACCGTGTAACATAGTCGAATTTTCTTGGAAATAAATTTTTATATTTTACTTAGAAATCTATAATTTAAAAATATTTTTTTATATTACTGTCTGTAGACGCCCAATAACTGTTCAACACAATATTCTCGGCAAATTCGATGATTCACTTAGTTAATCTGTTTTTTCCCATATTTATGCCATTTAAAGATAACAAAATAAAATCTTTGTAACTTACATCAAATATTTCAATAAATCAAAATGGAGAACAAACAAAAAAATAAAAATAAAAAGGAAATTATTCGTAAAACAAATTCTTATCTTTTCATTCATCACTTATTTCTTTCTCAAATTGCTTCTTCCATTTTGAAATGCTTGTTATAACTTTGCTCAAAAGCAACAAAATTTTAAAATTTTTATATCATTCGATAGCCCTAAGTGTTTCCTATTAGCCTAGAAAAATTTCAAAAAGTTTCATTAAGAAAGTTATGACTAAAAATGTTGAAAAAATTTGGTTTTTTGAGTTTCTCAGATCATAACTTTTTTGGAACTTAAAGAATTTTAATGATATTTTGCAAAATGCCACGGACACATAGTTTTTTTTTAATTTAATAGTTTTTTTTTAAATTTTTTTTAATAGATTTTTTGACCACGATAATAAATTTAAATTGTTGTATAAAAAAAATTTCATGATTATTTTATTATATTATTTTAAACAAAAAAAATTTAATGGAAAATTGAAAAAAATTAATCTGTGGCCGCTTATTAGTCTATTAAACATTAATGTACTAATTTTAAGCGACATTCTGAAGTTATTTCAACGATATGTAATATGAGGTTTATGAGTATTTAAAATACTCGACATGAAAAATAAAACTTTAAAAAATAAAATTGAAAATCACCAGCAGCAACATATTATTTGTTTTAGAATTAATTTAAAATCAGTAGGATAAAATGTTTATTTAATCATGGAATTATTTTATTTTTTATATCATTTAAAATCTTATTAAAATTATTTTTTGTATAATTAGTGAGAAAATAATAATTATTTTTTTAAATCTTAAATTTAATTTGTTTTTAGAAATATCTCGCATCTTTAAAATGAGATTATGCCTAATATTTTCTTTAATTTTATTTTTGATCATCATAATTAATATTAATTATGTTGAAGCAAAAAAGGAAAAGTTGAAACAAAAAACATTTGATGAAATATTTGGAGAAAAATGGGAAAAAAACGAAGAAGAAAACCGAAATGAATTGAAAAAAAGAGAAATAATTGAAAAATATTATAAAATAAAAGTGAAAATGAAGCAAAAAGGAAGAAAATATTCAAAAAATGACTGGAACCAAAATTATAAAGAAATTTGTAAGAAAATTGGTGTAAGCTATGGAATTAACAAATGGAAGAAACAATTTGGCATTCGCTCTAAAATAACGGAGGACGAGAAAATAGAAAAAATGAAAATTTATTGGGAAATAAAAAGTGAAAATTCAAAAATGACTGATGATGAAATTGCAAAAAATTATGAAAATTAGTCAAACGAGCATTATCAAATGGAAGAAACAATTTGGAGATGAATAAAATCATTCATTCTTTAAAGTGTATGAAATTTTTATAATAAACATGAATATAATTTGTTGAGATATATTATTTAATTGCCTAATAATTTAATTTTGTTGCCTTTAAATTGCATAAATATTGAAAAAAACGGATTAACTAATTGAATCCTATCGAATTTTCAGTCAGTTTTGTCTTAATTAACATTGGGCATCCAGAGAACCGTAATAAAAAAAAATAATAAATTTTTTTAAATTATAATTTTCTAGTTAAAAACCCAAATTTATTTCCAAGAAAATTTGATTAAATTATACGGTAGGAGACCGGTGCTGTTTTGGGGACAAATCGAAGTAAAATTTACCAGTGGATTAAAGATACGGTAGAGTCATAACCCTAAATATTTGTTCATGCTTTTTTGGTGCTTTTTTCCCATTTGCATATTGCCTTAATTTTTGGGCTGCATATTCATTTAATGTAACTGTAAATAAAAAAGCCTGAGACATCCGTTGCAATTATCGCAATTGTCAGTGAATTGTTATTTTCATTTTTGCCGCATTTTCGTCCATATTTTGGGAAAGAAATATTTTTATTAATTAATTATTTAAAAATTTTGATTGAAATAATTTTTTAATTTTATTTTTAATTTTTTTTCATTACCAAATTATTTCTTCAATTTCCTAATTATATCATAAATTAGGCAAATTTTCTTGCTAATTTCGGCGAGATCAGAAATGGCACACTTATTAATTAGGCTCATTAGATCCTTTACCTTGACACTAAAAATGAGTTGGACAGCATTTACGCACCTTTGACACCGACTCTTCCGACAGATTTGAAGTTGATGACGAAATACGATTAATTTTTTCAAAAAAATATGTTGATCTTGAGAAAATGAATAAAATATTTGAAATATTTAAACATAAATTGTCCTGTTTTTGCACATTTTTGTCATGGTTTTGGTCAATGCAAAGCTTTTCATTTTTTAAAGCATTCATCAAATATTCAAGTTTCTATTATTTTCGTGAACAGCAACATTTTTCATGATAAAATTTCATTTTTGGCCATTTTACACCAATTTTCTGATATAATGAAATTTCATAAAATCTCTTTAATTTTTCTAAAATCTCTTTACATTGTGAATTTATTTTATTTTTATTGAAAATATGTTTATTATTTTCGAATGAGCTCCAGTAGAAAGTAATAAAATTTTATTTAATCATTAATTTACCAATTGGCAATTATTTTGTCATTAAGATAAAATTATTATTATTATTTCTTTGAAATTAAACAGGATTTCCTTATTTTATTAAGTAAAATAATGATTTATTCAGTTTTTTAATCAGAAAAAAATCATTTAAATGCCTCAAAAAATGAATTGCCATTTAATTGAAGAAAAATAAAATAAAATCTTGAAAATGAAATTCTGTATTTTATTATTTTTATTTTTGATTGCCCTAATTATTCCAATTGGATCAGAAAAGAAAAAATTGCAACAAAAGTCATTTGGCGAAATATTTGGAGAAAAATGGCAAGAAAAAGAAGAAGAAAAACGTAATGAACTCAAAAAAAGAGAAATAATTGGAAAATATTATAAAATAAAAGAGAAAATTAAGCAAAAAGGAAGAAAATACACAGCAAAAGAATGGGGAAAAATTGAACAAAAAATAGCGAAGAAATTGGGGACAAATCGAAACAAAATTTATAAATGGATCAAAGAATTTGGTCTTCAAAAAACGAAATGCTATAAATTAAAAACTGATGAAGAAAAAATTGAAATTGTCAAAAAATTTATTGAACTGACAAACGAATATAAGCAAAAAAGAAAATATTCGCACATCGAATGGCAACGAAATTATGCTGAAATTTGTAAGAAAATTGGAGTTAACAGAGAAACACTTAGAAAATGGAAGAAACAATTTGGAATTAGCAAGAAAAGACTAATGGAGGAAGAAAAAATGAAAAAAATAAAAATTTATTGGAAAATAAAAAGCAAAAATTCAAAAATTCTTGATAAAGAAATTGCCAAAATGATGAAAATTGATAGATCGACCATTTAAAAATGGAAGAAACAATTTGGAGAAGAAATGGTTCAGAGAACAACAGAAGAAGAAGCGTGAAGTGCCTTGTGCTTTTAAATTTGAAAATATTTTTTTGGATATCTTTTTCAATTTAGTTTCAGTATTTACTGAATTAGTAACCCCCGTGGTTCTAATTCAGTAAAAACGGTATTTGGGCTGGGATTTTTTATGCCATAAAAATGACCTTTTTTGGCATTTTATATTTTCTTTACCATTATTTTAATTGAATTTAATTAATAAAAAATATTTTAATTTAAAATTATTATTTTTTTTTCATTTTTAATTGCCTAAAAACCCATAAATTAACCAAAATTTGGTCATTTTTTGACAAATTCTGTTATCAAATCTCGCTCAAAATTTCAAAATTTTTCCGGCGGCGCCTATCGTCACCGCCGGACCCCACCCCCTCCCACTGTTCCAAAAAAGTTTTTTGAAAAAACATTGCCACAAAAACAGCGATTTAAAAGCAAAAAATTTAAAAGATTGTAAAATTTATTAAAAAAAATACAGAATTTTGGGACTCAGAAAATTCCAAGAAACCCCCCCCCCCCCTGAAAACAAATTTTTAAAAAATTTTACTCGAACTCAATTAAATTCAAAAGTTTCAAAAAATAGATAACAATTCACTGAATGACTATAATTTTTGAAAAATCCGTGTATGTGAATGCCAAATTAGTTCATCCATTTTTCATTAACTAAGCGACTAACTCCAATTTTCTTACAATTTCGGCATTTGAAGAAATTGAAAAAAATAAGGAAATTTATAATTTAGCATAATTAATAAAGAAAAAAAACACCAAAAATAATATTTTAAACAATTCATTCTTCTTCTTCTGCTGTTCTCTGAAACATTTCTTCTCCAAATTGTTTCTTCCAATTGAAAATGCTATTTTTCTTTCTAATGCCAAATTGTTTCTTCCATTTCTTTCCATGGCCAACTCCAATTTTCTTACAAATTTCTTCATTAATTTGCTCCCATTCATTTTTCGAATAATTTCTTTTTTGTTTGTATTCATTTGTCATTTTTATGAATTTTAGTACAATTTCTATTTTTCCTTCATCACTTTTTGATTTATGACATTTATTTTTTTGAAGACCAAATTCTTTAATCCATTTATAAATATATTGGCGATTTGTCCCCAATTTTTTCGCTATTTTTTCTTCAATTTTATTCCATTCTTTTCTTGGATATTTTCTTCTTTTTGCTTTATTTTCTCTTTTATTTTGATTTATTGTCAATAAAGAAAAAGTCCTCAAAAGGGAAAAATCCGCTTACATTGAGGACAAAACATTAATTAAAATGTCCTCAAGAAAGCGCATAAACAATTAAAAACGAGATCGCCGCCAAAAAATAAAATATAATGTGAGATCAATAAAAAATAAAAATAATGACCAAATCACTTTTTGTTTAATGAATTAATAATTCGACTTTTATTTTTCCGGTCAATCTTACAGAAATGAAATAGTTTTAATTTTATTTTTAAATTGATTTAATGAGTTTATTTCAATAAGCTTTTTATCGAGTTGGTTCCAAATTTTTGTTACCCGCCCCGCAAAAGGTATAAATTTTTTGCTAATTTATATTTCGAGTTAAGTCTATAAAAGGGAATGTTAAAGCGTTTGGAAGGTTTAAGTATTTCAAAGGGATTCAGATCTGTTCGGCCATAAATTATTTTATGAGCCATGAACAGATCAGACAGCTTTCGCCTGCTATCAAGTGTTGGCAGTTGAAGGTATTCTAATCTTTGTTGGTATGGAATGGGTGGAAGGCTGCATTTAAATGACTTTGGTTGTTGCAATTTTTTATTTTCTGATTCATTTGAAGTAATTAGAGAAATTACAATTAAAATTAAACAGAATAACAATAATAATTTAATTTTTACGAATTTTTTCCCAAATATAAATTTATTTAATATATAATAACAAAATTATTAATTTTAGACGATTAAGAGCCTTTTTATTCACATGAAAAAGTCACAAGTCTCTTCTGATCTCCGGTAAAAAATTGATTTGAAAAAGGAAAATAGATGATTATATTCTTCCCAACTGACCATTTATTTAAATGATTTTTTTTAATTAAATAATTTATTTATTTTTTTATTGTATTGATTAAAAAAGAGAAATAATTCAAAAATATTATAAAATAAAAGAAAAAATTATGCAAAAAGGAAGAAAATATTCAAAAAAAAAAGAATGGAATAAAATTAATTTGAAAATAACAAAAAAAATTGGGAACAATAAAGAATTTGGGCTTCAAAAATTTATGTCTTACAAATCAAAAACTAATGAAGGAAAAATAGAAATTGTACTAAAATTCATTGAAATGACAAATGAATATAAGCAAAAAAGAAAATATTCAAGAAAAGGAATGGCACCAAAATTATGATGAAATTTGTAAGAAAATTGGAGTAAGCCAAGGAACAATTAACAATTAGAAAATGGAAGGAAAAGCTCGGATTAAGTGGTCAAAGATAGAGCCCGGCGCAGGACCGGATCCTGCGCAGGATTTTGCAGGATCCCAGTCCGCAATCCTGCATTTTTTGGAAAAAACAGGATTTGCAGGATTGCAGGATTTGCAGGATTAATCCGGCCGGATCCGGTCCTGCAAACATTTTTGAATTCCAATCCTGCAACAGGATCCGCAAATTTGAATTTTTGTGCAGGATTATGCGGGATTTTATTGATTTTTTAAAAAATTTTCTAAGACAGAATGCCAAATATACAGAAACTTTGTTTTTATAATATACATGGATTAGGTATGAGGAGACTTTTGCAAAGGAATTTAAATAAATGTTATTTTACTTTGATTTAAGCTATTATTATGAGCCACCCAATTTGGCAAATCGGTCTTTTTAACCGAATTACCGAAGATTCGGTCGAGTGCTTGGAGTGTAAACAAAAAAACGTTTGTAATTTTGCTCTTAAATTGTCGAATCGGAGTATCAAAGGGCTCAAGACCCATCTGTTTGCCAAGCACAAAGACACGCCGTATGCAGAAATATATTTAAAACTGGATGAAGGCAAGTCAAAGAAGGATGGTCCAAAAATCACAGATTATACAACACGGAGTTCGGGTCCAAGAATAAAATTGTGATTTTAATTAATTACCATTTTAGGCAAATTAAGTGTGATGGACAAGGACATTATCAATTTTATTGCTTGTTGCAATTTGCCGTTCCAAATAATCAACCACAAAACTTTCAAAAAATTGCTCCGAAATCCTTCGGAAAATTTACGCGACGAAAGCCATTACCGAAGAAATGTTCTGCCTGAAGTTTACAAAGTTGTTAAAAACAAAATCAAGGGAGAAATTGCTGAGTTTGAGAACATTTGTTGTACCTCTGACATTTGGACTTCGGATACAACAAAGGATTCCTTCATAAGGTTTTTATTTGTTTAGTAAAATGAAAATATTCAAAAATTTAGCTTGACTGCTGTTGGTGTTAGCTCAAAATTTTCACGCAAAAAATTTACACTCGCTATTCAAAAATTTCATGGGGCCCACACTTCGGAACGCATCGCTGAAATTCTAAAAGCTCTTCTCGAAAATTGGAATGTAAAAGAATGCCATTGTTTTGTGACCGATTCGGCAGCAAATTTAGTTAAGGTTAGTTTATGAAACATTTCATTTCAAATACATTTTTTGGAGGCATTGGATTTAATGTACATTGAACGAATCAGCTGTGCCGCCCATGACCTCAATTTATGTGTAAAGGAGTGCTTTTCAAAAGAAAAAGACGAAATGGCACAAATTTTCGAAAAATGTCGAAAAATTGTTGGAACTTTAAAACATTCGGCAAAATTGATGGATGATTTAAAAGATGTTCAAGGCGAACTTGGGCTACCGAAAGCTAAATTGCTTCAAGTTGCTAATTACCAAATACTCATTTAATTTTCATTTCAAAGGACGTAAGTACGAGGTGGAATTCGACATTACGTATGATCGAACGTATGCTGGAACAGTCGGCTGCTGTTGATGAATTTTTGGTTAGAAACAGGAAATTCGATCTGCTTCTAAGTCAAGAAGAATGGTCCATTCTCAAACTAATTAAGGCAATTTAGTGTTCAATATATTCTTATGTTTTAATATTTTCAGGAACTTCTAAAGCCCACCGAAGAAGTCTCTTTGCATTATTGTAAAGAAACACTCTCCGCCCGAATTCCGCTCGCTCGCACTTTGGTCTCCACTTTGGAACGAGTTGATCTTTCAGTGACAATTGATGGCGACATCAAAATAATTAACGAAGTTGAGGAAATGCGTACAAGGCTGATTGAAGCGGTTAAAAAGCGTTTTTTACAAAAAGATAATAGGTATATTTTAAAATACTATTATGTTTTAAATTAAACATTTAGACTTTGTATGTTGAGTACTTTTCTCGACCCTCGCTTCAAGGATCGTTTTTCCGATGAAAGTGACATATTTTTTGCGCGCGTTTCACGTTTTTTGAAGGACGAAGGGGCTGAAGAAAATGACATTTTGGAAAATTTGGAGGATGAAGTGAATTCGACTCGCATTTCGCCACCAGCCAAGCGCGCTTGTTCAATTGTTGAGATAATGCAGAACATAGCCAGTTGTACCAAAAAAGGTGGTACCAAAATTGCAATTTTGATAAAAAAAAAAAAAATTTAGCTACATCATCTCAAAATAAGGGCATGTCGGAAGAAATTCTCTCATACAAAGAGGAAATTTGTGTTTCAATGAATGCTGATCCCTTGCAGTGGTGGAATAGCAATGAAAGAAAATTTCCTAAACTTTCAAACATTGCGCGTCGTTATTTGTCATCACCATGTACAAGCATTTCAAGTGAACAGCTTTTTAGTGTGGCAAGAGACGTATATGACTACCGTCGGTCAAGCATTTCCCCAGAGACGGCTGAAATGTTGATCTTTTTGCATAATTCTATTCCTGATGTCAATTTTTCATATTAATTTTCACCAGTTTTTGTCTAAAAATATATCGGAACACTTATTTATCGTTTTGGAAATTTTTTAAATTTAATTGAAATTTTTTCAAAATTTCCAAAAATCCGCAATCCTGCGCAGGATCCGGCAAATTTTAAATGCAGGATTGCAGGATTTGCAGGATTAATCCGGCCGGATCCGGTCCTGCAAAAAATTTTGAATTCCAATCCTGCAACAGGATCCGCAAATTTGAAATTTCCGGGCTCTAGTCAAAGAATCACTGAGAATGAAAAAAATCGAAAAAATGAAAAATGTTGGCAAAATAAAAAAATAAAAATTCAAAAATGAGTGACAAAGAAATTGATCAAATTATGAAAATTGATAGAAGAGTATTTCTATTCGTACGAAATAATTTGGAGAAGAAATTTTGGAAGAATCATTAATTTCTGTTATTAAGTATTACACTTTAATAAAAGAGAACAATTAAAAAAAGAAAAAAATTGTAGTAATAATTTTGTTATTTTTAAAAATTTGGCATATTATGATCACTCATTTTTGCATTTTTTCATTTAATTTTTTTTTCATTACCAAATTATTTCTTCAATTTCCTAATTATATCATAAATTAGGCAAATTTTCTTGCTAATTTCGGCGGGATCAGAAATGGCACACTTATTAATTAGGCTCATTAGATCCTTTACCTTGACAATAAAAATGAGTTGGACAGCATTTACTCCCCTTTGACACCGACTCTTCCGACAGATTTGAAGTTGATGACGAAATACGATTAATTTTTTCAAAAAAATATGTTGATCTTGAGAAAATGAATATTTGAAATATTTAAACATAAATTGTCCTATTTTTGCACATTTTTGTCATGGTTATGGTCAATGCAAAGCTTTTCATTTTAATGGGTAATGCTTAGCGTTTGAAATCATTTCCTAAATTCATTAAAAAATATTAATTTTATATAGAGTTGAGCGGGACCGGGACCGGGGCGGGAAATCCCGGTTTTTTCAGGTCCCGGTCCCGGTTTTTGGAAAAACAGAAATCCCGGTCCCGGTTTTGCCAGTCCCGGTCCCGGCGGGACTAAATAAGCACTGGTAAGAATGGGGGTCTGGGTGAGAAAAGAGAAGGGAATTGGTGAGGGATCAGAAATTTTTGATAAAAATAAATTAAATTATTTATTTTCATTTATAGCATCTGTGCATCTGCATCAGGGACGGGCGAAACTTCGAGCTTCGTGCTTCGAGCTTCGAAAACTTCGGGTTTTTTGGGCTTCGAACTTCGTGCTTCGAGCTTCGTGAAAATGCTCGAAGTTTCGGGAAAAATGCACCCCTAAAGATTGAGTTTTCGAAGTAAAAATACTCCCCTAATTATTGATCTTAATGTGAGTAATGGTGATAATGTTTATGAATTTTAAAAATTAAATATTTCTTCAATATTACCTATTTTATATTCTACATATTGTATATCTCTTTTTAAATGATTTTTAACACATTTTACATTTTTAGCTTGAAAATGCCACCACAAAGCAAATATATTAAATATTTTAAAATTTCTCATGGAACAGCGAAATGTTTGAGCTGTAGTTATTCTTACGGCTCAAAGTCTACAACTTTTCCGAAGACGTGTCTACGAGAACATTTGCAGCGACATCATCCGGACAAATATGATGAATTGTTGAAGGAAGAGGAAAAAGCAAAAGTGAAACCAAATGGCCAACAATCAATTCAAAGTCTTTTGTTGGCAAGTACAAGTACTGGTCGCTTGTGCTTGAGCTCAACACCTGCCAAAATGCCAAGAAATGAGTCGCCGTTCTCTTCTTCACAGCCATCAATCATCAAAAGCTTTTGTAAATAAATATCTCCTTCCAAAATTCATATTCCATTTAAGCCCAATGGAGTTCTGATGGAGAAATGACAAAAAAGGTTGATGACGCAGTAATGTCACTTATTTGTTCGGCATCATTGCCTCTCTCTTTTGTTGAAGACCAAGCCTTGAAAAATTTATTGTCAATTTTAGCTCCAATGTACAAAATAAGGTCTAAAACAAAAATGGTCTTTAAATCTTTAAATTTTAGAAGTCGTCGGCATTTTACAAGTGATGTTCTGAGGAATTTGTATGTGAAGGTGAAAGCGCGCGTAAAAGAGGACATTTTGAAAGCGGATTTCATTTCTCTTACAATTGATTGATGGAGTTCACTCGAAGGAAAGCATTCGCTGCTAAGCGTTACAGTTCATTACATTGATTGCAATATGGAACCAACATTTCGCGTAATGGAAGCAGTTCCAATTAAGGTTTAGTTAAGGGAACGAAGATATTCATTACAGACATTTAGGGCAGTCATACTGGCGAAAAAATGTGTGGTTTGCTGAGCCAAGTGCTTAATGAGTATGGTGTGAACGCTGAAAAAGTGCACCTTATTGTTCGTGACAATGAAAGCGCAATGCAGAAAACGACTCGTATTGCCGGATTTGAATCACTACATTGCACTGCCCATAATTTTAACTTGGTTATTTCAATTAATCAAAAATTTCATGCTTATTTTTCTTAATTTAGTGTGTGTGGGATGGATTGAAAAAGCTGTCAATTGATGCATTATTAGAAAAAATTAAAAAATCAATCAGAAAGATCCGAAAGTCACGGGTTTTGGGCGATGAATTTTCGGCACTTCAAGACGAATCTGGCATTCCCCAGCGTAATTTAGTCAAAGTAGCCACAATCTGTTTTTTAATATATTTCTATGTGTTTTTAGGGAATAACGGTCCGGTGGAACAGTGTTTTTCTAATGCTCGAACGATTTTACGAAAATGAGGAGGCCCTGGTGTTAATGCCGGCAAAAGACAAAAGTTTTCCAGTGTTTTCACCGGTTGATTGGAAAACAATGAGAAGCATTTGTGAGCTTCTTCGGCCAATTTACCGTGCGACCTTAAAAGTCCAATCAAGGAAGGCTGGACTTTCATCCGTGGTCCCTTTACTAAAATACATCGATTTTGAACTTCGCCGTCTGAGCACCGATTTTCCGGTTATACGAGACCAATTACGGACTTCGTTTGCAAAAAGATTTGAAGGCAAATTGCTAATTATTTGATTGGTTTTAAATATATTTTAAGGGTGGGAATACAGCGAAAAATTATTGGTCGCAACACTGCTTGACTTTGCGTACAAGGGAGCCTTTTTCAAAGATGCTGTCATTTTTGAGCGTGCCAAAGATATGTTGCTTAATGAAGCAGAAAGAATTGCCATAAAATGTATTGAGGTATCATAATATACACTTTTTTATTGTGATTTTTACATTTAAGTTTGACACCAGTGAATTGTTAGCGATGCCTGAAATTGAAGCGACGGAAGACCCATTTTTGGCTTTTGGAAACGACACAGTAGAAAATGACAATAGTTTTCTGCTTCCAAGCACTCCAACACCATCACCATCATTGGCTAGTGCCAAGGCAATGGCAGCTGGGGTAGAATATTAATATTTTCTATTTATTTAAATATTTTCACATATTTAGCAAGTGGCCGATTATTTAAATAGCCAAATTGTCGACTGTGAATCACACAATTTTTGGGCAAATCAAATTCAAGCAGCCAAATATTCGTTACTTGTACCTTTAGTAAAAAAATATCATTCGGCTCCATGTACATCAGCCGAGAGTGAACGGATGTTTTCTGCGGCTAAACTTATTGTGACAGATTTGAGAAAAAATTTAGCAGGAGAAACGTTGAAAGAACTCCTTTTTCTTCAACAGAATTTGCCTCTTTATGGATTTAAATTCGAAATTTAATTGAATTTTACTATCTGGATAAATTTTTTGGATTAAAAAATTGAAAAACTTCGTGCTTCGAGCTTCGAAAGCTTCGAAACTTCGCGGTTTTTGGGCTTTGAACTTCGAACTTCGTGCTTCGAAAAAAATTGGGCTTCGCCTTCGGCTTCGGCTTCGAGTGCCGAGCCGAGCTTCGCCCGTCCCTGATCTGCATAAGTGGTCAAGTGGCTAAACTTTATAATAATTTTTCTAAAATCTCTTTGCATTGTGAATTTATTTTATTTTTATTGAAAATATGTTTATTATTTTCGAATGAGCTCCAGTAGAAAGTAATAAAATTTTATTTAATCATTAATTTACCAATTGGCAATTATTTTGTCATTAAGATAAAATTATTATTATTATTTCTTTGCAATTAAACAGGATTTCCTTATTTTATTAAGTAAAATAATGATTTATTCAGTTTTTTAATCAGAAAAAAAATCATTTAAATGCCTCAAAAAATGAATTGCCATTTAATTGAAGAAAAATAAAATAAAATCTTGAAAATGAAATTCTGTATTTTATTATTTTTATTTTTGATTGCCCTAATTATACCAATTGAATCAGAAAAGAAAAAATTGCAACAAAAGTCATTTGGCGAAATATTTGGAGAAAAATGGGAAGAAAAAGAAGAAGAAAAACGAAATGAACTCAAAAAAAGAGAAATAATTGGAAAATTTTATAAAATAAAAGAGAAAATAAAGCAAAAAGGAAGAAAATATTCAAAAAAAGAATGGGATAAAATTAACTCAAAAATAGCGAAAAAATTGGGGACAAATCGCAAATATATTTATAAATGGATCAAAGAATTTGGTCTCCAAAAACGCAAATTTTATAAATCAACAACTGATGAACAAAAATTTGAAATTGTACAGAAATTTATTGAAATGACAAATGAATATAAGCAAAAAAGAAAAAAATATGCCGAAATTTGCAAGAAAATTGGAGTTAGTGAATTCACTATTATGAAATGGAAGAAACAATTTGGCATTCGCGGTAAAATAACGGATGAAGAAAAAATGGGAAAAATGAAAATTTATTGGGAAATAAAAAAAGAAAATCCAAAAATGAGTGACAATCAAATTGCTAAAACATTGAGAATTAGTCTAAATAGCATTATAAGATGGAAAAAACAGTTTTGAGAAGAAACTTCGTCGAAAAAAGAATGATCCTGGCTATTTAACGCGATAAAGAGATAAAAATTCCGATCAAATTTGTTTTCCCATATAAATCCGACAAGAAATTGTTTTATTAATTTTGGTTTTTTTGAGGCAATATGTCCGGCGGTGTATGTTCGGTACATAATTTTATGAGATTTATTATAAGATTATACAACAATATTTGGTCATATTTTCCCAATGTGGCATTTTTTCATTTTGTAATTTTTGACGGTGTCGTAAATGGCAAAGATTGACTTGAATTTGTAAATACCTAACACCACTTTTCATGTTCTTATGAGCAAATGTGATAGCAAAATCTAGTCTAATTCGAACTGAAGCTGAATAATCTCCAAACTGTACAATAATTCTGGTTGATCAGATAAAGTGCCACAGAGTCACAGGTCTGAGTCCTCCTTAATCGCCTTGATACTGTGATTGGGTTATTGTAAGTTTGTTTGCTTTTCAAGTCATATTTTTATTTGAGATCATTAATTGCCGTCAGTTTTTCATGAAATTTCAATTTTTCGAACTGAAGCTGATTAAAGAATTTTAATT
The DNA here is from genome assembly GCA_004148225.2 of Heterodera glycines. Lineage (NCBI taxonomy): Eukaryota > Metazoa > Nematoda > Chromadorea > Rhabditida > Heteroderidae > Heterodera > Heterodera glycines. Next base: position 2,870,708 of record CP049709.1, read on the forward strand.
ATTTTTAATCCTTTAAAAATTTCTCCAACAAAATGTTTCTACCAATTTTCAGCATTTTACAATTGCCAATTCATTCATTTTTGGCTTTTCTTTTTTTATTTGCCAATATTTTTTCCATTTTTTCTTTTGTCGTTATTCTTTCACTGCTAATGCCAAATTGTTTAATCCGGTACTTTTCGGTTTTGTGACCCCCCCCCACTGGAGTTTTCAAATAAAAAGTCATTTCTATGGTAATTTGGGACGATGATCACGAATATGACATTTATTTTTCAAAATTCCGAATCCCGAACCCGAATTCGAACACAAATTCGAAATTAATAAATTACACGGAAATTTTTAAATCTTTTCGCCATAAAATCATTAAGGCATATTATTTCTTTTAACCACTTTTATTAAATATTAAAAAAAAATTATTTATCAAATACAAATACAATCTTTTTGAAAATTTATATAACAAATCTATTTTTTAGAGCGCAGATAATTTTTTAAATAAATTTATCCAAATTTTGTAAATTTTTCCGTTTTTTCAATCCTTCAAAATTTCTTCCCCAAATTGTTTCTTCCAATTATGAATATTCTGTTGGGAAGTGAAATAACTAAAAAAAAATTAAATTTAAAAAAATTTCCAAAACGATAAATTCTCATTTTTTTTCTTGCATAAATATTATAGCAAATAATTTCACAATTTCCGTCATTAAATTAAATTAATTAACAGAATTATTGTCAATTGAAAATGCAATTTCCCCTGTTCTCATTTTAATTATATTTTTGATCAACCAAATTAATCAAATCGGAACGGAAAAGAAAAAATTGGAACAAAAATCATCTGATGAAATATTTGGGGAAAAATGGGAAGAAAAAGAAGAAAAACAACGAATTGAAGAGAAAAAAATAGAAAAAATTGTGGCAAATTCCATAAAATAAAAGAAAAAATAAAGGAAAAAGGAATAAAATTCACAACAAAAGAATGGAATAAAATTAATTAAAAAATAGCGAAAAAATTGGGGACAAATCGAAACAAAATTTATAAATGGATCAAAGAATTAGGACTTAATAAACAAATTCATAAAAGCAAAAAATCCAAAACTGATAAAGAAAAAATTGAAATTTCATAAAATCTCTTTAATTTTTCTAAAATCTCTTTACATTGTGAATTTATTTTATTTTATTGAAAATATGTTTATTATTTTCGAATGAGCTCCAGTAGAAAGTAATAAAATTTTATTTAATCATTAATTTACCAATTGGCAATTATTTTGTCATTAAGATAAAATTATTATTATTATTTCTTTGCAATTAAACAGGATTTCCTTATTTTATTAAGTAAAATAAGGATTTATTCAGTTTTTTAATCAGAAAAAATCATTTAAATGCCTCAAAAAATGAATTGCCATTTAATTGAAGAAAAATAAAATAAAATCATTTCGAGACGACAAAAATGAAATTATTTCCGCTACTTTTATTAATTATTTTATTTTTAATTGACAAAATTGGATCAGAAAAGAAAAAATTGCAACAAAAGTCATTTGGCGAAATATTTGGAGAAAAATGGGAAGAAAAAGAAGAAGAAAAACGAAATGAACTCAAAAAAAGAGAAATAATTGCAAAATTCAACAAAATAAAAGAGAAAATAAAGCAAAAAGGAAGAAAATACTCAACAAAAGAATGGGATAAAATTAACTCAAAAATAGCGAAGAAATTGGGGACAAATCGAAACAAAATTTATAAATGGATCAAAGAATTTGGTCTTCAAAAAACGAAATGCTATAAATTAAAAACTGATGAAGAAAAAATTGAAATTGTCTCAAAAAATTTATTGAACTGACAAACGAATATAAGCAAAAAAGAAAATATTCGCACATCGAATGGCAACGAAATTATGCTGAAATTTGTAAGAAAATTGGAGTTAACAGAGAAACACTTAGAAAATGGAAGAAACAATTTGGAATTAGCAAGAAAAGACTAATGGAGGAAGAAAAAATGAAAAAAATAAAAATTTATTGGAAAATAAAAAGCAAAAATTCAAAAATTCTTGATAAAGAAATTGCCAAAATGATGAAAATTGATAGATCGACCATTTCAAAATGGAAGAAACAATTTGGAGAAGAAATGGTTCAGAGAACAACAGAAGAAGAAGCGTGAAGTGCCTTGTGCTTTTAAATTTGAAAATATTTTTTTGGATATCTTTTTCAATTTTAGTTTCAGTATTTACTGAATTAGCAACCCCCGTGGTTCTAATTCAGTAAAAACGGTATTTGGGCTGGGATTTTTTATGCCATAAAAATGACCTTTTTTGGCATTTTAGAAATGGTTCAACAGAAGCAATTATGAAAGAATTAGAATATTCATAATTGGAAGAAACTCTTTGGGAAACAAATATTTGAGGATTAAAAACAGAAGATTTTAAGAAATTCCGTTGAGCCCCTCCCCGATCACCACTTTTAAAAAATTGGGAATTTTTATTTATACAAAATTTAGGCAATTCCTCGATTGGGGTCCTGGAACCCCCGATAATTTAACACTCACCATTCCCGAAAAAAAATCCTGAATAAAAGCATTGAAAATCAGATTAAATGTTCAAAAATGAATTAATGTAAAAAAAAATTAAATTCATTTTTGAGAATTAATTAAATATTCTTTAATTATTATCTTTTATATATTGTCAAAGTTTTTTGAAGTGGTTTTCGGAATGTAAATGCGTGAAACCATTTTAAAGACTCTTTGTGGTGCACGAACAAAGTGTAACAGGCTCTTAAAAATTGTACAAATATTATATAAATAATTTTCAGCAATTTTCAAAAATTTTTACGACGACAATTTTTACTTTTTTTTTCTAAAAAATATTAGGCTTATTCCATTCGTTTGTCAGTGCACTTTCATAGTTTTATTTGGTTTTTGTTTTTGCGCCGACCTCTCCTCCTTTTTTGTTGTTGTTGTTGCTGATTTTAAAATAAAGTGAATTGTCCAGACGAATCCAGCAAGTTTATTACGCAGGCCTCCAAAAATGTATTTTCAAAATAGGGACAAACGAGGTTAAAACTAAGATTTTGCCCCAAAATTACGATTTTTTTTTTTGAAAAAACGACGTTTTAAATTGTTAAACCAATTAAAAACAGTGCTACTTAGTGCAAATCTTCAATATCAGCATTTAGAATCCAAAATCAGCAATTTTGCAAAAATTTATTCCAATTAAAAAAAAATGAATAAAAATTTGCGGCACGCTTTTTTGGGAACAGCGGGCCGGCGATGTCGGTAGGCGCCGCAGTGAAAAAATTTGAAAATTTAAATGCATTTTATTAACAGAATTTCACGTCCGGCGGTGCCGATTGGCGCTGCCGGGAAAATTTGATTGCGCTTAAGCAAAGTTATGGCATGTTTTATCGAAAAATTCGCTAAAATGGCGGATTTTAGAAACGACCTAGAACCATCCCCGACTTGTCATTCTGACGGACCCCGCTCACCAACAAGAGTTTCCCGACGGGGATAAGGGAGCTTGGGTTAATATTTAGTGATGCTCGATATCGAAAATTTCCTGATACTCTAGTGACTAAAACCAAGACCCAAAAAGCCCGGGACTTTTAAGGAGTCGAGACTGTGGCATTTGGCCACTTGAAAAATATTGATAAGAAATAAAATTAATAATTATACAAAAATAAATATTTTGAGGTGCATAAATTAATAATAAAAAAAATACATTGAATTAATTGATATTATTATTTATATTTTTTCCGGAAATGTAAGTGCCGCATGTGTTGGCCAAGAGAGGAAGAAAAACGGATGACTTCCGCTATTAAAACGCCAATTGAACGATTTTCATTAAAATGCCTTTTTTCCTGTATTCAATTTCATCATTTTTGACAAAAACACACTTTAAAAAAATACCAAAAAATATTTTTAATTTAAAAATTAATTTACGAGGTAAAAATGAATTTTCTCACGAATGTTGCTACTGCCTTCATTTTTATGTCCACATTGTCTGGTGGGAGTTGTGGAGGTGCACCAACAAATTACCTAATACATTTATCTGCAATATAATCAAGAAATTTTGTTTATTTTTTGAAATTTAAAAAAAAAATCAAAAAGAATTTCCACTGACTATTTAATTAAAAAAAAAAGAATTTTTTTCAAATTAAAATATATTTTAATTTAATTTAATTTTGATATTTTTCGGCTTCGTCAAATTTTTAGAAAATTTGGATATTTTTTGAGTTTTTAACATCAAATAACCTAGATAATGAAGCTGCTGATGAAAATGGTGATGGTGCCACAAATGTTGGATACATCCGTAAATTGTCAAATGCCGTGGTTGGTACACTTGGGGCGATGGTCTCGATAACGGGCGCATTTGGCATAAATCAAAATGGGAACGGCACAGAACTTGCATTGGCACAAAACGGGACACCATGGCATTTGCAAAGTGGCATCGAAATGTCGGCACGCATGCCGATTTTTGAAAAGGTCAATTATCCAAAAAGCCCAAAACGGCACTATTGGGAAGTTAAAAATGGCATAGAATTGTCATCACTAATGCCAAAGTTTGAAAATGGGAATGGCATAGGAAAACAGCAAATGCCAATGCCGCCAAATACCACGAACTTGGTGATGATGAATGATGGTGAACAGAAGCGGTCCAAGAAACATAAAGTAAGCAATAATGGTGAAAAATTCGCGGAAATATTTAATTCAAAAATATTTTCTGATTGGTTTTTACCGAAAGTGCCAAATCAAAAATTTAATGATTCATCTGACAAATATAAGCCAATTTTCCTTAAATGAAATTATTTTTTACCAATTGAAAAATAAAAATTCATTTTAAAAATCTCTGAATTCAGCACAAAGGCAAGTCTCATCACAATGAAGGTAGGAAATTTTTCTAATTGATTTTCTGTTGATTTTTTAAATAAATTGTCAGAATTTTCACCTTAGAAACAAATTAAGGCATATTTAGACAATTCGATAGACAACCGGTTCGAACCGTGTTAGAATTTTAATTTAATGGCTAATAAAGAACAGTTAGATCTGTCCAAAATGCTATTAAGGAGGCCAAAATTTTTGTATTTGGACAAAGTCATAACAAAAATTTTTTGTTGAAAAAATTCACCATAAATGGAGTTAAATTTAAAACTTGATCTGAAATTTGAAATTTTATCGATAGAGTCGGTGCATTACAAATAATTTGCAGCATAAAATTTGGCCTAATATATTTGCTCAGCTACCAGTTATTTCAAAAATGCAAATTTTCAACAAATTTCATCTCATTTTCATCAAAGAGTTTCATATTTCCCAAGTGTGAACCATAAAGACCGGGACTAAATTTATTATTTGTTAAAGGGCAAAAATTTAAAAACTTTATGTCGGATAAAACGAATGCTGTGCAAATAATTGTTTGGGTTAAACAATTTAAAAATCTCTTTTTTCTATGTTGAAATTTTTTGTATTTAAACAAAGCGTAATCATTTTTACGCAGAATTTATGTCAATTTAGTTTAATAAAAAAAACATAAAAATATAGGCCCAAAATAAGTTAAAATTCGTCCAAATTTTTGAGTTTCCGTATTTTTTGTCCACGAATCTTAAGGAATCTTACTATTAATTAAAATTCTAACAAAATGGGCTTGTTTAACAAATGTTCAGCATTACAACTTATAATTTTCTGGACAACAATGATTAGGGCTTCGATTTTTAGGTAAATACCTAAAATTTTTGCGCACTTGTAACGTTGAGATAAGCATAAAAAACGAGTTTTTAGCTTGGTTTGGAGCTTCTACACCCACTTTTATAATACCTATTTTTACCTATTTCGGGATTTTTCTACCTATTACCTAGGTACCTATTTTTATACCTATTTCGGCATTTTGGTTACCTATTTTAAGGATTTTCAAAAAATTCTTAACAAAAATGCAATAAAATCAAAAAATATACCCATAAGAATCGACCAAAAAAATTTTCAAAAATGCACCCTAAGAATTGGAAAAATTTCTCAAAAATTTATCCCAAAATTTATTTATTTTTTCTATTGACAAAATTTTTAATTTAAAATGTCAATATTATCTAAGAAAATATTAATATATTTAAATTTTCGTTTACAAAGAGATATGTAGAACCAAAATTTTCCCTCTTTGTTTGCTTTTTTTTCCACTAAAAAATCGTTAATAAAAATTTTTATTTACCTATTTTGGTACCTATTTTGGAATTTTTGTACCTATTTAATACCTATTTTGAGATTTTTTTTTTAACTTTTTAAGTACCTATTCTGCGATTTTTTTACCTAAAAATCGAAGCCCTAACAATGATCCAATTTTCTGAAAATGCCAGTACGCTTTTGTCCATTTCAAAACTTAAAAAGAGATATATTTAATAATTTAAAATTTTCTTTAATTTTTGGCTAAATCCAGGCATGAAACTTTTGGGCGACTATGTTGCGCACGATCCGACCATGATCCAATTGGCGGACCGCTCTTTTGTGGTGTACTCCACTCACAATGGCATGGAAGCTCGCCTGTCCAAGGACATGGTTTTTTGGACACGTAACAGTGCCGTTTTTCCAAAAGGATTGGGCTGGGCCAGCAAGTGAGTGCTTTTTTGTGCGTAATTATTCCAGATTTGAACTCGACCTTTAGTCCAAGAATCCAACGAAATATTTGGAAAAGAAAATAAAAAAAATAATAATATTGGGTTGTAACATAAATTCTGTCATAGCGACCAAAAATTTTATTAAAAAAATCGTAACAAATTAACTACTGCCAATATTAATCAAAATATGCCCCATTATTCTTCACAATCTTCTCCCATTTTTGAGATTTTAAAAATGATCTATCGATTAAATTCAAGATAGTTAGACTCAAATAAACTGATCGGTCTACTTAAAAAAGTGGCCAAATTCAACCACTGATTTCTTGGCCAAGAAAAGGCTAAAGGTACAAAACAAATTATGGTTTTGTAGAGCAAAGTTGGGGCTATCTGCAAGCTGAAAAAGAGCCACCAAGACCGACGGGTTATTTTTTTAAAGTTGTCCTGTCTGAAAATGGGTGCTCAAAAGTGCCAAGATTCAGCATCCCACTTTGTACAACATTGTTCTGAAAAGACCTAATAAAATGAAATTGATGTTTTCATGGGCAAACCAAACCCGGAGAATCCGAATATCGCCTCAGATTTAGTCATTTGCTGTTCTATGACCCTGTACTGCTTCAACTTCTTGTCAACGACATGGAGCAGTACAATGCCAGAGAAAATTCAGAGATCAAATCTGAGGCCAGATTTGGATTCTCCGGACTTGAGTTGGCCACAAAAACTGCTTTTAATAAATTTCCAACTGATCAAAGCAAAGTTTTGACCCGTACAATAAAAGTGATCGGGTTTTGATTTTTGAGGGTTCTATTCAAAAATTTCTAAAAAATCAAAAATGAGATGGAAAAATTAAAAGGTGCCATTTTTTGAAACCGCAGACATTGCTTTACAAAATGCAAATGAGAGCTGGCCAGCGGAGCAACGGAGACATTTTTTAAAAATATGCAAATAAATAAATTCACAACTATGACAGAATTTATGTTACAACCCAATATTTTTGGAAAATTGGTAGCCTCCTTCCTGGTTAACCTAAAATATATTTGGACAAAAGAAATGGAAAAATGTTAAACATTGTTAAATTGAAATTTTGTGGCATTAAAGAAAAAATTACTCATTTATATCTATTAATTTTTGTTATTCATTTTAATCTATTAAATTTTTAAAATTTGTAAAACACGAGACTCAAGTTGGCACAATCCGAAATCCCTTCATTCAAATCATCATGAACGAATTTGTTAAGGTTGGCAAGAAACAACGAATTTTGGGCACCCGACGTTTCGGGGCCGTACGGCGAGGGCAAGGATAAGAAATATTGGCTTTTCTACTGCGTGCCAGTTGACGGCACATTAATGAATCCTCAGCAAAAGCTCACTCATACCGCGCTGATTGGACGGGCAGTGAGTAGCAGTGGTCGGCCGGGCACTTGGCAAGATTTAGGACGGGTAAGTCGTACAAAGTGGCAACATCCTGTTTAGATTAGTATAGATCCAGAGAATGATCCCTTGAAAATAACGTATCATGGAATTCAATCTTGTCTCCTGAATTAGAATTAAGTTTATTTGCATGAAAATTACTGGATATCATGATATCAAACTGATTTTAGGCGGTTCAGAATACCAAAAAAGTTTCACTCTAATTTAGTGAATAACATTGGAATATATTTTCCGAATTTAACCATTTTCATTGGATTTTTACTGAATGCAAATTCTGATCCAATTATAAGCCAAAAAATCTAGATTTCCAGACCCTGCCTGACTCAGAAATCCTTCAGATACTTGAATCTAACGAAAAAGACAACTTCAATGCCATCGACCCTAATTTGTTTGTTGATCCGAGCACAAAACGATTTTGGCTCCAATACGGCTCCTTTTGGATGGGCATTTTCCAAGCTGAGCTGAACCCCAAGACTGGTGCTCTGCTGAACCCGAAACAAAAGCCGATTCATCTTGCAACAAGACCGAACGTACCGGACCACGCTGTGGAGGCACCGTTTCTCTTCAAGAAAGGCAATTAAGAAAAACGGAATGGTTAAATGACATTTTAATTGGCATGTGCATTTTAGCGTTACCATCGGTGAATTTTAAAATTGGTGCATTAATTTGTAAATTTGAAACATCTGTGGTCATTGGGGTAGCGAATAGGAGCCTTATTGAAAACTTTTAAAATTACAAAACTTATCAAAAATTGAAAAAATGAAAATCACCCCCACTTATTCAGGCAATTGGTACTATTTGTTTGTCTCATTCGACCGCTGCTGTGCCGGCCTTTCCTCCACCTATACAATCCGTGTTGGCCGTGCCAACAGCCCAAACGGACCGTTCAAGGACCGCAACGGCACGCCAATGACCCAAGGGGGCGGCACCCTTTTGTTGGGCGCTAATGGAGCAGAAATTGGGCCCGGAGGTCAAAGCGTAATGACCACCGCTGATGGCAAGGATATATTGGTTTACCATTACTATGACAAAAATGCCAACGGTTTGGCCAAACTTGGCCTGAGACAAATCAAATGGGACAATGCGCACTGGCCAACCGTTTGATTAGCAATGACTGTTAATTAGCGATCGGAAGAAATAAAAGAGGAAAAAGATGAAATAGTCAAAATTAAATGAATAAGTGAGAAATAAATATATTGGTGATATTTCTGATAAATTGTTGATGATTTCATTAATTGTGGATGAATTATTAATAAATTAAATTCACTTATAAATTAAACCATTTTTATTTTAAAAATTTGCAAGAAAATTGGAGTTTACGACGGAGCAATTAATAAAATTAAGAAACAATTTAAGTGGTAGCATTTTTTTATTACTACAATTTATAATACGGACGAATAAAAATATTCCGGTATTTTTACGTACTAATTCCAAAAGTTTTCTTTATTTCTTTTCCATTTCTTATATCATAAATTAGGCCAATATCTCGCGAATTTCGGCGAAATAAATGAGAAAATGAAAATTTATTGGAAAATAAAAAGAGAATTTTTCTCCGTCATTTTATTTTATTAAAAAATTCCAAATTTTCACTTCTAATTTTTATTACTGCATAACTAACTCCATTTTTTTTTTACAAATTTCTTAAAATAATATAAAAATATAATTTTTATATTCTATTATTTTTAGTCCGAACGGATTTTGCCTCGCAATTTTTTTTGTAAATTTCTTAATTTATTTTTGAAATTTTACTGACTAATTGAGAAAACACTATAATATTTTTCGTTATAGATTAATGAGTTCTTGGCTTAAATAAGGATCAACTGGCTGTTTTAAAATAACAATGCATTTTTGAATTAGTTTTATAAAAGAACTAATGAAAATGTATGCTTCCAAATGAAAAAGAAAATCCGAAAATGGCATTAAAATTCTTAAATTGGTAAATGAAATTTTCACAAAAAAAAAGATTTTCAAATTGAAAAACTCAGCATTCAATTACACTTCTTCTCTTTATCTGCCATTACTTCTCCAAATAAATGCTATACCGACTGATTTTCAACATTTTTGCAATTTCCTTGTCACCCATTTTTGGATTTTCTCTTTTTATTTGCCAATATTTTATCATTTTTTCTATTTTTCTTTAATGAATTTTTGTATAATTTCAATTTTTTCTTCTTGTAGTTTTTATGTATTTGTTTTTGAAGACCAAATTCTTTAATCCATTTTTGAATATATGTTTGATTTGTGCCCAATTTTTTTGCTATTTTTATTTCAATTTTATTCCATTCTTTTGATGAATATTTTCTTCCTTTTTGCTTTATTTTTCTTTTATTTTATAAAATTTTGCAATTATTTCTCTTTTTTCTTCCAATTTTTCTTCTTCTTTTGCTTCCCATTTTTCTCCAAATATTTCATCAAATGTTTTTTCTTGCAACTTTTTCTTCACTGTTCCAATCTGGTCAAATTTGATATTAAAAATTACAATTAAAAATAATAAATGGAAAAATTTCATTTTTTTAAAAATATTCTCAAATTGAATTTTTTAAATAAAATGCAAATAATTAATTTTTTATTATTTATGATCATTTATTTATACATGAAGAAGACCTGCCACAAAAAAACTATTTCTTATAAAAACAAACTACAAAATTCTGAAATATTCTTCTGACTTCCGTAAATTAAAGCATTTTATCCGAAAATAAATATTTATGATTTTTTATTTTCTATTAACCAAATTTAATTTTTATACTAATTAAAATTGTGTGTTTATATTTTTAAAATAAAAGTTTGCAATGCCGAATGTTTGGTGATGTTTGAAGCGCTGGAATGCGTTGATCCGGAGACCCGAAGGGCGGTGGAAACACTGCAACGAATGCTATCGGGTGGCATTCAGCTATTTGAAGGTGGCAAATTGAGAAAAAAATATTTCAAATAATTTTTAATCGCTGGTAATAAAAATATAATATTAAAATTTTTTAAAATTTTCTTTTCGGAATTTCGCATTGGTTTGGCAAATAAATCCGTGGGATTTCAAAGATCAATAAACTTTTAAAAAAATGCCACTAACAGTGCCAAATTGAATTGTACAAATTTTGGCGGATTGAAGTGAAGCTTCTAAAAAGTTCGGATAAATTTGCTTAATATTTTTTAATTGAACAAACTAAGACTAATCTTTCGTTTAAATATTTAATTTTATTCGTAAGTGATTTGGAGTTGGCGACGGAGCAATTATGAAAATGAAGAAACAATTTAAGTGGTATCATTAATTTTTGTTACTACATTTTACAATGAGAACGATAAAAATTTTCCGTTATTTTTATGTACTAATTACAAAAGTATTTCTTTATTTCTTCCATTTCTTATATCATAAATTAGGCCAATTTCTCGCAGAATTTCGGCAAAATAAATGAGAAAATGAAAATTTATTGAAAAATAAAAAGAGAAAAGCTTACCATTTTTTTTTCTCCGTGATTTTATTTTATTAAAAAATTCCAATTGTCACTTCCAATTTCAATTAATTCATAATTAACTTCAATTTTTTTTTTACAAATTTCTGCATAATTTTATAATGCTGTGAAATAAAAATAATATAAAAATATAATTTTATATTCTATTATTTTTCGTCCGAACGGATGTTGCCTCGCTACAGCACCGATTGGTTATGACTTGTTTATGAGTTGCTCAAGCTCTTAAGATTGGACTGGATCACGCACAAAGCAGTGCCTGAGCTACAGTATGCACAAAAATAACCAAAAACTTAAATTTAAATTTTGAGCCTTTAGGCCATTGAAAAAATAAGCGAGAGATTTTTTCAACTTTTTAACATATTGACTTTTTGCATGAAAATTGCTCATTTCAAAGTTATTAAATTTAATTTTTTTTAGTCATTTAAATTAGCTATTTTTTCTTTAAAAACTAAAAAATTTTCCTTTTTATTCTTTTGTGAGAAACTTAATTTTATTAGTAAAAGAATATCATTTGAACATTTTAAATGAAACGAGAAAAACCCGAAAAAGCCATGAAAAAAGGCATTTAAAATTTCGTGCTGAGTCGTTCCACAAAAAAGCTCAGTGATTGATAAAATAAAATAAATTATAAAATATTAATTTTTGAACGTAAGAGTAATTTTGATTTAATTTCTATTGGATGTGTTATAAAAAAGAATTTATAATATTTATTACATAGCTAAAAAAGGAAAATTCACGAAAATTCACAAATTAATTGAAGACAATTGATAAGGTGTTAATTTTCTTTGCATTTCATGTAAAGATTTTATAATTTTCATTCCCGAAACAGTGAATTAATTGATAACATAAGAATGTCATAGTAAAATTTGAGTATTTAAGCTAATTTTTATTAATCTATAAATCACAAATTTAAACAAATATTCACTCTCCCAATCGCTGCAATGCATCCAATCAAAAAATTTATATTTTTGTATTTATGCTTACCAAAGTGTGAAAATCGAACAAAAACCGGTACACCGTCGTGCTATCCTCTCTGTCTTAGCAATTGGAGGTATTGTCGCTCTTGTTTTGGTACCAATTATGGTCGGATCGGCGGTAGCAGGGTATTTGATATCCTACAACATACATGGTGTTAATGGAAGATGTTAGTTTGTTTATATACCGTACTCAAAAGGCTTATATCATAAAAAAAATTTAATTCCCCTATTAAACAGATGTCGAGCGATTGAAAGTTTTTTAAAAATATAAATCTTATTCATTTTTTAAAATTATAATATGTATTAAAGATATATAAAAAATTCATCATATTTTACATTTACAGTGGTAACCTAAAATACGTGTTGAGGGTTATTGATTTCATACGTGGATTTTGGCAATCCAATAATTAAATTTATTATTTTATTTTATCAATTACTGAGCTTTTTTGTGGAACGCCAACAGTGAGCTTTTTTGTGGAACGACCTAGCACCTTAAAATTTTTTTTTATTAGGGATTTTTAGGGAGCAAAACACGTAAAACTTAATCAAAAAACTTAATTTTGGTCATTTAAATGTTATTAAATATTTTATAATGTTTTTCGAATAAGAAAATTTTTAAACGTAAAATTTTTATCAAGAAAAAAAATATGAAATTTTGGCGATCAATTTTTGAGAAAAATTTCCATTTGCGTGTCTTGAAGTGTTCATCCACGTAGAAGTCAAAGCGGCGGCTAATCAGTGCAATTCTAAGGCCGAGCTGAGAAGGTGCAAGAAAATCGAACACCAAAAGCCAACAATAGCCGCAGATAAAGCTGAAAAATTGAAGAATTTTTATGAAATTTTCAAATTTTTCAAATTTATTTACATTTCTTTTTTGTGAGGTCGTCGTCCTTTTTTGACATGGCCAAAAAAGAACCAAAGAATGGTGGCAAAATCGACCAATGAAGAAACAAGGCAGACCAACTGACTGAAAGAAGTGGGAAAAGCATCAAAGCGAGGGAATCCAAAAGTGAAGTTTGAAGTTCCAAAAAGCTACAGCTTAAAAATTCGTGTTGAAATTGTTAAAATTGGTTACAAGCTTAAATGTCTAGCAAAATAAATGCGGAAAATAAGGGAATAATAAACGTACAAAATTTCTGAAGACATTTGCAGCAACATAATGAACAGAAAATACAGGAAGAATGAATGAGAGAATGGAATGAGGAGGAAGATAAGAAAAAAGGGCATTTTTATACTAAAATATTAGCGTAGCAATTCGGGGTGGGAAAAAAAGTCGAAATCGGCGTTTGTCGGGTATAAAAAGGAACGGGTCGTTTGACGCGAATGCCATTCTATGTAATAGGTAAGTATTCTGTAGCAAAAAAACCTTTTAAGGTCTTTACTTAGCACTAAAAAATTTTATATAGAAAATAGGTATCTCAAATTTTCGCATTCATTATTCACAATTTTTTCAAATTTGTCAGAGTTTTCCTCTCCTTTTTTTTGCCATGGCTTCAAACAATAATAATTTTCTGTTGTTCATTTTTCTCATCGTCGCATTGCTTCTCAACGACGTCTTTTGTCAGCAACAAAACAAAATAACAACACAACAGCAGGTGTTGTGATTTTGATCGGTGCCAAGTCGTTTCGTAAAAGTGCCAAGTCGTTTCGTAAAAATGCCACCTTGGGACTTTTCGTAAAAGTGAAGTGCCACTGTGGTCGTTTCGTAAAAGAACCATTATAAAAATATGGTTGAGTATAGAGTTATGAATTCAAAAATATGTTTGTGTTATACATATTATATAATTAGTAAACTATGAATATTGAAAACTGTAATCAAATAAAATCCGTTATTTTTCACTGTTCTTTAAAACGTTCTCCAAAATATGGACTGACCAGCATAACAAATTCTAAACATAAGAATCTCATTAAAAATAAACAAAACAAACTTTTGTTAGCAAACAATCAACGTTTTCATATAAGCAATTGCAAAAATTTTTTATCACAATCATAGCGTTTTTGTCCCTTATTTATGTAGCACATGTCATGGGCATAGCAACAACGGTAAACTGTAACATTTTAAATGTTCGATAAAATAACAACACAACAGCAGGTGTTGTGATTTTGATCAACAGCAATCTTTGAAATCAAAAAAAAGACGCTTTTTATTTTGTATGCAGAGAAATATGGAGTTTTTCACTTAATCTGTGCATTTTTTACATTTATCCAATGTATATAAATTCTATATGCGTTTTTTTGTTGTAAATTAATGTAAAATATTTCTGCTTTTGGATGAAATTTATATTTTTGATCGTCCTAATTAATTATATCGGATCATAAAAGAAAAAGCTGCAAAAACCTCTTTTAAGAAAATATTTGGTAAAAATGGAATATTTTTTAAATTTTTATTTGAAGATACCAAAATGAATATCAAAATATGCCTATTATTCATTTATAACTGTCTGAGCTGCAGTATGCACAAAATAACAAAAATTTAAATTTAAAAATTCGAGCCTTTAGGCAATTGAAAAAAATAGGTGACAGATTTTTTCAGCTATTTAACATATTGCCTTTTTGCATTAAAGATCATCATTTTAAAGTTATTAAATTAATTTTTTTTTATTCTATTTAAATTATCCATAATGAAAATGCTTTTTTCTTTAAAAAATAAAAATAAATTTTTCCTTTTTATTCTTTTATGAGAAAATTTAATCTTATTAGTAAAAGAATAACACTTAAAGATTTTAAAATGAAACGAGAAAAACCCGAAAAGGCATTAAATTTTATGGCTTAATCGAACTTTTGAAACTTTATTACATTTTTGTATTGCCATAAAAATATGACACATTTAATTCCTTAATTTAAAGATTCTTTATTATTCAGTTAAATTTTAAAAATTTTAAGTTTAAAAAAAGTTTGGGACAAAAATATTGAGTCTCGAATTTCGAACTTTTTAGTTATATTTTTTGCAAATTTTTGTTAGAATCAATTAAAAACATTTCATATTTTTCAATATGTCCTGATTTTTCACGTTTTTTTCCTGTGTATGAATTCTATATGCATTTTTTTGTTGTAAATTAATGTAAAATGATTCTCTTTTGGATGAAAATCATTGATAATTGTACTGATTTTTTTCATTTGTACTTTTATAATCAATCCAAACAAATAAATTCTCATTTTCTTCATTTATTAAAAAATAACAAAAAATTTCATAATTTCCGTCATCAAATTGTAATAATAAACAAAAATTTATTGCCAATTGAAAATGAAATCATTTATTTTATTAGTTTTAATATTATTTTTAATCATTATATTTGATCAAGATGAATCAATGAAGAAAAAGTTGCAAGAAAAGTCTTTTGATGAAATATTTGGAGAAAAATGGGAAGAAAAAGAAGAACAACAACGAAATGAGGAGAAAATAAGAGAAATAATCAGAAAATTTTATAAAATAAAAGAGAAAAATAAAGGAAAAAGGAAGAAAATATTCAGCAAAAGAATGGAATAAAATTGATGGAAAAATAGCGAAAAAATTGGGGACAAATCGAAGTAAAATTTACCAGTGGATATCCTCCCTTTCCTATGCTGGGGATGCTGGGATAGCACATAGGAGAAGGCGCGCGTCGGCGCCTTACAGTAGGAGACCGGTGCTGTTGATGTGCGTTATCCTATGGTGTTGTACTGTAAAGTGACGCGATGTCCTCTTCTGATACAACAGAACTTTTTGTAACCCGATACCTAAATACTATAATTTTTTTTGCCGATATTTCCATTAGTATTTTATAATTAATAAAAATGTTTTATTAAGCAATTTTATAAAAATGGAAAGAGGATGGAATAAATATTATCAAATTTCCCGGTCCCGCTCAACTCCGATCAATGATCGGCGGAATTAAGAGAGAGGAGGCCCTTCACCAATCCCCCGCCCGCCGCGCGACATGTTTTCGCCGTTCCATCCCTCTGTCCCCCTTTTCCTTCAAATTGTCAATTGTTTTTGTGTGTTCCTCCCCCGCCCCGCGCACAAATTAATGACCAATTTGTCAAACCGCAACTTTTCGCCCCCCGTCCCCAACTTGGCGAATCGACTCCAAAGAACGATGAACCCCCAAATTCCTGTTTTCCGTCAATTTTGTCCCCTCGCTCATTTTGTGGCCCCGTTTTTTATCATTTCCCCAATTTTTGGCCCGTCCCCGTTCTGCTCAATTTCACCATTTTTTGTTCAATTTTGCTCGTATTTAATGCGACAAATCCCCACCAATTCCCACAATCAGAAGCACCAGCAAAGGCAAGCAATGCCTCTTCCGTCCCTCTCTCAGTCCCCCTCATTTCATTGTCCTTTTCCCCCGGCCCAATTGTCCGTTCCATTTCTGTCATTCACCCGGTCCCCCTCATTCAATGATCAGTGATTGGCCCTTCACTTCTGTCCCATTTCGCTGTGATTTGCCCCAATTGTGATCATTCTTTGACCCCCGGTTTTTAGTCTTTGTTCTGTGGCCCCGGTGCCCTTCAATTCTTTCCCATCCCGGTCCCCAATTCATTTGTGATTAATCCCCCGGTGATGGCTTTTTTCCTGTGATCAATTTGTGATAATTTTGTTCACCATTTCAAATATTTGGTTTAATTACCCAAGTTTGAGTTTGAGGCTTTTTCCCGGAATAAATTTTACTTAATCAATTCTCGGCATTTGATTTGGCCGGTCCTCGTCCCTGCCTGCCCCTGACCCCCGCACCGGTAGAATTCACATTTGGCCCGACCCAGAGCAATCGGGACAAATTGGCGCTCCTGGGTGGATTGGCTGTGAACCACGGACTGAAATCGACGGAACCCGGTGACAAAGGGGGAAGGGAAAAGCAAATTAGAGAGCCTAGACAAGACCCTCTGAGGCTTGTCTAGTGTTCATAGTTTCGTGTAGTTATTGTCCTCCGAGGCATAACTTCACGAGGGACGTAGCGGACTTAGTGTTTACCCTCTGAGGAAGCACTTCGTCCGAACAGAGGGTTGTAAGGTGTTGTGTAGTGGACGAAGTACTTGCCCTCCGAGGAAGTACTTCGTACAAAAGGGTGTTCAAGCGCGCACAAGGCCATTGACAAATAAGGAAAAAAGGCAAACTAACAGTCCTCCGAGGCTTTAGTTTAGCCATAAGGCAAAAGGCAAACTAACAGTCCTCCGAGGCTTTAGTTTAGCCATAAGGCAAAAGGCAAACACCTTGTCCTCCGAGGCAGGTGTTTAGTCACTGAAGGTCCAGGACCAAGGCCAGACTGATCTCGGAAAAAGACACAAAACAACAAACACACACACACACACACACAACCAAACAGCACAATGTCTGGGCCAATACAAAAAGGGATCATCAATGCACTCAAAGCTCTGGACAATGCCAAAAGCGCCACCTCACTCCTTCTACACCCCGACCCGGACCTGTCAAACTGGGAAAATGCCATCAACTTGGAGGCTCAATTTGATCGCGTCGTCAAGGAAATTCGCTCGATGGAAATGCAGATGGACAGTCTACGAGATTCATCCAATGCTTGGATCGAACTTCTCGGTCGTCTGATCGGAGACGACAAAGACAACGGCGAAAAAGAATACGTCAAATTCGACAAGAATGAAAAAATCGCCGACCGATACGACGCAGCAACAACCAAACTTCGGGATTTGCGAGATCTCGAAGCAACGCTCAGTGCCGCAGCCAAACTGCACAGAGGCAGAGCCGACAGAGAAGCAAAGGCAGATCAATTGGCCAATCCGCAGCAACAACCGCCCATGCCACCAACAATGGCAGCACCAATGACAATGCCAACATTCACAGCACCGCTCTACCAATTCCAGCCAATTCAACTGGATAAATTTTTCGGCCAAAAGCGAAAATGGCCCGAATTCTACGAATCCTTCAAATCGGCAATCGGCAGTCAATCAATCAGTAAAGCGCAGAAGCTGAACTTACTCCGCAATCTACTGGGCGGAGAAGCGCGAGAACTCATAGCGGGCTTCCGGCTGGAAGACGCAAACTACGAGACGGTCCTTCAGCTGTTAAAGGACACGTACGGAGCTCCGGAGGAACACATCAGAAGTCTTCACTTCGAACTGGCCAATCTCAAGCCGTGCCGAAGCCTCCGTGAGACCAAAGACTTTCTGCTTCAACTTGAGCGGCTTACAAGGGAGCTGAACAATGCCGGAGAGGACATCGAAGGTCCTCAAGTGTTCCTCATGCTGGAAAAGAAGCTGACGCCAGCATTCCTGCGAAACATCCTCAACAAGAAAGGAGAAGATCCGACAAATTGGACGACAACCAAATTTCGGGACGTGCTAAACGAAGCCGTCCGAAAAGAAGTCCAAATCCAAGAAGTGTTGGGCGAGTACGGACACCACCATCAATCACTCGATCGGCCAGCAAGGCCAGCGACTCAAGCACAATCATCGCGAATACGCAATTTCGCAGCAAATTTCCGGAACCGCAACGCAACTCCCGCCAATCGGGAACGCACTTTTATGTCCTCAACAATTGAGGAGGTTCATAAGCGAGTGAACCACAACAAGCCGCAACAGCGGAAGTCCCAACCGAAGGGACTAAGGCCAACTCAAGCGCCTTCAACTGTGCCAATCCGGAATGGCACCGCAAATCAAGCCGGGTCGAGGAAGCCACCCTCACCGTGCCTTTTCTGTAATGGAAATCACTGGAACGAAGATTGCCAGCGATACAACACCGTACAGCAACGGTCAGCCTTTGTTCGAGACAAAGGCTTGTGCTTCAAGTGCTTGAAGTCAAACCATCGGGCCAGCGAGTGCCCAAGGCCAATCAAATGCTACAAATGCAGACAGCTGCACCCGGCCATACTCTGCCAAGAAGGCAACAATGCCACAACACAATCACAGCAAGCAGCAGCCGTAACGGAACGGCACCCAAAGCAGGATGAACAAGAATCCACAAGTCAAACGGCACAATTAATGAGCAATGCCGTTAAAAGCAGTGACACCCGAGCTCTGCTGATGACAACAATGGCCACAATTTTCAACCCGTCGAGGCCATGCCATAGCATGATGGCAACCATCTTCATTGATCCGGGAAGCCACCGGTCATTCATTTCAAACACGGCAGCCAAACAACTTGAACTGACCGTGCTCAGAACGGAAGAATGCTTCCTTACGAGCTTTGGAGAACGCGAACCAAAGCGTTACGTCAGCGAGCGAGTCGCAATCGGCTTTTTATGTCCCAACGGGGACCGACTCATTTTCAACTTGAACGCACTCAAGTTTCTGCTCAACAATTTGCCTGTCCTACAACTGAACACATTGGACAAGCAGCAGCTTCAACAGAAGAAGCTTTTTCCGCCGCATGAGTCACGACAACCGGACGTCATGCTCGGAATGGACGTCTGGCATGACTTGCACGTTCAGCCAATTGAACAATTGCCGAGTGGATTTACGATTTGTCAGTCGAAAATTGGCAAAATCATCAGCGGCACTGGACGAATTGAACTCAGTCAACCGTCAAATGTGACATTCGTCCTTACGGTCACAGACGAAAATGTCTTCACAACGGAAGAAAAAAGGCAAACTAACAGTCCTCCGAGGCTTTAGTTTAGCCATAAGGCAAAAGGCAAACACCTTGTCCTCCGAGGCAGGTGTTTAGTCACAAAAGGTCCAGGACCAAGGCCAGACTGATCCCGGAAAAAGACACAAAACAACAAGTGCACCACAACACACACACACGCACAACCAAACTGCACGCAATGTCTGGGCCAATACAAAAAGGGATCATCAATGCACTCAAAGCTCTGGACAATGCCAAAAGCGCCACCTCACTCCTTCTACACCCCGACCCGGACCTGTCAAACTGGGAAAATGCCATCAACTTGGAGGCTCAATTTGATCGCGTCGTCAAGGAAATTCGCTCGATGGAAATGCAGATGGACAGTCTACGAGATTCATCCAATGCTTGGATCGAACTTCTCGGTCGTCTGATCGGAGACGACAAAGACAACGGCGAAAAAGAATACGTCAAATTCGACAAGAATGAAAAATCGCCGACCGATACGACGCAGCAACAACCAAACTTCGGGATTTGCGAGATCTCGAAGCAACGCTCAGTGCCGCAGCCAAACTGCACAGAGGCAGAGCCGACAGAGAAGCAAAGGCGGATCAATTGGCCAATCCGCAGCAACAACCGCCCATGCCACCAACAATGGCAGCACCAATGACAATGCCAACATTCACAGCACCGCTCTACCAATTCCAGCCAATTCAACTGGATAAATTTTTCGGCCAAAAGCGAAAATGGCCCGAATTCTACGAATCCTTCAAATCGGCAATCGGCAGTCAATCAATCAGCAAAGCGCAGAAGCTGAACTTGCTCCGCAATCTGCTGGGCGGAGAAGCGCGAGAACTCATAGCGGGCTTCCGGTTGGAAGACGCAAACTACGAGACGGTCCTTCAGCTGTTAAAGGACACGTACGGAGCTCCGGAGGAACACATCAGAAGTCTTCACTTCGAACTGGCCAATCTCAAGCCGTGCCGAAGCCTCCGTGAGACCAAAGACTTTCTGCTTCAATTTGAGCGGCTTACAAGGGAGCTGAACAATGCCGGAGAGGACATCGAGGGACCGCAGGTGTTCCTCATGCTGGAGAAGAAGCTGACTCCACCATTCCTACGAAGCATCCTCACAAAGAAAGGAGAGGATCCGGCAAACTGGACGACAACCAAATTCCGGGATGTGCTAACCGAAGCAGTCCGGAAAGAAGTCCAAATCCAAGAAGTGATGGGAGAATATGGCCATCACTACGTCCAACCAAAAGCAGAAGTCGTCTCAGCAGCACCTGTACAAGCACCGAGAACACCAAACCAAAGGTCACGAAGGCCTAACCAACCAATGGCACTGCGTGATATGACATTTATCGCCTCATCACTGGACGAGGGTCACAGACATCAAGGGTATGTAAGCCAACAGCACACACAACAAGCAAAGAAACACTGCCAACAAATGCGAAACCAAGTACAGAGCGTCAAAAAGGGTCCGCCATACCCCTGTATTTTCTGCAACAGCAATCATTGGCATGACGAATGCCAAAACGTCGACACACTCAACCAACGGATCAGCATCGTCAGAGAAAAGAAGCTGTGCTTCAAGTGCATGAAGCCAAACCACCGCGCATCAAATTGCGCTCGACCATCTAAGTGCTATCACTGCAAACGTCGGCATCCCACGGCACTCTGCCGAGATCAGTACAAAGCCGAGAATGGCATCAACACGCCTAGCACCTCTTGCAGTGAAGAGAAGCCAAATGCCAACGATTGCAAGCGATCAACAGTGATCGAACAACAACAAATGTGTAATGCCATCCAAAGCAAGGAAACCAAAGCGTTGCTAATGACGACAAAAGCAACGATCTTCAATCCGTCACGGCCATCCCTCAGCATGATGGGAACCATCTTCATTGACCCGGGAAGCCACCGATCATTCATCTCGAGCAGTGCAGCTGAACAATTGGATCTGAACGTCCTCAGCACGGAAGAATGCTACTTGTCCAGCTTCGGTGAACGAGAACCGAAGCGATACATAAGCGACCGCGTTGCAATCGGCATTTTATGCCCCGACCAGGACAGGTTCATTTTCAACCTGAACGCTTTGAAGTTCCTGCTGAATGATTTGCCGGTACTACAACTAAACGCATTGGATAATGACGAACTTCAACAAAAGAAGCTTTCCCTGCCAAATGAGTCACGGCAACCGGACATTCTCCTCGGAATGGACGTTTGGCACCAGCTGAATGTTCAACCAATTGAACAACTGCCAAGCGGATTTACGATTTGCCAATCGAAAATCGGCAATATCATCAGTGGAACAGGGCGAATCGAGCTCAAGCAACCGTCCAACATCTCTTTCGTCCTAATGGTCAACAACGATGAATCGCCACAAAGCAGTAAAGCGGCTCAGAGGCAGAAAAACATTCAACAAAAAGAAAAGGACGAACTGAGACGGCATCAACGCAACAAACTCTTGTCCAGCATTGCAACATTGCGATCAAGACGGAAGAGAGAATCGGCTCCCATCAGCTCAAAATCAATCGTGATTGATCTTTCATCAGACAGCGACGCATCCGGCATTGAGATCATACAAAATCCAGTCAGGGATAGACAAGCCAAATCACCAAATGAGCATTCAACGGCACCAATTCCTATGGCAGTGCAACGGCTAACACCAACAAGGAAGAGTTCATCAGTTGCCAAGAGACCAGCATTTTCTTCCAGCAAACAACCAAAAGGAAAAGCAGCGAATCCCGCACAAACAAGCCAAACAAATGAACTCAACAGAAAAATGAAAGCCTTGTCGCCAACCGCAAGTGGATCAGGCGCCAACCATCATTGCGTCGCTACATTGGCCAGAAGCTCGGACTCAACAACAGTAATTGATAAGGGCAGTCAACAGAATTGCCCAAACATGAGCTCGGCAACAATTAGTAAGACACCATGCCAACAGCACTCGTCCGAGAAGACGTTAAACTAAGCTAATCACCATCAATCGTCCGCAATGACGTTAAACTAGCCTAAGCCATCAACAACTGTCCGAAACGCTAATCACCCGGCTGCCACGAGTCCGGAATGACGTTAAACTAGCAAAGCATCGGCCAACCCACACAACAATCGTCCGCAATGACATTAAACTAAAGAACCAACCAAACAACAAATGTCCGCAAAGACATTAAACTAGAAAAGCAAACAACACATGTCCGCAATGCCGTTAAACTAGAGAAACAAACCACCCCCAAAGTCCGCAATGACGTTAAACTAGCAAAGCATCAATTGTCCGCAATGACGTTAAACTAGCAAAGCACCGGCCACCAAGCAACCATTGTCCGAAAAGACGCTAAACTAGCAATCCATCCGACGGTCAGGGTCCGAAATGACGTCCAACAAGCAACGACAAATGGTCCATAAGGACGTTAAACTACGTCACCAATTCAAGCAAAAGCACTCGAGCATGCAGCTGACAGCACGTTTCCGGAAGCAAATTCACATGTCCTCAACGATTGAGGAGGTTCAGCAGCGAATGAACCACAACAGGCCGCAACCGCGGAGGTCACAACAGAGGGGACTAAGGCCAACTCAAGCGCCTAAAATATGCCAATCCGGGATCGCACAGTACAAGCAGGGTCGAGGGATCCGCCTTCACCCTGCGTCTTCTGCAATGGCACTCACTGGACCACGACGACGACTCAGCGAACAACCCTTGCAACGAGAGCAAGGACACGAATCCAGTACGTCACCAGGGCGAGAACGCAGACCACGAAAGAGCCAACGACACGCCCCAGATCGCTCCCCCGCCATCACTCACTGCTCAATGGCTCAACCTGGCAATTGAGCTCTTCGCAAAAATCATCAAGCCCGAGCAGATCACCTTTGCATGGCATTGCTCCGTAAAACGCACCACGGAGCGTTATTACACTAATCTTTTGGCCGATAAGTTCGTCACCATCGAGAAGGAATTTCCACCGGTCAACAAGCGGATCTGCAAACAAATGGCCATTCACCAGGAATGCCCATTCGCCAAGTCTGAAATGACGAATCACGAAGCACAATTGTGGTCAACGAATGACGAATTGGAAGTCAACTTCCCTGGACCAATCGCCGGACTTTTCAAAGGCGAACAAATCAGCACGGCGACAAACTGTTTGCTCAACCAGCAACACTTTTCGTAAAACGGCACAATCTGCAGATGTTTTCGCCAGTCCACCAAGTTCAGAACTGTCAATACGCAACCGAATTCTGCCAACTGTCCGACAACTCAACCCTGATTTGGAAATCAACCTGCAATGGCAACGAATGCCAAACATGCGACTACGAGAAGGCGGAAGTCATCAACGGAAAATTCACTGCGGCCTACGGAGAATCAATGGCCACTTGGATCTCCGAAGATCACAAAAAGGCATTAACTTTCGCCAAAAATGCGCCAGAACTCATCGCCTGCGATGGCACACGCATCGTCATGTCCGAAAAGAACTTCGGAATTGCCAAGGAGCAATACGACGACATTGTCAGCACCACGACAAGATGGAAATAGGCATCCGACCAGAACAGCTCGCATCACAGCTCTCGGCATCCCAAGTGGCAACAAGCGTTGCGTTAAATCAGCTCTACACGAGGGAATGTCAGCGAAACACGAGGGCAGCCAACCCGACTCTCCAGGCCAGACGCTTACTACGGCAACCAAACATCCAAGCTCGTTGGATCGGCGAAACGACAATGGAAGTGTTTCCATGTGTCAACATTTCGCTACAGGACATCTCATACAGGCCAATGAATGACTGTCGCCTCTACATTCCCGTGACTGCGCACTTTCCCGACCGAGCGATCGCAGCTTTCTTGGATCCGGAACTTCGCATCATCTCGCTGACAGCACAACAGGCAAGCTGTAATAGCTACCGGTTCCATCATCTTCAACTGCGAAGCAATCCCAACATCTGGTTATGGATTGACTCTCGAACCGGCACAGCACGACGAATGCCGAAGGACTACGTCCACGAATTGTACGAAACAACGATCAACCAAACGAATAGCAATTTGGAACTTCATCCATTGATCTTCCACGCATGGCAACTCGACAATGAGTCTGACGCGACACGCACATCAACGAATTCATCAACTCGGAGCAGTTCAAGGACAAGCTGGAACAGTACATTACGGCAAGGACTGAAGCTTTGGGCGCGTTGAAGGGCGGAATAGAAGGATTCACCATGCGCTGGCTAAAAGGCCTGATCGACGAAGCAATACATGGTGGATTCGAGTCGCCTGCGTTTATTCAACCTTCCTCATGCTGCGCGACATTGTACTCCCATGCTCTCTGGCGTATTTGCTCAATCCCATCCGAGTGACTCTTCTCAGCCTCGTTGGAGTACGTCCGCACCCGACATTCCGACCCACCGTTTCTAAACCACTTGGGATCGAAGAGGGAATGCCGCTGCGTGAAATGCCACGAACCCCTAAACCACCAGCGCGCAGGGCAGAGCACCGATCCATGTCACCAATCAAATTGGACATGATTGCCAGAACGGCTCGGTACCAACAACCACGAACACAGAGCCATCTCGACCTCACAGAAGACTCGCCCTTTGGGAGGCCGAGACGAAAAGAATTCTGACGGGCCCCATCCTTTTTCGCGCCGGAATGTCGGAATTTTATTCCTATCGCCGATCAATGATCGGCGGAATTAAGAGAGAGGAGGCCCTTCACCAATCCCCCGCCCGCCGCGCGACATGTTTTCGCCGTTCCATCCCTCTGTCCCCCTTTTCCTTCAAATTGTCAATTGTTTTTGTGTGTTCCTCCCCCGCCCCGCGCACAAATTAATGACCAATTTGTCAAACCGCAACTTTTCGCCCCCCGTCCCCAACTTGGCGAATCGACTCCAAAGAACGATGAACCCCCAAATTCCTGTTTTCCGTCAATTTTGTCCCCTCGCTCATTTTGTGGCCCCGTTTTTTATCATTTCCCCAATTTTTGGCCCGTCCCCGTTCTGCTCAATTTCACCATTTTTTGTTCAATTTTGCTCGTATTTAATGCGACAAATCCCCACCAATTCCCACAATCAGAAGCACCAGCAAAGGCAAGCAATGCCTCTTCCGTCCCTCTCTCAGTCCCCCTCATTTCATTGTCCTTTTCCCCCGGCCCAATTGTCCGTTCCATTTCTGTCATTCACCCGGTCCCCCTCATTCAATGATCAGTGATTGGCCCTTCACTTCTGTCCCATTTCGCTGTGATTTGCCCCAATTGTGATCATTCTTTGACCCCCGGTTTTTAGTCTTTG
Source organism: Heterodera glycines (assembly GCA_004148225.2). NCBI lineage: Eukaryota > Metazoa > Nematoda > Chromadorea > Rhabditida > Heteroderidae > Heterodera > Heterodera glycines. Next base: position 2,896,922 of record CP049709.1, read on the forward strand.
TTCTGTGGCCCCGGTGCCCTTCAATTCTTTCCCATCCCGGTCCCCAATTCATTTGTGATTAATCCCCCGGTGATGGCTTTTTTCCTGTGATCAATTTGTGATAATTTTGTTCACCATTTCAAATATTTGGTTTAATTACCCAAGTTTGAGTTTGAGGCTTTTTCCCGGAATAAATTTTACTTAATCAATTCTCGGCATTTGATTTGGCCGGTCCTCGTCCCTGCCTGCCCCTGACCCCCGCACCGGTAGAATTCACATTTGGCCCGACCCAGAGCAATCGGGACATTATCATCAATTTGTTGTTTTTTTCTTCACAATGTGTCCATGTTTGGCTATGTGTCACAATTTATTTTTTGCTATTTGGTCCTTGTTCATTATGCTAGTTAATTAAATTATTAATTAAAATAAAATAGTTTTTTAAATAAAAGCGAGCACCTGAGACATCCGTTGCAATTATCGCAATTGTCAGTGAATTGTTATTTTCATTTTTGCCGCATTTTCGTCCATATTTTGGGAAAGAAATATTTTTATTAATTAATTATTTAAAAATTTTGATTGAAATAATTTTTTAATTTTATTTTTAATTTTTTTTCATTACCAAATTATTTCTTCAATTTCCTAATTATATCATAAATTAGGCAAATTTTCTTGCTAATTTCGGCGAGATCAGAAATGGCACACTTATTAATTAGGCTCATTAGATCCTTTACCTTGACACTAAAAATGAGTTGGACAGCATTTATTCCCCGTTGACACCGACTCTTCCGACAGATTTGAAGTTGATGACGAAATACGATTAATTTTTTCAAAAAAATATGTTGATTTTGAGAAAATTAATAAAATATTTGAAATATTTAAACATAAATTGTCCTGTTTTTGCATATTTTTGTCATGGTTTTGGTCAATGCAAAGCTTTTCATTTTTTAATGGGTAATGCTTAGCGTTTGAAATCATTTCCTAAATTCATTAAAAAATATTAATTTTATATAGAGTTGAGCGGGACCGGGACCGGGGCGGGAAATCCCGGTTTTTTCAGGTCCCGGTCCCGGTTTTTGGAAAAACAGAAATCCCGGTCCCGGTTTTGCCAGTCCCGGTCCCGGCGGGACTAAATAAGCACTGGTAGTAATGGGGGTCTGGGTGAGAAAAGAGAAGGGAATTGGTGAGGGATCAGAAATTTTTGATAAAAATAAATTAAATTATTTATTTTCATTTATAGCATCTGTGCATCTGCATAAGTGGTCAAGTGGCTAAACTTTATAATAATTTTTCTAAAATCTCTTTACATTGTGAATTTATTTTATTTTTATTGAAAATATGTTTATTTTTTTCGAATGAGCTCCAGTAGAAAGTAATAAAATTTTATTTAATCATTAATTTACCAATTGGCAATTATTTTGTCATTAAGATAAAATTATTATTATTATTTCTTTGCAATTAAACAGGATTTCCTTATTTTATTAAGTAAAATAATGATTTATTCAGTTTTTTAATCAGAAAAAAATCATTTAAATGCCTCAAAAAATGAATTGCCATTTAATTGAAGAAAAATAAAATAAAATCTTGAAAATGAAATTCTGTATTTTATTATTTTTATTTTTGATTGCCCTAATTATACCAATTGAATCAGAAAAGAAAAAATTGCAACAGAAATCATTTGGCGAAATATTTGGAGAAAAATGGGAAGAAAAAGAAGAAGAAAAACGAAATGAACTCAAAAAAAGAGAAATAATTGCAAAATTTTATAAAATAAAAGAGAAAATTAAGCAAAAAGGAAGAAAATATTCAGCAAAAGAATGGAGTAAAATTCAAACAAAAATAGCGAAGAAATTGGGGACAAATCGAAATTATATTTATAAATGGATCAAAGAATTTGGTCTTCAAAAACAAATGCATAAAAATTACAAATCAAAAACTGATGAAGAAAAATTAGAAATCGTGCAAAAATTCATTGAAATAACAAATGAATATAAGCAAAAAAGAAAAAAATATGCCGAAATTTGCAAGAAAATTGGAGTTAGTGAATTCACTATTATGAAATGGAAGAAACAATTTGGAATTCGCTGTAAAAGAATAACGGAGGAAGAAAAAATGGAGAAAATGAAAAAATATTGGCAAATAAAAAGAGAAAATCCAAAAATGAGTGAAAAAGAAATTGCGAAAACTGTGAACACTTCTCATCAGAATATTTTTAATTGGAAGAAACAATTTGGAGAAGAAATGGTTCAGAGAACAACAGAAGAAGAAGCGTGAAGTGCCTTGTGCTTTTCAATTTGAAAATATTTTTTTGGATATCTTTTTCAATTTTAGTTTCAGTATTTACTGAATTAGCAACCCCCGTGGTTCTAATTCAGTAAAAACGGTATTTGGGCTGGGATTTTTTATGCCATAAAAATGACCTTTTTTGGCATTTTATATTTTCTTTACCATTATTTTAATTGAATTTAATTAATAAAAAATATTTTAATATATTATTTTTTTTTCATTTTTAATTGCATAAAAACCCATAAATTAACCAAATATTTGGTCATTTTTTGACAAATTCTGTTATCAAATCTCGCTCAAAATTTCAAAATTTTTCCGGCGGCGCCTATCGTCACCGCCGGACCCCGGCTCCCGGACTTTTCGACAGTGGACTTTTCGACAGAAGGACTTTTCGACAGCAAAGGACATTTCGACAGTAAAGGACATTTCGACAGTAAAGGACTTTTCGACAGAAACACAAAAAATAGCGGACTTTTCGACAGTAAACATAAAAACAAATAATTTTTATTAAAATAAATTATATTGCTTGTTAGTTTTACTAAATTTCTTTTAAATTAACATACTATAATATGTATTGCTAAATCATTATTACTAGGGCTAATATTTTTAGGTTTTAACCTAATTTTTTCCTGACTCTCATTGACCTGAAACGCACGAAAAAATGTTTTTTTTTTGGTTGTTGTTAAGCAATTTTTCGATTTCTTAGCATCTATTTTCTAGATTTTTATTTTTTAGAACTTTAAATTAAAAAAACTTATGAATAAAAAGGTAATAAAAACGAAAAATACACCCCCTAAAAGTCGATCAAAAATTTCAAAAAATACATCTTAAGAAATGGAATATTTTAAAAAAATCATCTCCATTTATTTGTTTACATTCTTGAAAAGAATTTTTGAATTTAAAAATTATGTATCTCAATAATTATTTGACTTAATTTGTTGCTTTTGGATAAAATTTTAAGATTTTACACCCCTAAATTTGAAACTTAATTACATTTTACTGTCGAAAAGTCCACTGTCGAAAAGTCCCCTCCTTAAATTTAAAATATTTCTGTCGAAAAGTCCTTTGCTGTCGAAAAGTCCTCTGTCGAAAAGTCCGGCGCCCCGGACCCCACCCCCTCCCACTGTTCCAAAAAAGTTTTTTGAAAAAACATTGCCACAAAAACAGCGATTTAAAAGCAAAAAATTTAAAAGATTGTAAAATTTATTAAAAAAAATACAGAATTTTGGGACTCAGAAAATTAGAATATTGGCACTTTGATGGTCCATCTTCAACTCATAAAAATTTTACTCGAACTCGTCCCCCAAAACGTAAATACAAAATTTTATGGGTACATTTTTGAATATTGGCAATTTTCGTAACAAAGTGCACTTAAATTTTCAATTTTTTTCAAAAAAAAATTTTCACTTGGGAAAAGTCCCGGTTGGTCCCGGGTTTTTTCGCGGTCCCGGACGAAAATCGATGTCCCGGTCCCGACTTTTCTAGTCCCGGCAAGTCCCGGTCCCGGTTTTGTCAAATTTCCCGGTCCCGCTCAACTCTATATTTATAAAATTTCGCTCGTCAAATTATTACATTAGTAATTTTTTTTGCAATTAATAATTTTTATCAAGCTTTATCATTGAGAAATATGAAATTGCATTTATTTGTATTTTTATTTTTAATTGTTGAAATTACAAAAGTTGGAACAAAAGAGAAAAAGCTGCAACAAAAGTCATTTGCCGAAATATTTGGAGAAAAATGGAAGAAAAAGAAGAAAAAGAAAGAAATGAGAAGAAAAAAAGAGAAATAATCAGAAAATTTTATAAAATAAAAGAAAAAATTATGCAAAAAGGAAGAAAATATTCAAAAAAGAATGGAATAAAATTAATTTGAAAATAGCAAAAAAATTGGGGACAAATCGCCAATATATTTATAAATGGATTAAAGAATTTGGCCTATATAAATACAAATCAAAAACTAATGAAGGAAAAATAGAAATTGTTCAAAAATTTATTGAAATGGCAAAGGAATATAAGCAAAAAAGAAAATATTCACGAAAAGAATGGAAACAAAATTATAAAGAAATTTGTAAGAAAATTGGAGTAAGCCGTGAAACACTTAGAAAATGGAAGAAACAATTTGGCAATTGCATAAATTTTGTAAAAAAAACTAATTATTAACCAAATCATATCGAATTTTCCGCGAGAATTGTTATTGTCTTTAAAAAATAGGATTTTTTTTTGTATTTTGTCTGAGTTTTGCATAAAATTCAAGGTCTTAAAATATCTATCAAATAATTCGAGAAAAAAAGAACAAATTAACCATTTTCATTTTGATCGTCGAGGCCATATTTAGGGGCGTATTTTTAACGGTTTTAGAATAATTATGAAAAATATTTTAAAAATTTAACTTTCCTATTCCTATTGACTATTGAATTAATGGTATTTTAAATTATCTTGGATACAAGGGCATTTTTGCCTACATTAAATAAGGACAAATCTTTGAAAAAAATAATTTTAAATTTGAGATTTGATTACATCGAATCAGGACAATTTCATAAAAAAAGGAAAAAATCACAAATCAAATATTTAAAAATAAATTATTTCTCTCCTTTTTAAGCAAATTATCAAAATATTACATAAATTTATGGAAAGCTTATTCTTATTAATAAAAATTTATTCAAAAAAATTAATTATTTAAAAAGGAAATCGATTCCTCCGTTTTTCGATCACATTAATTACAAAATGTGTAATTTGCTTTGTTTATGATTCATTCCAACAGCATAAGAAGCAGGTGCCTTTCTTTCTCCCCTCATTAGACGCAACATGTAGAAACCGTAATTTTGAAAAATACTGACTCGGACCAGGACCTGAATATCCGAGTTCGCTGGCACCGGCCTGGCTTTAATTTTTTGGCAAATTTTGGTTGGCCCCAAAAAGGACTTTTTTTTGTTTAAAAAAGGAGACAAGTTTATTTAGATTTGGTAAATAAAATATAAGCCAGATGTAAATCTATTATATATATATATATATATATTTTTTAATTTTGGCCTTGTTAAATCATATTTATTTTTTGATGAATTTTTGAGATTTTTTTAGGAGTGCAATTTGCTTATTTGACTGACAAAATAACTGAGTATTATATAAATTGTTTTTCGAGACTGAATTTTATTATCAATCCATTATTTCTGAGAAAGTTTTTTTTTTCTATTTTTACTTTATTTTTAAAATAAATAAAATTTTGTGTCCAATTTTCAGGCCCAATTTTGGTGTGATAATTAATGTCGAATATCGACTCGACAAAATCTCGAGTTTCTTTTTGGTATTGGACTCAATTCTCGGGAAACTTTCGGTCTCGAGCAGCACTAATAATAATAATGTCCACTGTGTAATGAACAATTAAATGAGAGTGACTGACCTCCGCTTATCATTTGTTGCTATTCATCTCTCAATTAACTAATTAATTACCTTAATTACCCTTACACAATTGCCAAGGTCACTTCTCTTTCTTGCTAGGTGAGCAAAAGTTTTGGAGCAATTACTACAAAACATTAAACAGTTGTTGCTCTATCTGCAGAATATATTTTTAAATGGCTTGAAAAATATGTATAATATAAAAATTTAATAAAAATAAATAAAAGGATTTTAAATTCATTTTCCAAATTATTCATTCACAATAAATAAAATAAAAAAGTTATTATTTATCCATAAAAATCATAAAATAGTTTATTTTTAAGTTTTTTTTAAATTATATATTTTTGCCTTATAAATTAATGGAAAGAAATATTTTTTGAATTTAAATAAAATTTCCTTTTTTCCGTTTTAATTTAATGCTTTAAGTCACTTGTTCAAAAAATGCCCAAGTTATTTTTACTAATTATATTTTTAAATGCACTGATTTTTGGCAAAGCGTCACAAAATTGTGCTTGGCAGGTCCATAAAATTAAAAAATAATTTTTAAAAAATTAAAAATTTTTTTAGAATTGTAACAAATGGTCCACAAAACCGGGCGCAATCAACGTTCATTTAATTGCTCACACGTAATTATTAGTTGAGATCGGCACAAATGGTCGATCGGTTATTAGGGGGTTTCGGTAAAAAAAAAGTCGAAAAAGCCGAAAAGAAAACCGCGACCCCTGCCCATCTCGATTTTATTAGCACTAATTAATGCATAATTATGCGTAATTATATGAAAAAACCTTAAGACACGACGATTTGGGTTGGCTGAAGACGGCCGACGATTACTACACGGGAAGTAAGTTCAACAAAATTGTTTTATTAATATTAAATAAATAATTAAACGCTATTTTTATTCGGTTAAAAGACAAAAAATTATACTAAAAAATCATGAAAAATTCAAAATTTTCTTGAAGAATTTTTTTTTAAATACCACAATTAATCGTATTTAAACAAATTGTTTATCAAGCTTAATAAAATAATTAAAAATACTTCAAGCCCAAATATTTGATCGAGTTTTTTAATCTATTTATGCTTTATTAAAGCAAAAGCTGCAATTGTTCCGGTCGGTGTACAGTTCATTCTGAATACCGTAATTGAAGAGTTGGAACGGTAACAGATTTTTTAATTCTAATCAATAAATAATTATCGATTTCTCAGCGATCCATCTCGCCGCTTTTCCTACGCTGAAACCGGCTTTTTGCACCGGTGGCTGATTGATCACGGAGAAAAGCAACGCGCGGCATTGCGCCGGCTGATCACTGAGACGGGTGGGACCCGTGATCAGTGTTTTTTTTTATCTTAGGATTAACTCAGTTAATTAAGCTACTGATCAATTTGAAAAAAAAGTTGTTCTCTGACGATAAGTATATATTTAGCTTCTTAAAATTTTTGTTCTTAGTATTTTTCGAATAATTTTAAGTGATCATTAGAGTGTGGATAATATTTTTTTTTTACTTTTCTGCGGCTTTAATTCAATGAGAAAAGCACAAAAAAAAAAAAAAAATTTTCGCCCCTATTTCGCGATTTTTTCGCCCTTATTTAGGCCCATATTGGAATTTTTTTGCCCCTAAAAATTCTCCATAATGATTATTTAACAAAAAAAAAATCTCAAAAATATTTTCAAAAATTTCCTTACGAGACCCCGTTATCTTAGTACAATATGCATTTGCTTGAACTATCTATCCCTTTTACAATCCTCTTGTGTAGGCCAACTTGAACTGATCGGCGGGGGTTGGGCCCAGCCGGACGAGGCCTGCACCCACTATTTGGACATCATTGATCAGTACACCATTGGACTCGACTTACTCAATGCCAGCTATGGTAATTGATAAAACTGCTCGAGAGAGATTCAATTATATGAATATATGCCAAAATTTTGTTATAAAATTGGTTAATATATTGTTGCCTAATTAATTATTAAGGCGATTGCGGACACGCCAAAGTGGCCTGGCAAATTGATCCATTTGGCCACAGCAGGGAACATGCCAATTTGGCCGCAATGGTCGAGAAACATAGTTTAAATATTTAATAAAATAATGATTAACTTATATACAATAATGCATAAGAGCCTCAAATTTTTTCCTGGTTGTAAATTTTAATTGAAAAAAAATTTTTTTTTTAATTTTTTGATTCTCTATATTTTTTCCAGTGCTAATTTTATATTTAAAACTTTTTTTGTTTTATTTAAAAATTTAAAATGGACTGTTCAGATTGGCTATGAAGCACTGTTCTTTTCACGTATGCACTACATTGAATTGGTAAAAAAACACATAAAAAGAGCAGATGAATTTTTTCAATTTTTCTTACGTGTTTTCCTTCCTTTTGCTTCACTCTCTCATTTATCTCTCTTTCTCTTCCGCTTATCTCCAATATCATATTGTACTATTTTTTGGTTGCGCTCACCTCTTTTCCACTCTCCTCCTTTTACACCTGTTTTTTTTCTCTTTTTTTCAGGAAAAACGTGCAGAACAAAAAGCGCTGGAAATGATTTGGAATGTTTCCGATGACATCAGTACCAAAAAAAACAAATTTCTGTAATTTTCGCATTTTTAGAAACAAATATTCTCACCGGCGGCTTTTTGCGCGGGACTTACGGTAGACAAAAAGACTAATTACTGTAGCAAAAAAAATTTTGAATTTTTAGCGGCACCTGACGGATTATGTTTTGATGCCTTATGTGGTTAGAAATATACCGTTTAAGCAAAAATACTTTATATAATAAAAATGGGGAATTAATCATTTTGATTTTTTAATTCCACCGAAAAATCGAAAAAAGATAATTCATTGTTAATTAACTAATTAATTAATTAGATTTTTAATTCTGTCGAAAAATAGAAAATGATTAATTAATTCATTCTCCAGGCAATGAACCAATTGTGGACAATCCTGCCTTTAGCAGTTATAACCTAGACGCAAAATTGGAAAGGTTTTTTTCTTCCAAGCCGTTTTTTTTTGGTTTTCGGTTTTTTTTTAGATTTTACAAAGAAGTGCACAACGAAGTAAATTATTTGAAAAAATATTAAAATATATTTAATATAATTGACACAGGTTTCTGTACGACCAAATTGGCTCAGTGATGAAGTTAAGGTGAGTGAGAGAAATTAATTAGATGATAAACTTATTCCAGTTCTATCTGATAAAAACAATGATTCATGTTCTAAAATTTGAATGAACGCTTAATTTTTCCTGTCATTTTTAGGCTTAGAATTGTAGAAAATTTCAGAATAATTTGTAAGTGTAAATTGGATATCTTCAGTTACCCGGGTTTCACCACAATGAAAACGAATTATTTTTTCATCTACGCTATTGTAACCAAAAGCATTAGTAAAAAAAATTAATTAATTGATTGAAAATTATGTGCTTTGCTCAGTTTTCATTAATTCCGAATAAAAAATGATTTAAATTTAATAAAATGCGAAAAAATTAATTCTAAAATTGACAAAAATTAATTTAAGCATGTGATGTTAACAATGGGCGGTGATTTTCATTACACAAATTCAAATATGTGGTTCACACAATTGGACAAACTGATTGCTGCCGCAAATAAACAGGTAAAAAATTAAATATGAAAATTCAAAAAAAAAATTAAATATATTCATTTAAAAATATCTATTAATTTATTTTACTCCTTAAAATATACACATGTATATTTAAAAATTTTATTTATTAAACTAAATCCGAAACTTTTCCAGAATTTTTAATTGAGAAATAAAATATTTAAACTTTATTTTTTAAGACTCTGTCAAATAATATCACCGTTTTTTACTCAACCCCTGCTTGTTATGTTAAAGCGTTGAATGAAGCACAGCCAAAATTACCAGTAAAATAATGATCTATAAAATAAAAAATAATAATTATTTGAAATAAAATAATGGATTGATTATCCATGAAAAACGAAATTTAATCAAATGTTTCTTTCATTTCTTGATAAAATTATTTTGGCTTTAAATTAAAGTGTTTTGGAAGGTTTCATAATTTTCGATCATTTAAACTTACTACTTAAAAAATATTTAAAATTATAATTTTCAGATTAAATCTGATGACTTCTTCCCATATGCAAGCGCCAATCATTCTTGTGATTTTTAGATCTTTCGATTTTCTAAAAAAAATATTTTTCAATAAATTTTTCAGATTGGACAGGCTATTTAACTTCAAAACCGGGCATCAAGGGACTCATTCGAGCTTCAAGTGCATTTTTACAGGTCATAACAAATTTCTGATTTTTTTTTAAATAAAATTATTTAAAAAGATTAATTTGTCCATATTTTTTTCATATTTTGCGCTTCATAATTTTTTTATAATAAGAAAAATACGCTAAAATCGAAAATGAACACAAAATTTGAATTTTAAAATCCATGAATTATAACAATTTTATTGTTTTCTATTTCTGGCTAACATTCTATTTAATATTAAGTAAATTTAATTATTTTTTATTTGAAACCCAAAAATATTTTTAGAAGAATGTGGATTTAAGCATAATGTAATTAAATTTTAAAAAATTTTCATTTCTCTATTTATTTATTATAATTTTTTTGACAGCTTTCACGCAAATTTGCATCATTTGCCCTTCTGTCAAATGCTTCTAAGCAGTTGGAAAGTTTGGAACAAGCTCAAGCATTGTGCACACATCACGATGCCGTGACGTCAGACAATTAATAATTTAAATTTTAAAATTAAATTAATTAATTTTAAAATATAATTAAAGTGGGACCAGCAAAGAATTTGTGACCCAAGATTACAATCGACAACTGCTCAATGGCTGGCAAGATGCTGAAGTCTTACAAACTTTGAATTCTATTTTTATTTTTATGAAATTTAAATTAAAATGTGTCAGAGTGTCCTCAACGCATCCTTTTGGCATTTGGCCACAAAAAATGGGCCTGCCAATTCAAATCCGTCATTACATTTTTGCCGGCTTAGCAATGAAACTGTTTGCGAGGCCACAAAGTGCAAATTATAGAATAATTAAATTAAATTTAAATCTAATTTTATTCAAATGTAAGAAAAAACATTTTTTTTGATTGATGAGACGAAAAAATTATTAAATAATTTAAATTTAATAGTTTTAAATGTTTTAAAAAAATTTTGAAATTTCCCCAGAAATTTTGCCAATTTTACACTGACTCTGTTCAATGAGAACAGTCAACAATTTGACACAATAATTCGAGTGCCATTTTATCGCCGACGTGTCACAGTGTTTGATGATCAGGAAAAAGAAATTAATGCTGAAGTAAGGAGAAAAAATATTAAAATATTTAAATTTAAACAATTTATTTTATTTTTAAATTTTTTGTCTTCAAAAGTTATAAAAAAATATTGCTTATTAAATTTATTTTTTATTTTTTTCACCATTCCTTACTTTTATTTAATTAATTAATTATTAAAAAATAATAAATAAACATAAATATATTTATATTAATATTTTATTTTTATCTATACGCATTTTTAAATTTTTTTCATAATTTCAATTGTTAAATATAATCAAAAAATATTACTTATTATATTTGGACAGTTTTTCTCGATCATGTTTTTATAATTAATTATTATTTTCATTATTTTTAATTATTTATTTAATTAATTATTATTTTTTATTTAAAAACTAAACATAAATATTTATAATAATATTTAAATGTATCTTTTGCATTAAAAAAATGTTTTTTTTCACAATTTCTATAGTTAAATATAGTAAAATATATTCAAATATATTACGTATTATTTAATGACAGATTTTCATTGATAAATTTTTTATATTTTTTTAATTATTTATTTTTTTGCCATATTTATTCAGTTGATAAAATCATTTTGGCAACCTTTTCCCCATTCTTCGCATCACGATGCGGCCCCATATGAACTTGTTTTTCCTGTTATTGTACCTCCACTTGGCTTTCGCACATATTTTGTGTTTGGAGATGGCCAAAAACGGTAAATTTTATTTTAATAATGCCATTTTTAAATTTAAATGTCAAGATTTTCTTAATTATGCTAAAGAAAAATTATTTATTTTAATTGTATATAAAATAATTAACTATTTCCTATTGTTTAAACTATATTTTGGTTATTAATTTAAAAGATATAAAATAATTTAATTAAAAAATAATTTTAAAAAAAATTTTATAAATTTTTTACATTTAAATTATTTATTATAGAAAAAAAATTATTTGTCCCAGTGAGAAAAACAATCTGAGGACAAGCAAACGAAACAACAATGAACAACAACAAAACCAGCAGCAGCAGCAAAATGATGGTGGTGACGAATTGACAACAATTTCAAATGAAGTAATTAATTAATTATTCAATTTGTCATTTTCTTTGACCTTTTTAATCACATTGTTTTTGCGTCCTTTTGCCAATTAAATTCAGAAGGGCATTTAATAATTAATAAATTTTGTAATTAGTGTAATTTAAAATCCGGAACCCGGAAAAATCTGTCCAGATTCAGGCTCCAACTCCGGGCATTATTATTAAATATGATATAGTTAATACAGTAATCATACATAAAATAGAATAAAAAAAGGGATGAATTACCACTCAGGATTTATTTAGTGAATAAAATTCTTTCACAAGATTTTTAAATTTAGCTAACTTCCGATTTCCATAGCTGTTTTGGGAAAGCAATAATGCCACGCATTGATTGTACGAATAAAAAAAATGTTTTTGTTTTTTAATTTATATAATTTATTAAGTTTTTCCGACTGACTTTTGGCACCGATGGGCTGCTTCAAAGTGTGGCAGATTTACGCCGGAACCAAACTGTTCAACTTCGGCAACAATTCTTGTACTATCATGGCATGTCCAATAATGCAACACCAAGACAGGCATTTTGACTTTTTATTTTGGTTTCAATTATTTTAAATAATTTCATTTAATATTTTTAACTTTATAGAGTTTCTTGTTTACATGTCCTTTTTTGGCATTTGCATAAATAAACACTGCACTTTTTTTGAATTTTCAAAGTTGGCCTAAAAATAAAATTTAAAAAACGAAAAAATTTGAAAATTCTATCAAAAAACTGCAAAAATTTGGACAAAGACTCAAACAATATTGTAGAAAACTATTTAATAAGTGCCAAAAGGTCACGTATAATAAATAAATAAATTATTTTGATTATTTTCAGGCCTCGGGCGCATACATTTTTCGTCCAAATGGCACTTCGCCATTCACTTGCAAAGAGTCCATCCAATTAAGCAAAATTAATGTAATGAGTAAACTATTTAAGAATTTTTTTTTTTAATTTTATAATTAAATACAGAATTTGTTGGTCCAAGAAGTCCGACAAATTGTTTCGCCATGGATAAGCCAAGTTGTTCGACTTGTTGCCGGAAAACCGTACATTGAATTCGATTTTACAGTAGGACCTCTTCCAAAAAATTTGAGGTGGACTAATTAATGAATTAATGAATTTGATATTAAATTGGGCAAATTTATGTTATTTTGGTCTTAATTTAGTGACCTTAAAACAATTGAAGTGATCACACGTTACACAATGAGCGAACTAAACTCTGAAGGAATTTTTTGGACTGATTCAAACGGACGGCAAATGATGAAAAGACGGTGAGAAAACAATTAGCTCATTAATTAAATGATTTTATCGTTTCTTGAAATAATTTGAATTAATTAAATAAACAAATAAATTTATTATTTGAGTATTTAATGAAGTAGAGAAATTTTAGTTTTGACGTGTTTCTTAAATTTGCCATTATAAATTTTTAAATCTAAAAAATATTTAAAGAAATGTAAAACTTTAATTAATTCGAAAAAATTTAATTTTTTCAAAGAATTTTAATGGAAAAATTTTTGACAAAAAAGGAATCCTAAGACTTTGAATCGAAGCATTTTTTTTTAAATTTTTTAATATTTGGGAATTTTGCTTGATATATTTCTTCAAAATCTAAATCTGAGTCTTTTCGTTTTAAAGTATTCCATTAATTAAATATACTTTATTTTTTTAATTTTAAAAATTTTCATGATTTTTGAAAATTTGTGGGGAATGGCACTTTTATGAAATGTACTAGTAAAATTTGAATTTCAGCCGCAATGATTCGTCATTCTTTGAGGGCACCGAACCGGTGGCAGCCAATTATTACCCAGTGAACAGGCAAAATTTAATTACCTAATTAATTTTTTTTTAAAACTTTCCCCAAAATTTAGCCGAATTTATGTACAGGACGACAAAACGCGGATGGTCATTTTGACAGACCGGTCCCAGGGTGGCGCTTCACTGGCGGACGGACAAATCGAATTGATGGTACGGTAGGGGCGGGCGGTAGTGGAAATGGTTGAAGCGGGGATACGGTAAATGCGTTTTCGGCAGAGCATTTATCTGTTTGCCTTTCTTGGACATGCCGTAAACTGTAACAGTTGCAGCGCACTAACAAACAATTTTTAAAAGGGTTTGTTCAGGGCGTTGCCATTCGTCCGTGAATGACAAGGACGTCCTTGAAATAGGACACTCTTACTTGAAAATTTAAAAATATTCCTGAATTCGAGATGTCCTTGAAAAATGAACAAAAAAAAATATTGGATAAATTCATTCTGGCGAAAAATACTATTTTTATTGCATATGATAAATTTTAAGTGTCCTTGAATTTAATGAAATTTTCGCGTTATGTCCTTGGATCGTGAAAATCAGAGAGGGGGGGGGGGGTGAAATGACAAAATTAGGCCCAAAGATTCAGAATTTTTTTGTTTTTTCCATTAGCTTCATCGCCGCGCTTTTTGGGATGACGGATTCGGCGTGGAAGAAGCTTTGGACGAGCCGGGCGAGGACGGCAATGGGCTAATCATCCGAGGCCGGCATTGGCTGTTGCTTGGCGATGCTTCATCGGCCGCGCATCGGTTGGCCAAAAAATTTTTGAAAATTCTATTTAAATATAGTTTATTTTAATTTTTGACCCTTTTCCCTGGAAATGTTCCAAATTGGCGCCCCACAAATGTTGGCATTTTCGCCATTTGTTGATGGAGACATTATGCAATACAAGGCCAACTATCGAACACAGGTGATTGGAATTTATGAAAAATATAACGAATTAAATTTTAAAAATTCACCGAATTCAAACTGAAAATTTATCTCGCCCTCGCTCTCTCTCTCGCCCTCGCTCTCTCTCTTTCTCTTCTCGCTCCTCTTTCTCCCGCTCTCTTCTCTCTCTTTCTTTCTCTCGCCCAGTCTCTCTCTTGCTCTTTCTCTCTCTCTCTTTCTCGCTCTCTCTTTTTATTCACCATAGACAATTATGCTCTCTCTGTTGGTCATTGGTCATTATCACCTTAATTGCTGGACAATAAATGGCCAATAATTTTCGGTGGTGTCGCATGTGTGGCCGAGTGGTTAAGGCGTTGTGAGCGCAGTCACAAAGGGAATTATCCCACGCAGGTTCGAATCCTGTCACATGCAAAAATTTTTTTGATTTAAAAAACAAAGAAATTGTTTTATTTTCTCAATCTCTTTCTCTCTCTCTCTCTTTTGTGTTCACTATATGGTAAGTATGGTCTGTTGGTCATTGGTCATTATCACCTTAAATGCTGGACAATAAATGGCCAATGGTTTTCGGTTTTGTCGCATGTGTGGCCGAGTGGTTAAGGCGTTGTGAGCCTAGTCACAATGGGTATTGTCCCGCGCAGGTTCGAACCCTGCCACATGCAGATTTTTTTTCATTTAAAAATCACATAAATATTTCGTTTTAGTTTTGTTTTAAAAAATCATTTTTAACCTACTATACATCAAAATTAAAAAATTTAATGGACGGTAAAAAGTCGTAAAAATATTTCTTATTTCAAGAATTAGGGTTTTTAGCAAAAAAATTATTTTAAATTCTTCTAATATAAAAAACAATAAAAATGAAAACCTTTTAAATCATTTATGATATACAACAAATCAATAATTAAATAAATCACAATAAAAAAACAACAAAAATTTAAATTAAAAAAATTAAATTATCGTTAATAGAAAATGGCAATTTGCCAAACATTGTGTGTAAAAACATGCAAAAAAAAAAGAAAGAAATTCTTTTTGGATAAAGAATAAAAATTAGAGTTGTACGCGATCGGGGTCCACTGTGTTTCGGCGCTCCCGTTTCGGCGCCAGCATGTTTTTGGCTATAACTTTTTTCTTTGTTAACCAAATCCAACATTGTTGGTGTCGTTCGAAAGCTTAATCTATTTAGAAGCCTTTTCTAAGCTATTGCTTTGCGATTAGACAATTATCAAAACAGTTATGCATGAAAATTGCGAAAAGTCGAAATTTTTGAAGTTTTTTCTTAATAAAATTTTTACAGGCTTGAAAAACTTTTCGTTTTTGATAAGGCTAATAGAGCATCTTAAGAGCTTTCGAATGATACCAAGATTGTTGGATTTGGATGCCAAAGAAAAAAGCTTAAGTGGAAAAACGAGCTGGCGCCGAAACGGGAGCGCCGAAACGCGAGCGCCGAAACGCGAGAGCCTAAACACGAGCGCCGAAACGCGTGGGTCCCCGCGATCGGGACTGGTACTGAAAAAAAACGTACAACTGAGTACCAAGTCCCGGTTTTGACCGGGACTAGTCCAGTTTTTCCAGGTTTTCCCAGCCAAAAAGTCCCGGGTTTTCAACCCGAAAAATCCCGGTCCCGTACAACTCTAATAAAAATCATTGGGAATTGACTCCCATTCTTCGAAATGAAAATATCCTTTTTTGTACTTAAAAATTTCAAAAATTCAACATTATAATTTAAAAAAATTCCACTAGTTTTCCGCTTTGGCACATCCAGTTTCGCCAAAAGTTCACATTTTGACCATTCGTCCATCGGATGTTGACCCCGTTGACTCCGTGCTGCTACGTCTTGAACATTTTTATCAGAACAACGAAGAAAATTTGGGCACTTTTAACACAACTTCTGAGCCTGTTCAAGTGGACATTCAGGTGGAAATTACAAAAAAGCAATTAATTATTAATGATTAATTAAAATAATTTATTAAATTAATTTCCATTCAAAATTAATTTAATTAAATACAAAAGAAAATGGTAAAAATGAATTCAATAATTATTTTTTTGGAAGAATGAAAAATATCTACTCATTCATTAATTTTTTAGATTAAACATAAGACAAAATAATTTTTTAAATTTATTTATTTTAAATGAGTTCATTTACAGCTTCGAAGAAAAATCAAATGATTACTTATTTGCAAGAGGAAACTTTAAATTATTATTTATTTGTTTAATTTGTTTAATTTATTTTATTTTATTGTTTTTATTTTAAAATTTTCTATCAGAAAATTTTCAGTTAAAACATAAAAACAAAATAATATTATTTTAAAATTTATATTATTTTGTATGGGTTCAATTATTATTTTAATGGAAAATTTTACTTATTCGTAAGAGGAAAACTTTAAAATATTTATTTGTTAAATTATTATTTAATTGATTTTGTTTTTTAATTATTTCTTTAAGAAATTGTTCGCCCCCTTCTCGGTAATTTCCGGTGAGGAGCTGAACTTGGCTGCCAATAAGCTGATGCAACAGAATATTGGCACTTTGATGGTCCATCTTCAACCCATGCAAATACGCACTTTTCGTCTTCAAATTGAGGCAAAAGCAGCAGCGCAATAAATGCCGAAAAATATTTTGGCAAAAATCTCATTTTATGCAAAATAATGAAAATAAATTGTAAAATGAATTTAAAAAAAGGAAAATAAATATGCGACACGAGACACGAGAAAAAAGAGACAAAAATAAAATATGAGACACGAGAAGGAGATGAGAATTTTTTTTATACAAAAATTAATTTTAAAATTTTTCAATTGAAAAAATTATAGGCAAAATAAAGCGTTTTTCTTTAATTTAGAAACAAAAATTAAAACAAAATCTATCTTAAAATTTAAAAAATCAACAATTAATTAAACCAATTTATTTTCAAATAAATTAAAAAAAAGAAAAACCAATTTATTTAAATTTTAAAGTTTTCAGAATTCCTTATTTTGTTTTTAGCAGAGTTATTGTTTTTTGAATATGGCCCCCAAATGGATATAAATGAGCGCATTTTGTTTCAGAAAAATTGGTCGATTTTTAAGAAATTGCTTGTTAAATATGAGTGCCAATGTGGGGGAAATGGCATTTTACGCACATTTTTTGGTCCACGTTACAATTTGTCAAAAATGGCACTTCAAGAATTGGGCTGGTGAAGTTTTAATATATCCGCCGATATGGCACCCAGTGACTATTACTTGTTTGAGTCCTCATCAAATGCCCTTGCAGGCAAAAAACTCGAAAATGCCACGGCATTCCAAAATTGGCTTGATTAAATTCACACATTTATTGACAGGTTTTTACAATTTTTGGCAATTAATAATATATAAAGCAAACGTAACGATAATGACTTGGATTTTGTTTTAAAGACTTTAATTTAGTCGTAAAATTATTTACAATATTATAATTTTAAATACTTTATTATTGCATCATTAGAATAAAAAATAGCAAATCACAAAATACAATTTTCTGTTTAGATAAAAAGTTTTTTTCCGGAGAGCTCAGATGAATATTTTTTAATATTTTGTAGTTTGTTTTATATAGAAAAAGGCAGTTTTTTCATGTATAAATAAATGAATAAATAATGGCCATCAACAATCAAAAAAAGAATTTTATATTTTTTTAAAATAATTTTAAGAATATTTTGGAAAATGAATATGTTATTAATATTCTATTTTATTTTAATTGCAATTTTCCTATTTAATCCATGTGAATCGAAAAATAAAAAATTATTCGGCTGTTAAAAGTAGAGACCGGCGCGGGACGGGATCCCGCACGGGATTTTGCGGGATCCCAGTCCGCAATCCCGCATTTTCTGGAAAATGCGGGATTTGCGTGATTAATCCCGCGGGATCCCGTCCCGCAATCCAATCCCGCAGCGGGATCCACAAATTTGACTTTTTTGCGTGGGATTCTGCGGGATTTCATTGATTTTTTAGTACCCCCCAGGGCTTCTATTTTTCAACCCCCCTCGAGAGGGGTATTCTAATTTAGAGGGGGGGGGGGGTTACTAATTCAGTAAATACGGTATATTGATTATGAACATTTCACCGCAACATGTAGAAACCGTAATTTTGAAAAATACTGACTCGGACCAGGACCTGAATATCCGAGTTCGCTGGCACCGGCCTGGCTTAGAACAAAGCCCGGCGGGCATATTTCAACTTCGAGAAACAAATTCCGACAAAGTCAATTAAAAATGGAATGAGTTTTTCAAACTTGTTCTGATTTTCACATTTGTCCTGAGAAAATGAATAAAATGACGATTTTTTTTGTTATTATAATTAATGTAAAATATTTCTGTTTTGGATTAATAAATGTCCTGATTTTTATGTTTGTACTGACTTTTTTATAATCGATCCAAGCAATAAATTCTCATTTCTTCATTTAATAAATAATTCATAAAGATAAAATTTCCTTTTTTTGAATTGTAAATTATTACTAATATTTATTGCCAATTGAAAATGAAATTCTGTATTTTATTATTTTTATTTTTGATTGCCCTAATTATTCCAATTGGATCAGAAAAGAAAAAACTTCAGCAGAAATCATTTGATGCAATATTTGGAGAAAAATGGGAAGAAAAAGAAGATAAAAGGGAAATAATTGAAAAATATTATAAAATAAAAGTGAAAATAAATGAAAAAGGAAGAAAATATCCAAGAAAAGAATGGAATAAAATTGAAGAAAAAATAGCGAAGAAATTGGGGACAAATCGAAACAAAATTTATAAATGGATTAAAGAATTTGGTCTTCAAAAATACAAATCTTACAAATCAAAAACTGATGAAGAAAAATTTAAAATTGTGCAGGAATTTATTGAAATGACAGAAGAATATAAGCAAAAAAGTAAATATTCACTAAAAGAATGGCACGAAAATTATGCCGAAATTTGTAAGAAAATTGGAGTTAGCCATGGAACAATTTACAAATGGAAGAAACATTTTGGCATTCGCAGTAAAATAACGGAGAAAGAAAAAATGGGAAAAATTAAAAAGTATTGGGAAATAAAAAGAGAAAACCCAAAAATGAGTGAAAAGGAAATTGCAAAAATGATGAAAATCCACCAAAATAGCATTATAAGATGGAAGAAACTGTTTGGATAAAAGAATCATTGAAGATTGAAAGGATGATTATAAGAAAAATTGGATAAATTTGCCGAAAAAATTATCAGAAAAACTATGACAATTTCTAGTTTTTTTTTTTCAAATTTTTTGTATTTGTATTAAAAAAATTATTTTAAATACCCTAAATTTTGAAATTTTTCTAAGTGCAAATAAGTGAAAACAGTCAATTCAAGGATTGGGAGGGTATCACTCAAAATGTTGTATAATTTGCTTAATAAAATCCAAAATGATTAGATTTCACTATTAATGGGCCATTTATTTATTTGTGAAATGATTTTTAAAAAAATAAACTGGTTTTCGAATTAAAATAAACTATAAAACATTACAAAACTCAACTGATCATCAAAAAATAAACCAACTCATTTATTTATTTAAAAATAAGTATATTTTCAATGCCTTACAAAGATTTGCATTCGAATCAGAACAAATTTAAAATTCATGACATTTTTATATTTTCAATAAATCAAATTTTCACATAATAAAATCAATGGAAAAAATTTTATTTACTTTTCTTTATTTAAAAAAAAACATGCCAAGCCAAATACAATACAAAAAACAATTTGGCATTAGCAAGAATAGAATAACGGATGAAGAAAAAATGGGAAAAATGAAAATTCATTGGGAAATAAAAAGTGAAAATCCAAAAATGAGTGATAGAAGAAATAAACGAGGAATGAAAAAGGGATAATTAAATTAAAAAATTGTGGCATTTTGTCGTCCTCCTTATTTAATTTTATTTTCACCCCATCAGTTTTTGTGTTCACCTTATTATATTCATTCTCATAATTTGTGAATCCATTCAAAGATGTCTTTTATGTATATTAAACATAATTTCATGTAAATATTTCCAAATTTCGTCTGACGATAGCGAAATGAAATTTTAAATTTTTAAATCCGAAAATAAAAACGAAATGAAAATTTTTATATTTCATCAAATGATTTCTGTTGCAGTTCTTTCACTTGTGTTCCAATTTGATTAATTTTGATGATCAAAAATATAATTAAAATGAATAATTGGTGGCGTTTCATTTTCTTCAAAAATTCTCATAAATAATTTGATATTTATTTTTCTCAAAAATATAATTTTAACAATTTTTATTTTTATAAATAATAAAAATCTAAATCCTACTGATTTCTTACAATTAAGAAAAAACCTACTTAATCGATAATAAAAAATAATTAAGGTTTTATTAAATTTTATTCCACTGAACAAATTATTGGCAATAATAAGTAAAATAATGATTAATTTTTTTATATTTTTTCCATTAATTCACATTTTATTAGAGTGGTCACCGGAAATGATTAAAATCCTAAATCAATAGTTTCCTTCAGCTTTGTTTAGATGAGAAAGGCAGAAAAATATTTTTTCGCGCGTAAATTCTCCAATTTAACTGCAATAAAAATTATTTACGGAATATGTTGGAATTATTAGCAATTTTTGGTTAATGCTTTCATATTTTTCTTAAAATTCATCAGAAACATGCTTTAAAAACGATTAAGAAAAAACTTTTGGAAGGAGCAAATTTTTTTAAATACGCCCCTAAAAATAGGAATTTTCAAAAGGCTATTCACAAACTTGGGTATGAAATAATGAAATTTCATAAAATCTCTTTAATTTTTCAAAAATCTCTTTACATTGTGAATTTATTATATTTTTATTGAAAATATGTTTATTATTTTCGAATGAGCTCCAGTAGAAAGTAATAAAATTTTATTTAATCATTAATTTACCAATTGGCAATTATTTTGTCATTAAGATAAAATTATTATTATTATTTCTTTGAAATTAAACAGGATTTCCTTATTTTATTAAGTAAAATAATGATTTATTCAGTTTTTTAATCAGAAAAAAATCATTTAAATGCCTCAAAAAATGAATTGCCATTTAATTGAAGAAAAATAAAATAAAATCTTGAAAATGAAATTCTGTATTTTATTATTTTTATTTTTGATTGCCCTAATTATACCAATTGAATCAGAAAAGAAAAAACTTCAGCAGAAATCATTTGGCGAAATATTTGGAGAAAAATGGGAAGAAAAAGAAGAAGAAAAACGAAATGAACTCAAAAAAAGAGAAATAATTGGAAAATATTATAAAATAAAAGTGAAAATAAATGAAAAAGGAAGAAAATATCCAAGAAAAGAATGGAATAAAATTGAAGAAAAAATAGCGAAGAAATTGGGGACAAATCGAAAGAAAATTTATAAATGGATTAAAGAATTTGGTCTTCAAAAATGCAAATCTTACAAATCAAAAACTGATGAAGAAAAATTTAAAATTGTGCAGGAATTTATTGAAATGACAGAAGAATATAAGCAAAAAAGTAAATATTCACTAAAAGAATGGCACGAAAATTATGCCGAAATTTGTAAGAAAATTGGAGTTAGCCATGGAACAATTTACAAATGGAAAAAACAATTTGGCGTTAGCAAGAAAATAATAACGAAGGAAGAAAAAATAGAAAAAATGAAAATTTATTGGGAAATTAAAAAAGAAAATCCAAAAATGAGTGACACGGAAATTGCAAAAATTATGAAAATTGATCAATCGAGCATTTCAAAATGGAAAAAACAATTTGGAGAAGAAATAAATGAGCAATGAAAACGTTTAATCCAAGAGGGAAATCGAAGAGAGCAGAGAAATGAGACATCGGATTCTGATTTTTGAATTTCTCTTTTTTAAACTAAAAATAAATTATTTTTGGATCTTTTTTGGGGGGATTATAAGAAAATATTCTAGAATACATAAAAAATAAATGTGATTTACAGAAGCGACAATTTTTTACAAGAATTTTATGGAAGTTTAATATGCAAATGCTGAGTAATGTTATAGAGATGATATTTTTAAGCTCTAAAAGCCCAAAATAGGCGATAAAATGAAAATAAGCACTAAAAATCTCATTTTTTAGGGTGTAAAATTACAAATTTATTCAAAAAGTAAAAAAAAAACAGAAAATTTTAGACTCGATTCTTAAGGGTGCATTTTTCGTATTTTTATTGCATTTTTGTTAACAAATTTTGGAAAAAAGCTAAAATAGGCAAAAATAGGTTCTTTCAGAATTTTTAGGCTTTTTAGGCACTAAGAATAAAAGCCTAGAAAATAGGCACTAATAACTCGAAAAGTAGCTTAACAACAATATAAAAAACATGTTTTTCGTGCGTTTTAGGCCACGGGGAGCTCAGGAAAAAATAGGCATTTGCCTAAAAATACCATCTATGTACATTTATTTTTGTAGAAAATTTCGACTCCCTTGGCAACCCAAAAAATGTAAAATACGACGATAAAAAGATTTAAAATGAAATTATATAGCATTTTTAGAACAAAACGTCAATTTTCTATAAGGGTCTATTTCTAATTCTTTCTAAATTTAAATTTTTTCAAGTTCCAAAATTTAAGAATTGAAAAATTAGCATTAAAAAGAACCTAATTATAAATTGAATAATTAATTCGATTATTGTACATAATTTACAAAAAGTTCATGAAATTTTAAAGAAAAATTCACAGAGAAAAACAGTATTTTATAAAAAAAAAAATTTCTAGAATAAAAAATATATATAACACATAAAAATTCATAACTTGGCTCAATACAATCAAATAAATATTTCACGGTATCATTAAATAGTTTTAAGTTTTATCTATCAGAATATATGAATATTATTAAGCATTGAACATGCTCTTTTGCCATTTTCATGTCGTTCAAAAATTTTAAACTCGTTAAAATGGAATTTATCCATACATTAATTGTTAGATTTGATAGCCCTAAAATGATTATTATTTTTGGAAAACTTTAGAAAATTTCATTGAACATTTTTTAAAAGACTTCTTGTAATATCGAACTTTCTCAAAATTTTATAGTATTACTGATATTTTTAAAAATAAATTTTCAACTTTTCATAATTTTTAAAGATTTTTGAAATTGAAGGGGAGGGAGTAATTGGAGAAACGCACTATCACCGCTACAAACTCGTTTTTTGAGGGAATTCAATTACTTCTCTTTTTTCTTCACATTTTCTCCATATATTTCAGCAAATGACTTTTACTTACCTATTTATTTTTCGAGAAAATATCCAAAAAATTAAATTTAAAATTTTTTCGGTCCTTAGAGGTCAAAAGGGCCCCTTTAACAGAGAGGGCCGTTTTAATAAGGATTTTTTGAAAAAATGCCACAAATATGACGTAACCTCAATGAATTGGATTTTATTTTTACGACTTTAATTTAGTCATAAAATTATTTACAAAATTATAAATTTTAATACTTTATTATTGCATCATTAGAATAAAAAATAGCAAATCACAAAATACAATTTTCTGTTCAAATAAAATGTTTTTTCCTGAGAGCTCAGAAAAATATTTTTTTATATTTTGTAGTTTGATTTATATAGAGAATGGCTGTTTTTTTCATGTATAAATAAATGAATAAATAAATGGCCATCAATAATCAAAAGAAAGAATTTTTTTATTAGTTTTTTAATAATTTTGAGAATATTTTGGAAAATGAAAATATTTTTAATATTCTATTTTATTTTAATTGCAATTTTCCTATTTAATCCAAGTGAATCGGAAAATAAAAAACTGCAACAACAAAAGTTATTTGAAGAAATATTTGGAGAAAAAGAAAAAATTAAGCAAAAAGGAAGAAAATACACGGCAAAAGAAAGGAATAAAATTGAATTAAAAATATAAAATTATTTATTCTGAGAAACATATTAAATATATTGCCGTGGAGGATATGCTGTCAAATTAAAATAATAAATTCATTTTTTTTAATATTTTAAATTTAATTGATTTTTTAGAAATATCTTATCTTTAAAATGAAATTATGGCTATATTTGTTTTTGACATCAGATTTGATCAAATTAAAACAGAAAAGAAAAAATTGGAACAATAATCATTTGATGAAATATTTGGATAAAAATGGGAAGAAAAAGAAGAAAAACAACGAATTGAGAAGAAAAAAAGAGAAATTAATGGAAAATTTAACAAAATCAAAGAGAAAATAAAGCAAAAAGGAATAAAATATTCAGCAAAAGAATGGAGAAAAATTGAAGGAAAAATAGCGAAGAAATTGGGGACAAATCGAAACAAAATTTATAAATGGATCAAAGAATTGGGGCTTAATCAAAGAATACATAAAAGCTATAAATCAACAACAAATGAAGAAAAAATTGAACTTATACAAAAATTCATTGAAATGAAAAATGAATATGAGCAAAAAAGAAAATATTCGCCAAATAAAATTTTATTTAATCATTAATTTACCAATTGGCAATTATTTTGTCATTAAGATAAAATTATTATTATTATTTCTTTGAAATTAAACAGGATTTCCTTATTTTATTAAGTAAAATAATGATTTATTCAGTTTTTTAATCAGAAAAAAATCATTTAAATGCCTCAAAAAATGAATTGCCATTTAATTGAAGAAAAATAAAATAAAATCTTGAAAATGAAATTCTGTATTTTATTATTTTTATTTTTGATTGCCCTAATTATGCCAATTGAATCAGCTAATGAAAAATTACAACCGAAATCATTTGGCGAAATATTTGGAGAAAAATGGCAAGAAAAAGAAGAAGAAAAACGAAATGAACTCAAAAAAAGAGAAATAATTGAAAAATATTATAAAATAAAAGAAAAAATAAAGCAAAAAGGAAGCAAATATTCAGCAAAAGAATGGGGAAAAATCAATGCGAAAATAGCAAAAAAATTGGGAACAAATCGAAAGAAAATTTATAAATGGATCAAGGAATTGGGGCTTAATCAAAAAATACAGAAAAGCTACAAGTCGAAAACAGATGAAGGAAAAATTGAAATTGTCAAAAAATTTATTGAAATGACAAATGAATATAAGCAAAAAAGAAAATATTCGCACATCGAATGGCAACGAAATTATGCCGAAATTTGTAAGAAAGTCGGAGTTAGCCATAGAACAATTGAAAATTGGAAGAAACAATTTGGAATTAGCAGTAAATTAACGGAGAAAGAAAAAATGGATAAAATGAAAATTTATTGGCAAATAAAAATAGAAAATCCGAAAATGAGTGAGAAAGAAATTGCAAAAATATTGAAAATTGATAGAAAAAGCATTACAAATTGGAAGAAACAATTAGTTTTGAAATGAATAAATGACCCAATTCTTTCTTTTTTTTATTAAGACCAAGAATTTGTTTTGTTGAGTTATTTACATATTGAAATTGCATAAATAATTTAATTTTGCTGTTTTTTAAATTACATAAATTTGCAAAATAAAATTAATTAACTAACCAAATCATATCGAAGAATTTCCGCAAATATTTTTATCATTTTTAAATAATATATATATTTTTAAATTTGTCTGAGTTTTGTACAAATATGTAAAAAACTCCCAAAAATCTAAATGTAATTTGGTCAATTCTGCAAAGACTGATTTTTAGGGACGTATTTTCGGTCCCGTCCCAGGCGGGGATGGGTTGCGCGTATCCCTGTTTCCGGGGGGCCAGGCCATTTTCGTACGGCCGTTTTCGTACGAGTGGATATGCCATTTCGTACATATTATTTCAAATTTAAAAATATCTTTAAAATTCAGGATGTCGACTACGGACCGGACCCATATACGGATTTTTATGGATCCGTAGTCCGTATTCCGTTTTTTTTTGGGTCGATTCAAAAACCTAGTATTTCTAACTTTTTTGCCCTGATTTTTTTGTGCATGAATAAAATTTTTTATTTGTACAACATGAAAGCTTTGTATGTTGAGTGCCAGCCTTAACATAAATTCCCCTAAAATTGTACCTAAAAATAATTTTTTTTTTAAGTAGGTTAGCTTTGACAGTTTTTGAGTAATTTATGAAAAATATTTAAAAAAAATTCTTTGTTAAACTTGACTATTTTTTCTAGATTTTGGTTTAATGAGCATATTATAAATTATTTTAAAAAACAGATTTAACAAAAGCTTTTGTCTTAATCAAATTAATATAAATTTTTGAAATAAAATGTTTTAAAAATACGAATCCATCTGATCAGGACAATTTCAGAAAAAAAGGACAAAATCACACAACACATTTATTTGAAATCGTGATTCATCTTAAAATTTCTCGCTTCTTCTCAGTAGCGTGCCATCGAGGTCCCAGGCCTGTTGTTTATATTCTCGACGGGCGTAACTTGGCGGAACAGGATTTGTACTGGCTGATGTTGTCCCGGTGCCATTGGTACCACACGGTCAGACCGTCTTCGTTCCATATTCTGCCTACTGTTATTCATTTCCATATGGTATGGCTGTTGTTGCTGTTGTAATGTTCCTCCCGTGCCATGCATTGAAGTGGCGTCCCGTGCCGAAAACATGTGCGAATATATAGAGGAGAACAGCAATGCTTCGATCGAGCTCATCAACTCGGACAAAGGGCCAGTGCCAAGCGATGAGCCGGCACCAAAAATCTGCGAAAAATCATTTAAAAGAAATGAAAAAAATAAATATTTTATTTAAAACAATTAAAAAAATAGTTATAAATCATATTATAAAAATAAAGCAATTATATTTTATAAATTGAAAATTCAAACTAAATTAACGAAATATCATTTACAGTTATTTAATATGTATTTAATATAAATTGTTAAAATAAAACACGATTAATTCATTTATTAAAATGAAAATATGTATTTTTAAAATAATTTATGACAAATATATTTCTCTACTTACTCTTTCCCAAATAAATGGAAGAAAATGCGGCAAAAATGAGAGGAACAATTCACTGACAATTGCAACGGATGTCAGCAAATTATTCTAAAGAAATTTTAATAATATTTTAGTTTTTCAAGAAATCTCTTTATTATGTAAATACCGCGCGATTGGCACGACGAATTTGCAATTGTCCAGCATTGTTTAACATTTTTGCTGTTGACGCCATTTTACGATTGGACCGATAAAAAACCACAAAAAACCAAATGCCACTGATTGTGTTCAAAATGGCACAAAAGGCGCGCCATCCAAGGTACAATTGGACGGCAGTGCCAAGAATGCAGCCGAAAATTTCACATTCTAAATTAAAAAACGAATATTAGGGTATTAAAAAAAACAAATCTAAAATATTTTGTTTAATAATTAATTTTTGTTTTTTAAATTGGAAGAAAAGACGCGGGAGGTTCGGGAATGGCACCGTTCAAATGCCATGGGATATCTAACAATGTGAAGAATCGCGAAAATTGGGGCCGATACCGCAACCCGAATGCTTAAATACCCATCCTGACCCACCCGTCTTGGTTGGCACTGGCATTGCCGAGAGCATTCCGATGAAGTTGAACAGAATGCCAACCAACAAAGCGCTAAGAAAGGACAGCTTCAACACTCGCTTGATCTGATAGCCATAATTGTGTCCAAAGCGTATGATACAAATTCGGTCAATGGTCAAGAAGAACACGGACATTGGGATGATCGAGAGCAGCAAATGTGCCGGAAGCGCAATGGAAAAAAGTGTGGCACCATTGTAAAGCGTACCTGAGAAATGCAATAAGCTTATACTGAAATGGTTCCAGAGTTTGTAATTTTTAAATTGTTAGCCAAACCTAGGTTTATTTAAACTAATTTTTGTTAAATCATATAAATGAATTTTCAAAAGAAAAATTCTTACACGCAAATGCGGAGTTTTATTGCCTAATTAGCACTTTACTTTTTTAATGCTTTATTGATGTCTTTTAAAACTTGGAAATTTTAAGATCAATTTTAAAATTGGAAACAAAAAATAGGATCTTTTAAACTAATTTTTGTTAAATTATATAATGAATTATATAAAAAATTTTAAAAAAATAAATATTTTTCACGCAAATTGCGGTGTTTTAATGACTAATTAGCATTTTCATTTCAAGGAATGATATTTAAGATTTTTTAAGCTTAATTCGCTGATCATTGATCACTAGGGATGGCAATCATATGGATATCCATATTTTTTCCTAGACTGTTGAGGGCCTGAAACGCACGAACAACATGTTTTTAGCTTGGTTTGAAGCTTCTAGGATGGGTTTCCATATCCATATTTTCCATATTTCGCGATTTATGAATGCACGCAAATGCGTAGTTTTATTGCCTAATTAGAATTTTGCCTTTTAATATTTTAATGGTTGATTTTGGAGACTTTTAATTCAAACATATTTCACTGATCAGTGATCACCTTCCGTTGGGTGCCAAACAATGATTGCATGAATTTCATATGGTAACAGCAAAAGTGCGGCACACAACCAATTGACCAACAATGCCATGAAGAACAACGAAATATTCTTGCGCACATTTGAGCGAAGGATTAGGAAGATTTGCACAATTGCAACCGAGTGGAAAATGATGGCCAAAATAAATTCGGCCAAAACAAAATAGGAACCAGACATTTTTAATGAGTGCGCTAAAATCAGGGATAATTAATTAATGCATGAATTAATTAATTAAAATGGATATCAATAGGAACCGGACCTTTTTGAAGAGGGCGCAAAATCCGGGACAATGAATTAATTAGTGAATTGAAATGGGTATTAAGGTTATTAAGGTGAAAATGATATTTGGTGTTTAGATATCGGAGAATTTTTGCTTATATTGATGTTTTTGAAGGGGTATTACAGGATTTTTTTTTGAAATTAAACTGCAGATTTTCGGATTTTTACTTTTTTGGATAAAAATTATTTAATTCATATAATGAGAATTTTGAAATATTCAAAAATTTTTAATTAATTTAAATGATAAAAGTGCGCATACTTTGTGGAATTTTGACTTTATTAGTTTTTATGAAAAAAGGTACAAAATTCTGTGTCAATTAAATTGTGATCAATAAATCTGTGGGAACATGTGGCAATTCTTAAAGTTTTTACGTGTAAATTAAAGCGGTAATTTAATTGCACCAAATAATATTTAGATAATTACGAACAAAAAATTATGGCAAATGATTATTATTAACATACTAATTAAGGGCTTGAACACGGACGAACAACTGAATAGAAAAAGAAAAATATTTCAAAATTCTCTTATTATTCAGAAGACTATTTTAAAATTTGTTTTCCATTTTTCAGAAATTAATTTAATTGCAAAAAAGCACTTACAAAAAAATGAATATTTTGTGCAATTTTATTTGGGAAGATAATTTTTTCTTATCATAAATTAAATGAAATTGAGTTTAATAATGAGTAAATGCCAATTGACAATTTTGCCTCCCTTTAAATAAAGCAAAATTAAATTATCCCAAACACATAAAATGCCATTCATTCATTGGACAAAATTCTTATAGCTTTTTCTTCGAGTGCCAAATTTAGCAAAATGAAAAATGAGTTTTCGCTTTTTTTAATACAAGCAATTGCAGCAATAAAATAATACGGTAATAATGAAGACATAAATCTACAGAAAATTCTCACAATTCCAAATTAAGAAAGCAAAACAAAATTTGCTTACGTATGAAGGTTATTTTAATAATGGGAAAAAATTGTTTATTATTCAATTAGATGTATATTTTTAGCCATACCAATGAATGAAAATTAAAAAAAAAATTATTTATTCAAAAAATGAGAATTTTGAAATATTAAAAAATAGAATTTAATTTAATTAAATAATAAAAGTGCGCACACTCTACTGAAAGTATGACTTTTTATTAATTTTGATGAAAAAAGATACAAAATTTAGTGTCTAGTAAATTGTGATCAATAAATCTGTGGGAACATTGGGCAATTCTTAAGAATTTTTACATTTAAATTAAAACAGTAATTAAATTGCAACAACTAATATTTATCACACTAATTTAAAAGGGATAATTATGAGCAAATGATAGATAGCAAATGATTATTAACACACTAATTGAGGGATGTTCAAATAAAATTGAGATAAAAAAAATAAATTATTAGCACGAATTAAAGGAAATGACA
The DNA here is from genome assembly GCA_004148225.2 of Heterodera glycines. Taxonomy (NCBI): domain Eukaryota; kingdom Metazoa; phylum Nematoda; class Chromadorea; order Rhabditida; family Heteroderidae; genus Heterodera; species Heterodera glycines. The sequence continues at coordinate 2,927,606 of CP049709.1, forward strand.
CAAATGTCAAGTTTTTCACAATAAAAGAAAAGTCATGTTCGCTTTGTATAATACAATTTTCGAAAAGTATCACGAATTTATTAAATATTCGAATTTTAAATTAAAATTTATTTGTCATTAAAATAAAGTTAAGGAAATTCTGCTCTTACCTAAAGTTGGAATTTTAGGGAGAAATTTGTATTAAAGCAAAAAATCCAATTATTTTAATAAAATTCAAATTATTTTTCCGTTTTCAAACAATTTTTATTTTTGAAAAGCATTTAAGAAATCTTTTTGGCCAATCTAAAGCTCGGAACTGAATAAAAATAGAAACTATTTCAAAATTCTTTCATTTTTGCAGGAGGAAATTTGGCAAATTTATTTTTTACTTACCTAAATTAAAATTGCTTGCAAAAAACCATTCCCATAAATTAATATGTTCTGCAAATTTATTAAGGCAATTATTTATTATTATTATTATTATTATTATTATTATTATTATTATTATTATTATTATTATTATTAATTAAATGGAATTGAGTTTATCAAATGAGTAAATGCCAATTAGAAATTTGCCTTCCTTACAATAACCAAAAATAAATTATCCCACAAACATAAAATGCCAATCACTCATTTGGAAAAATGCGTAAAGCTTTTTTCGAGATGCCAAATTTGGCAAAGTGATTTAATTAACGTAGATGATAAATGTAGTGAAATTTTGGCATTATGGCTTTTAGTAATTTTTATGAAACAAGGTAAACCAAAATAAATTATCCCACACACGTAAAATGCCAATCACTCATTTGGCAAAATGCTTAAAGCTTTCTTTGAGATGCCAAATTTGGCAAATGAAATTGCATTTTCGCTAATTCATATGCCAAGAAAATCGGAACAAAATAATATGGGATTTTTATTAGTTAATTTTGATTTTGGGTAAACTCTATAAAAATTAACAAAAAAATTTCCAAAAATCCTAAGCTTAATTTCTCATTCATATTTTTTCTTGAAAATATAAATTTATAAAATATATATTTCCAACAAAAAACAGAGTTTCAAAGCCATAAAATTCTACTGATTAATAGAATCTACAGAAAATTCTCACCAATTCCGAAAATGAAATTTTTTAAACATGGAATTACTGTAAGAAATTTTCATTGTAAAAAA
>CP049709.1:2929885-2972951 GCA_004148225.2 Heterodera glycines
TTTTTGTTGTAATCAAATTGATTTCTGTAAAATTAAATATAAATTTTCAAAATTTTATTTTGCAAAAAGGAGAGAATTTTGAAATAGTTTTCTATTTCATTTCTTTTTCGGGCTTTAGATTGGCCAAAAAAGATATTTGTTTGATTTTTAAAAATGAAAATTTTTTGTACAATCAAGATAATTAACTATTAAAAATTTTCTTCTATTACTTCGCGATTTTAGTTCGGAACATTTTTAAAATAAATTAGGCATTTGTAATTAAGGATCTTTTTTAAAGAATTAGATTCATACACTACTGATCATCAAAATTGTAATGAAAGTAGGGAATAAAAAAATAAATATTTTCTGATCAGTAGGGATAAAAATGTTTTTAACCGTGGAATACTTTAGTTTTTATTTCATTATAATCTTTTTAAAATTAATTGAGAGATGGATGAAACAATTTGGCATTAGCCGTAAAGAATAACGGAGGAAGAAAAATGGAAAAAATGAAAATTATTGGCAAACGAAAAAAGAAAATCCAAAAATGAGTGAAAAGGAAATTGCAAAAACTATGAAAATTCACCAAAATAGCATTTTAAAATGGAAAAAACAATTTGGAGAAGTGTTTCAGAGAACAGCAGAAGAAGAAGAATGAATTGTTTAAAAGTTATTTTTGGTGTTTTTTTCTGTATTAATTATGCTAAATTATAAATTTCATTATTTTTTTCAATTTCTTCAAATGCCGAAATTGTAAGAAAATTGGAGTTAGTTGCTTAGTTAATGAAAAATGGATGAACTAATTTGGCATTCACATACACGGATTTTTCAAAATTTATAGTCATTCAGTGAATTGGTTATTATTTTTTGAAACTTTTGAATTTAATTGCTTTATTTGACTCGGCTAATTGATTTATACCATTGAAAAATGGGGTACAAATGTTTAGAAAAATATTAAAAAATAGCTGACATTTTTAAATTAGTATAACGACCATTTTCATAGGAAAAAACATTTTGAAAAAGAAATAATAACGGAGGGGTGAAATCGGAACAGCTTCTAAAATAAATAGGAAAAATTAATTGACTTATTTTTAATGTTTGGTTTCTTATAATTTTAAAGATATAGAAATATTTTTTTAGAAAAAAAAGTGAAAAACAACATAAAATTTTCTCATTTTTCAAATTAGAATAAATAATTCTCGACAAACTTCTGTTCCATTATGCTCATTAATTATTTTTCTAAATTATCGGCTTATCAGTGACTGATATTGTGGCTAATTTATTGATCCAAAGTCGAATTAAAGCAGCATTTGTTTGGTGGGTGCTATGTCGATACTTAAAACCCATCATAATGGGCGATACTTAAAAAACCATCATAATGAAATTTGGGCGATACTTAAAAAACCATCATAATGGGCGATACTTAAAAAACAATCATAATGAAATTTGGGCGATACTTAAAAAACCATCATAATAGAAATCAATATACCTTTAATTAATTACAGGTTCATTTTATTAATTATATGATTACAATTTGAAATTACATGAGTTAATTACAATTTTAAACCAATTATCCCTTTTATTTTTATTATTTTCCTCAAATTCACACATTTTTATTTGGAGTAAAATTTCCCTTTTATATTTTATTGCTTTCCTCAAATTCACACATTTTTTATTTGGAAACTTTAATTTTAAAAAATATTTCAGCCTTGCTTAAGGGCAAACAACAAGCATTTTAAGCCATCAACTATTTCAGCCTTGCTTAAGGGCAAACAACAAGCTTTTTAAGTCAACATGGAGAAATGTTCAAAGGTCCATCCATCTTTGAGGCGTACCACAAGAACACTGCGATCTGTGCAGCTCTTGTGTGTCGTTTTCGGTTGCCGTTTTTATCTGATCCAAAAATTTTAAATTGATAAATTTTTTGATTTTTTATACCAAAAAAACAAATGCTTTCAAGGTTTGCGATTGACCAACGCTGGCCTATCTGTTGAAACATATACTCATTGTTAAAATTTTCTAGGGTGATCGAGATGTCTTGATCGCCCAAAGTGAGTGTCAAAGGAAAGAAAACCTTTAACTGTTCCTTATCTAAATTAAAAAATTAGGATTTTATAGTTTAAAATTAATAATTAAAACTATTTAAAATGAATTTTTAAATTATTTTAAATTAATATTTACATTCGGAACCATTTTCCTTAATGGTATAACCAATTATTACACCAGTTGCGACTGATGCAAGAATAATTGGAGTCAAAGCAACACCCACAGCAATAGCAATTGTTGCCAAGCCAAGTTCGCGTTCATTACGGGCTTTTTTTAAATGTATTTTTTTTTGGCAGGGCAAAATGAGGGAATAGAATCAAATAAGCAAAAATAAGGCACGAAAAATTTTTCATTTTTAATTTTATGGGTACTTTAAAGCTTTCCTTTTATATGGTAAATTCAAATGCTGGGACAAAAAAAGAACCTACGTAAGTAACTCAGACACAAAAAAGTACCGACGTAAGTTAAACTTAAGCTCAATGTTCAAAGAGAAGCTATTGTTGGTTCTTTAGCCTAACGGAAAAGCAATTTTAAAAAAGATCACAAAGCAAACAAATGAATATTTATTTACGGAATAAGGAAAAGAAAAGACCAAAGTTTTGAATAAGAGCGAAATTTTAAAAGAATTCAATTTTTTTCGGATCAACAATTGCTTCAAAATGTCCGCTATTATCATAATAAATAAATAGTGATTTTGTATCAGGTTTTTGCTTTGATAGAATCTAAAGATTAATATTATTTTTTTAACAAAATGAAAATTACTGAAATAGCGTCCGGAGAATAACTAGCCCAGGCATATTTGATTGAATTCTTATCATTTTGAACATTTGGACTGCACACAACAATATTTATATTAAAAAGTTTAGCAGCTGTCAAAAAATCTATGTTTGATGCCCATCTGAAAGTTTCAGATGCATCCATTGCCGGAGTCTTATGATTTTGTATATATTCTTCTAGTTCATTGATTTGGGGATAAAACATTTGCCACCAATTTCGGTTTTCAATCTAATGGTAACGCAACTATTTTTCTTATCTAAGTAAAAATTAATATATATTAATTAGCATACATTTTTATTATTTTTATTTACCCAATTATGAATCGCTCCTTTATTATCACTAAAATATTCACGGTTTAAATTGACCATATATGATGTTGTGTTTCTATAAAAAAAAACCAATTTACCAAATATAAAAACCAAACTTTTTTTTCCATTAAAGCAAAAGCTAATGGAATCCATTCTCCATCTCCTTCAGGTGCAGTACCAAGAGTGAACTACATTATATAGAGCTTATAACGTCAACTAAATTAATTTACCAATCCGTGAACAATATATAATTACAATAAAGGCTTTGGAGCAACTTCAAAAGTTCCATCCAGGACAAGAATAGAACAATGTTCGATTGCCTTACTTGCAGTTTTTGTAACAAATAAAATCACACCTTCTCTATTTCGATAATGTACCCATCTAGAAACTTTTTTATTATTAAACTTTATAAAGTCGAACTTATCGTCTTCCGTAAGTTCCTTATCCAAAGCTAATTTTACAGCGCCTAGACGTGTTAATAGTAATGATTCGGGCAAATTATAAGGATCAGTAGAAACTCCATGAACTAATTGCCTTCGCCTATTATAAGCACGCCGGACGTTTTCAAAAGTTGGGTAATGAAATGTTAATGAATCTTGACTTAGTGGTTCAGCTTCTGTTTCAATATCAAATGTTTCTGCTTTTTGAAATCCCTAAAATAATTCATAATTATAGTTAACAATTTATATATTACTTCACGCCATAAACTCTTAGTATTTGCCGTACAGTTTATTATTTTTTTTTCTCTGTTGTCTATCTATCTGTTCTGCTGATAGCTTCTCAATTGGATCGCCTTTACAGTTTGGATGGTGATTTATAGGATAAATAACCATTTCCATATTTTCATTTATTTTGGCATGTGCGATTGTAGGTACTCTATAGGTTTTTAATTTATTTTTGTTGTTCAATTAGCTAAAGATTTTTTACCTGTTATTTTCCGTCCTTTGGATCTGTTGGCATTGCAAACAAGTTATGTAAAAATTCCTTTTATAAATTACTGTCACAACAAACTTTCTCCAATCATTCTCATCTTCAGTGCCAACTAAAAATAATTTTTCATTGAAACGTTCAGAAGTACATTGTCTTGCTATAATTTTAGCGGTTTCCGTATTCTTTTTAATATAATATTTATTTCCATGCGCTATTCTTATTCTTGAAAGATATCTTTCTAAAGTAGGTTTGCTGAGTCCAAAAGTTGTTTGGTTGTTAATTTTATATAGTAATTCATTGACGGTTCGAATTTCGTTCTTTCCATAATTATTCAGTAGATTTTTTATTGTATTATCATAGATAAATGCATCAAAATTGGACGTTCGAGCCCCACCTTTAATATTAAATTTACATTGCTTTTATATTAACATTTATTAATTCATATTTTAATGACGTATTTCCGGCAATTAAATCTAATTCATATTTTAATGACGTATTTCCGGCTATTAAATCATGTAATTAGTTGCGCAAATTTCATTATGATGGTTTTTTAAGTATCGCCCAAATTTCATTATGATGTTTTTTTAAGTATCGCCCATTATGATGGTTTTTAAGTATCGACCCAGCACCGTTTGGTGGCGTTAGGCATCGATAAGAAGAAAATTAAGTGACTTAATTATGCATTTATTTTTTAATTTTAACACGCCACCGGTGCTGCTTAATAGAAATGACCTGAAAAATTGCGAAAATACAGCCCTAAGAATTGAAAAATTCCCGAACAAATTTATATTACATAAATACAATTATATTCCTTTATGTTTAAAATTAATTTTTTTTTAAACTTAACAAACAATACTTCATTTATTTTCTCATATCTTATTGATTAATTAAAAAAATATTAATTTCCATTTTTAAAATGATTTTTTCGCAGATTTTTGGTGCCGGCTCATCGCTTGGCACTGGCCCTTTGTCCGAGTTGATGAGCTCGATCGAAGCATTGATGTTCTCCTCTATATATTCGCACATGTTTTCGGCACGGGATGACACTTCAATGCATGGCACGGGAGGAACATTTAATAACAATGCCGTACAACAACAACAGCAATAACAGTCATACCGTATGGAGATGAATTACAGTAGGCTGAATATGGGACGAAGACGGTCTGACCGTGTGAACCCAATGGCACCGTGCCAACATCAGCCGGTACAAATCCTCATCCGCCAAGTTACGCCCGTCTTAAAATAATTTATAATAACCTCATTAAACCAAAATTTAGAAAAAATAGTCAAGTTTAGTTCCAATTATGTATATTCTGATGAGAAGTAATTGCTATTTTCGCAATTGCATTATCAATAGGGTCGTAAATTGTATGGATCAAGGGCGTAGGCAGGGGTGGGGCTGAGGGGGCTAAAGCCCTCCCCCCCCCCCGAATTATTTTTGGCGAAAAACGGAGAAAAATTTTGCAAAATACACCCCCTCTAATTCTGGATTTCCAAAAAACAAAAATGCACTCCTAAAAATCGGCTGAAAAAAGAAAAATAAACCCTTAAAAATCGAATTTTTGACTTCAGCCCCCCCCCCCCCCGAAGCCAAGGGTCTGGCTACGCCCTTGGTATGGATTAACATATTTTTTCTGTGCATATGCTATGAATAAAGGGGCTCAAAACGGTGCCGGGTCATTACTCAAAAACCATCAAAATGGGCGTTACTCAAAAAAAAATAATGAAATGATTTTTATTCCTACAAATTTTCCATTTTTTAAATGATTAGTAAAATTAATTTTTAATTGATTATGTTTTAATGAAAATTGTATTTAAATTAGCCTAATAATAATTTTTGTTCAATATTTTAGTTATTATGAATTTTTGTGGCATAAAATAGTTAGTTTTTGGTCTTTTTTAATTTTGGTTAAATCCTTAACAAATTCGTGCACTTTGAGCCGACAACTCAGACAATTGTTTTTATATATGAAAACGATTTGCGCCTATGCCAAAAATCGGGTTCAAAATGAAGTTTTTCAAACCCTGATAGCCTAAATAGCATTAAATAAATGATAGAAAATGATTGTGCCTGATAATTTGATAGTCAGTAAATTTTTGAAAAAATCATTAAATCTTCAAATAACATAATTAATGCTCCTAATAAACTAGAGAACTAAGATTTCTTAATTTTAATGCAGTTTAGGCTATCAGGGCTTGAAAAAATTCAACCTAGAATCCGATTTTTGACATAAGCGCAAATGTCGGGGCCGCGAATGTCGCTCAGAATAATCTCATTTTTCAATAAATGAAAATTTTTTGGGCAAATAAAATTTGATTTTTTTTTATTTCCGATATTTTGTTCAAACAAAAAATTCCTATCTTTTAAGGCGTCGATCGGAGAGGGACTCAACGAAATTTCTTAAAAAATCATCCGTTTTTCAATTCTCAAACATTTCTTCTCCAAATTGTTTCTTCCAATTACAAATATTCCTATTTGAAGTGTTCACAATTTTAGCAATTTCATTATCACACATTTTTGGATTTTCACTTTTTATTTTCCAATATATTTTCATTTTTTCCATTTTTTCATCCTCCGTTATTTTACAGCAAATGCCAAATTGTTTCTTCCATTTCATAATAGTGAAATCACTAACTCCAATTTTCTTACAAATTTCCGCATAATTTTGTTTCCATTCTTTATGTGAATATTTTCTTTTCTGTTTATATTCATTTGTCATTTTAATAAAGCGTTGAACAATTTCGAGTTTTTGTTCATCAGTTTTTGTTTTATAGTTTTTAATTATTTTTTGATTTAATCCAAATTCTTTTATCCATTCATAAATTTTGGTCCGATTTGTCCCCAATTTTTTTGTTATTTTTATTTCTATTTTAACCCATTCTTTTGCTGTGTATTTTCTTCCCTTTTGCTTTATTTTCTCTTTTATTTTGTTGAATTTTGCAATTATTTCTCTTTTTTTGAGTTCATTTCGTCTTTCTTCTTCTTTTTCTTGCCATTTTTCTCCAAATATTTCGTCAAATGATTTCTGTTGTAATTTTTCATTAGCTGATTCAATTGGCATAATTAGGGCAATCAAAAATAAAAATAATAAAATACAGAATTTCATTTTCAAGATTTTATTTTATTTTTCTTCAATTAAATGGCAATTCATTTTTGAGGCATTTAAATGATTTTTTTTCTGATTAAAAAACTGAATAAATCATTATTTTACTTAATAAAATAAGGAAATCCTGTTTAATTGCAAAGAAATAATAATAATAATTTTATCTTAATGACAAAATAATTGCCAATTGGTAAATTAATGAGTAAATAAAATTTTATTACTTTCTACTGGAGCTCATTTGAAAATAATAAACATATTTTCAATAAAAATAAAATAAATTCACAATGTAAAGAGATTTTAGAAAAATTAAAGAGATTTTATGAAATTTCATTATATCAGAAAATTGGTGTAAAATGCCAAAAATGAAATTTTAGCGCCAAAAATGTGCTGTTCACGAAAATAATAGAAACTTGAATATTTGAATGCTTTGAACACCTGTGGGTTTCCACAACGGTTAGCCGACTTTTGCGCCGCAGACATTTGCGCCGCGCCATTTGCGCCGCGACACTTCCCAATTCTTATAAGCGAGGACGGAGGCTGTCCATGCGCCGCTATTATGGGACTGATTTTATGGATTTTATCAGCGAGCAAGGAGAGGAAGAGGAAATTGGTCTTAATTTCAAACAGGGAATTGTCCGAGTGGGGCACGTCCAATTGCCCATGATTGCAGCCATTAATATTGAGTGCCGACCGATCGAAGTACGACTTTTGCAAACACACACTCTCCCACCGCTCTCGGATTCCGTTGGGTGGGGACGGATAAACAGAAATTTGAGTCCTGAGGAAACATTCATCACCGCTGAGAGAGAACACGACTATTTTCCAATACGTGTGGGGAAGTGTCTAACAAGTCCCGGGGCGACCCGAATTGTACCACTCCGCTTGTTAAACTTTGGAAATTGTGACATAAAAGTGCACGGGGGATCCCGCTTGGCTGTACTTGAACCGCTTTCAGCTGACACGCATATTAATTGGTTGCGAAAGTGTACAGAAACCGAAGAAAGCATGCTGATGAACGACGAGGAATGGCATAAATTCAAAGCAGAAAGTGATCAAATACCACCGGAAGCCGATTGGACAGATGAAACTCTGGCGTTCCCAAAAAATGGCGAGGCCACCAAGCCAATTTTGGAAAGAATCTCGCTGAAGGAATCAATTTTGAGTCCGGGAGGAATGATAAAATTGAGGCAAATCATCTAAACAATTATTTGTTTTTTTATTATTTTATTTTTCTATTTCATCTCTTTCTCTCTCTCTCTCTTTCTCTCCCCGCCCCACCGATCGCAATTCATTCGCTGACCAATTTCTGCGGAAGCCAAAGCAGAGGGCCAATTCAGAGCCACCATAAGAAGAGTCGAAACAATGACGGACAATGCCAGACGCATTTGTAATTTTTACGCCGAAATAATTCACTAAAAAATGGAATAGCTACAAAACTGAGAGGAAAATGAAAAGAGAAGAGGGGTTTGAAATGAATACCACCAGAAGATATTTTTGCAAATGACCAACACTTTTGGATGTCGAATTATCATCTTTTCACATCTAACTTTTTCTGCTATCCGACCACAACAACGCTGGAGCGATCGGTCGTCGGTTGGGGCAGGGGGCTGCATCTCTTTGTCTCAAAATCATTTTATTTTTTTCCTCCATTTTCTCTCTCTTTAACGTCATTTTTCTTTCTTTTTTTCTCTCTGCTTTTTCCCCTTTTTCACATCGCTTTGTTATTTTTGCCGCGAGAGCGCGGCAATGTCGTCGGTGGGGAATGTGATGAAAAGATGGTCATTGGCCGGGGTTCCCCTTTGGCTTGGGCTTGGAGTTCCTCCACCTTCCTTTGTGTCAGCCCCTCTCATCACTTTTTGTCCCCTCAATTGACCAACTGCCCCTCCCCTTTTTGCCACCCTCAATTCCCCTGGCCGTTCGTTCATTCATTCTGTTAATTGTTCAACTTTGTTTCGCTTGGCTTGGTTTTTCCACTCACAAAGGAAGGTCCCCAGGTGTCCGTGGGATTTCCGAATGAAATTTGGTGGGTGGATAGAGCACCCCTGGGTTCTTAAGAAAAGTGGTTTTATTTTTTGCGGAATGAGCCCGAGTGCCGAGTTATGACGTGCCAAACTTTTTTTTATCCCAATAAATCAAATAAACATTTGCACTGTTTTGTGTTGTTCGGTGGTGCGGAGGTTGTGCTCCTTACTTTTGTTTTTGCCCCCATAGGTTCGAATCCCTCTTATGTAATTTTATTTTCCTCATTTTATATTTGCCTTTTATGCAAATGAATGGCCAAGGAATCGATCCCAACACAGCGGAAAATTTTTTTCATTCCTTTTAAAATGTATGTCAACCCCCAAAACATCCTTACACTCCTCCAAAAATATTTTTCCAAATATAATAATGAAACTCCTAATATTGGCCCTGAAATTAATATTGCGAAAAATTTTGCATCTGAAATTGAACGATGTCTCAAACACCACGAAGAAATGGAACATTTCGAGGACCTAGTTTTTGATGAAAATGCTGATTACGTTAAAGATAAAGATATTTGCAAAAAATTTAATTGTGAAAATATTATTTTATTGAGATGTGCCTATTGCAAAATGTATTTGTGTTTTAAACATTTTTTTGACGATTATCACATATGTGAAAATGAATAAATTTTAAAAGGAATGAAAAAAATTTTCCGCTGTGTTGGGATCGATTCCTTGGCCATTCATTTGCATAAAAGGCAAATATAAAATGAGGAAAATAAAATTACATAAGAGGGATTCAAACCTATGGGGCAAAAACAAAAGTAAGGAGCACAACCTCCGCACCACCGAACAACACAAAACAGTGCAAATGTTTATTTGATTTATTGGGATAAAAAAAAGTTTGGCACGTCATAACTCGGCACTCGGGCTCATTCCGCAAAAAATAAAACCACTTTTCTTAAGAACCCAGGGGTGCTCTAACCACCCACCAAATTTCATTCGGAAATCCCACGGACACCTGGGGACCTTCCTTTGTCAGCAAATAAAGAGGACAGCGAAAAGCGGATTTGGGGCTTGGTGTTTAGGGCCATTTTGGCCCGCCCGGAGCTGCGACGAGGGGCCCCATTTTGGGTGTCCCCGAGTCCCAACAGTCTCCAGAGTAGGGCTTTGTCACTCCCAATCCTTGAATTGACTGTTTTCACTTATTTTCACTAAGAAAAATTTCAAAACTTAGGGTATTTAAAATAATTTTTTTTAATACAAATACAAAAAATTTGAAAAAAAAACTAGAAATTATCATAGTTTTTCTGATAATTTTTCTGCAAATTTATCCAATTTTTCTTATAATCATCCTTTCAATCTTCAACGATTCTTTTATCCAAACAGTTTCTTCCATTTTGAAATGTTAGTTCTATCACTTTTCAACATCTTTGCAATTTCTTTCTCACTCATTTCTGGATATTCTCTTTTTGTTTGCCAATAAATTTTCATTTTTTCCATTTTTTCTTTCTCCGTTATTTTACTGCGAATGCCAAAATGTTTCTTCCATTTGTAAATTGTTCCATGGCCTACTCCAATTTTCTTACAAATTTCGGCATAATTTTGTTGCCATTCTTTTCTCGTATATTTTCTTTTTTGCTTATATTCATTTATCATTTCAATAAAATTCTGTACAATTTCTAACTTTTCTTCATCAGTTTTTGATTTATAGTTTTTATGAATTTGTTTTTGAAGACCAAATTCTTTGATCCATTCAGCAATATATTGACGATTTGTCCCCAATTTTTTCGCTATTTTCGTATTAATTTTATTCCATTCTTTTGTTGAGTATTTTCTTCCTTTTTCCTTTATTTTCTCTTTTATTTTATAGAAATTGCTAATTATTTCCCTTTTCTTCTCTTCATTTCGTTTTTCTTCTTCTTTTCTTCCCATTTTTCTCCAAATGTTTCATCAAATGATTTTAGTTCCAACTTTTTCTTTTCTGTTCCGATTTGATTAATTTGAGTGATCAAAAATATAAATAAAACGATTAATAGGTGGAGTTTCATTTTATTTAAAAATTCTCAGAAAAAATTGTATTTATTTAAAAATAATAATAATTTTAAAATTAATATGTTTTTTTACATAACAAAAATCGCAACTCTATTGATTTCATAGAGATCAGAAAAACCTTTTTATTAAATTTTATTCTACTGAACAAATATTGGAAAAAATAAATAAAATAATCATTACATTTAAATATAATTTTTCCTTCTCAAATAACAAATTAAAAATTTATAATACAAGTATTGTAAAGATTAGTTTTCATTATCCTTTAAAATTTATTTATTTATTTTCTTGACAATTTTCATTTTAAAAATTATTTTATCTCAATGTTGATTTGGCTTAAGTTTGTTGTAACCTTTTTGGATAAAATTTAACGATTTAACACCCCAAAATTTGAAAGTTTTTGCAACTATTTCCCATTTTAGCACATATTTTGGGGTTTTTTAGAAACTAATTTGTCAGTTTTTAGCAACTATAAATCGTAGCCCCCCTAGTAATGGTATTCCAATTACACCAAGAATTTCTCTGAGTCAAGATTTGATTTTTCTTTATCAAAAATCCATTTTAAGCTGGCCAGTGACAAGAAGTTTTAAAATTCGCAATTGTCATTATTAATAGTAAATTTAATAAAAAAAAGTCACCAAAGAAGAACAAAAATAGAAAAAAAAAATTCCTATTTCACCTTCCGCTTCAGCATAAAGAATTAATTTATTCCAAACACTGAAGAAAATGCACTAAAGAATAAATTATTTCAAATTTTTTCAAATTTATTTCATTATTATATTGAAATAAATGCATCAAATTAAATATTTTAATATTTTATTGATAAATTTATTAAAATATTAATCAAAATTTAATGTCTCCTAAGAATGAATAATTTCTTCTCTCATTTGGCTTTCCATCTCAAATGTTCATGCACAAGTATTAATCATTTTTTCAATTTTCTGATCATTCATTTTGGAATTCCTATTTTGTTGAAAATAAATTTTCAATTTTTTAATTTTTCCTTTCTTCGTGATTATTTTTAGGCTAATTGAAACTTTTTTTCAATTTTCTAATCATAAATTAGGCTAATTAAATTTTCTCATAAGTTTCGCTTAATTTGCTGCCACTTGAAGAACTTTCTGCTGGTTTTTTTTAAATTTATTTTTTTGAAAAATTGTAATTTCAGTTCATAATATTATATCAACGACTCTCGCATAAACTAATTGACATTAATATTGTACTGTTGTCAATACAAAAAAAGAATTAAGGCAAAACTCACGGAAAATTTGATAGGATTTAATTAATTTATTCGTTTTTTAGATATTTATGCCAATAATTTATAAATTCTTAGGCTCATTAAATTTAAAATTTTTGCACTTTCCAACATTAGTATTAGAACCAAAAATATGTCGTTTTATGGGCTTTGTTTTTTAAATTTTAAGTTTCTAAAAATTCAAGGTAATAAATGCCAAAATCCATTAGGAAAATGCCAATTTTTTCAAAATATCATTAAACATCGAATCATCAATTATGACTCATTAAGACCAATTTAAACTCTTTGTGTCACCTTCCGTTCCAATTCGCGGCTCAATCCATAGCTGGGCCCATGATTTGCCATGTTAAAAAAAATTAAATTTCCTGGAATGTTCCCTTTAATTAAATAATATTGATTTAAATCATTTTAAATAAATTAAATGCTGTGGGAAAAGCGTTTAAAATGGCAAAAACACGCTTTTATTCAAAAATGATTCATTGTTTGTTGGTTTTTTATTGTCATTTAGAAAATAGTATAAGGGGAAAACCCAAAGGAAATTTGTTATTGAGATTTTTGAATTTGACAATTAGAAAAATAAATGAAAAAAACAAAATAAATTTTGTAGTAAAAATATAATTTGATACTGTCAGGGAAAGAAATTTTAGGGGATCCAGGGAAGAAAATCCTCAATAAATTTGTCCGGGATGCTGAAGAAACTTAAATATTCGGAGATTTTGGATGAAAATTCCTGAACAAATTATTAGGGATTGCAGGAAAATTCAAAGAAATGATTGCATGGATAGCTGGAAAATTTTTAAAAATGTCGGGGATCTGTGACGAAAAGCCCCGATCAAATTTGCCAGCGATAATCCAAACAAAATTTTTCGTAGATGTTGGATAAATTAAAGAATCGAGATGAAAAATCACTATTTTTTTAAAGAAAATGCCAGGGATGAAATTTAAAAAATATCGAAAAAGTGAGTTAATCCATGATACATCAATGGGATAAAAAATTTCTATTTAAATAATTGAAATATAAAATTAATTAAATTTTCGAATAACAAAAAAAATTTTCATATAAAAATATTTAAATTAACAAATAATTTAAAATGAATTGTGAGCGTTATATGTATGCTTTCTTTCGTTCACAAGCTCAACCACCAACAAATAAGAAAATAAATATGCATTTAATAATAATACATATTCGCCCAACCAAACAAAACGCCGGCGGGGAGAAAGGGGACCCGTGGGAGAGGCGGGCGGTTGGGGGGTTGGGGCTCGTTCCTCCCAATCCAACCGCCCCCCCAAAATGCTCACAAATTGTGACCAAAACCGGCGATGATTGTTTGCCCGCCCGGGTTGGTCGGGCAGTGCAGGGCTGGGAGGCGAGTTGGATGGGTGGGTGTTGGTGGTGCTGGTGCTGGTGACCTGGTTTATGTGAATTGGGTGGGGCGGGACGGGTGGGGGGGGGAGAATAATGTTCACAGCGCCGGAGACAGGAAATTTTGGGGCTGGCTGGGATCAGCAGCAGTAGATCCGGATCTACATATATCTTAGATGAATAAATTCAACACACACACACTTTCAGTTATAAAAATTTGCTAATGAAAAATTTTATTTTTTTTAAGGAGGGGACGAAGATGGGGGTTAAATGAACTTTAACAAATGTGAAAAATGAAATTGGCTTAAATTTTAAAAATGAGTTTTTGTTTATAATTTAGTTACGGCTCCATTCGACGCTGCTAAAAATATTTTCAAAAAATCACCACCATAAATTAGGAAATTTTGCGGCTGGAATCAGCAAATCCGGGTTTCAGTATCTATAGACCAACACAACAAATTCAGTGTTCAGTTAAGAAAATTTGGTAAAAAATTTTTCGAATTTTTCTGTGACCTAATTTAATAAAAAATTTTTCAAAAATTTGTTCAATAAATTATAAAAAAATTAGGTTCAGCAGATCCGGATCTATAATCTTGAGAAGAACAACTTCAACACTCACATAAATTTTTAAAAAAGTTGTAAAAAAAATTATTTTGCAACCAACTAAAGAAAAATAATTAATTTATTAATTTAGAATAAATAAAATTCGCAATTGTCATAATTAATAATAAATTTAATAAAAAAAAAGTCACCAAAGAAGAACAAAAATAGAAAAAATAAAATAAAAATTCCTATTTCATCTTCCGCTTCAGCATAAAGAATAAATTTATTCCAAACACTGAAGAAAATGCACTAAAGAATAAATTATTTCAAATTTTTTCAAATTTATTTCATTATTATACTGAAATAAATGCATCAAATTAAATATTTTATTGATAAATTTATTAAAATATTAATCAAAATTTAATGTCTCCTAAGAATGAATAATTTCTTCTCTCATTTGGCTTTCCATCTCAAATGTTCATGCACAAGTATTAATCATTTTTTCAATTTTCTGATCATTCATTTTGGAATTCCTATTTTGTTGAAAATAAATTTTCAATTTTCTAATCATAAATTAGGCTAATTAAATTTTCTCATAAGTTTCGCTTAATTTGCTGCCACTTGAAGAACTTTCTGCTGGTTTTTTTTTAAATTTATTTTTTTGAAAAATTGTAATTTCAGTTCATAATATTATATCAACGACTCTCGCATAAACTAATTGACATTAATATTGTACTGTTGTCAATACAAAAAAGAATTAAGGCAAAACTCACGGAAAATTTGATAGGATTTAATTAATTTATTCGTTTTTTAGATATTTATGCCAATTAAAAATTAATAAAATAAAATTTTATGCAAATTTAAATAAAATATCTCAACAATCAATTCTTGCTTTTTAATTAAAAAAAATTCGTACACTTTTAAGAATGAAAATTTATTATCACAATTGTTTCTTACATTTGTCAATTGTTCTACGGCTAACTCCGATTTTCTTGCAAATTTCGGCATATTTTTGGCGCCATTCTTTTCTTGAATATTTTCTTTTTTGTTTATATTCATTTGTCATTTCAATAAATTCCTGCACAATTTTAAATTTTTCTTCATCAGTTTTTGATTTGTAAGACTTGAGTTTTTGAAGACCAAATTCTTTAATCCATTTTTGAATATATGTTTTATTTGTCCCCAATTTTTTCGCTATTTTCGAATTAATTTTCTTCCATTCATTTGTTGAATGTTTTCTTCTCTTTTCCTTGATTTTCACTTTTATTTTATAATATTTTGCAATTTTTTCTCTTTTTTCTTCCAATTTTTGTTCTTCTTTTTCTTTCCATTTTTCTCCAAATATTTCGTCAAAGGATTTCTGTTCCAATTTTTTATCCACTGACCCAACATAATTAATATTAATTAGGACGATCAAAAAACACTTAAAGAGAATAATAGGCAAAATTTCATTTTAAAGAAAAGGATCGGCATGAAATTTCATACTATAATTGAAAATAGTTTTTGCATGTAACGGTCTAATGTACAAAAGCTTAACTTAATACCCTTTAGCTGCATTTGTTCATGAAGTTTTTTTAATGTCTTAATTTCTTTATTTTGATAGCTTTTGACAAGTTCTATAGCCCCGTGATTTTTTATAAATTCTTCAAAAGCAGAATTATTGGTAGTCGAATACTCAAATAAAAAAAGAAAAATAAAAATTTTATTCATTTTTTAAATTTTTATTTAGTTTTTAATTTTTATGTTAAGAATATATAAAAACTCATCGTATGTACATTGATTTTACCTTTACGTGGCAGCGTAAAATTATACGTGTTTCAGAGTTATTGATTTCACATATAAATTTTTGAATGGCAAAAAAATCGAGTAAATAAAATATTTTTAAATTTTATTATTATATAAATTAGTGAATCGCATAATTAAATATTAGGTTTTTCTCATCCCAAAACTGAGTTTTTTTCGCATCGCCCAAATTCTTGAAAATCAATGCCAGGATAAATACGAAATTAAAATTGCATTTTGTGAAAACAATGATTTTGTTGCTACTAATGTTGCTGCATCTGAATATTTGAAACAGCATTTTGATCACCAATTTTCATGCGAAACAATCGCTTGATGCTTTTTCCTAAATAATCAACATAAATTAAAAACAATTTAATAAATGAAAATCAAACAGTCAACTAATTATCACATACCGAAACATTTTATGTTCGAAACAAATTTGATACGGTAAGCATTGATGGTGCAAAATGATACGATTGGATTTAAAGCGGACGGTAAAATAATTGGAAAAGGTGAGAGTTTGTTGTAATACAGAAGCCAATCCCATCCTTGTATATCAATATTGAAAAGCAGAAACACAAGTTGAAAATTTAATGAAAAATAAATGATGATGGGCATAGAAGCCTAAATAATAAATGTAAATTAAATAACAAAATATTGAATAATTTATATTTAAATAGTACAATAAAAGTGCTCAATTAACCTGAAAAATGAGAATTCGAGAAACTTGTTTATTCACTTCAATCATCTTTTTGGCTATTTCAGAAGAAGATGAAACGCTTCAAACACAAAAATTAAAATAAAAAATAATTTTAAATTAATTTACCATTTGGTTTTCATGTCCAAGATAAAAAAACGAATTTTTAAATTTTATTGATTTACCGTTACATTAATTGCATATGCAGCCAAAATAATTTGGTCGTCGAGATTTATGCCCAAAATTTCCGCGACAGATTTGTCGTCCAATATTGCGTGATCAGCCGGTGGAAAAAAGCAAATGAACATATTAACGCAATATGCAAACGGGAACAAAAGTATCAGAAAAAGCAGCAAAAAATATTTAAGGGAAATTTTTTTGCCACTTAATTTTGAAAAATTATTTTTTAGTTTATTATATATAAAAATAATTAGGGATTCTTTTTTAGGCACAAAAAATAGCGAAATAGGCATCAAATAGGCAGAACAAAATCGCGAAAATAGGCATCAAATAGGCACAAAAATCCGCAAATAGGCACAAATATAGGCAAAAAAAATATTTAAATTAACGCTTTTTAGGTATAAACACGTAAAAATTTACATATTTCAATTGTAAATGAAATTATTAAATAATTTAAAGTTTTTTCTAAATATTCTTCATTTGTTAAATAATATTGCAATAATTTTAGTAATTTTTGTCATAAAATAAATTAATTAACAAAATTATTGCCAAATGAAAAATTTTTAGTTTAATTATATTTTTGATCACTCGAATTAACCAAATCGGAACAGAAAAGAAAAAATTAGAAGAAAAATCATTTAAAGAAATATTCGGGGGAAAATGGGAAGAAAAGGAAGAAAAACAACGAAATGAACTCAAAAAAAGAGAAATAATTGGAAAATATTATAGAATAAAAGAAAAAATTAAGCAAAAAGGAAGAAAATATTCAACAAATGAATGGAATAAAATTAATATGAAAATAACGAAAAAAATAAGGGACAAATAGTTGTTACATTCAAAAATGGATTAAAGAATTAGGCCTCTATAAATACAAATCAAAAACTTACGAAGAAAAGTATTTTAAAAATAATTTTTGGTTATTTTTATTTTTTCACAAGAAATTTTATAAATTTTCAAAAATTCTCAAAATATGTAAAAAAAAATGTGAAATGTACGAAAAATTTGCCGAAATTTTGGATTTTATTGGGGAATTTCTAAAAAATTCTGTAAGAAATCTTCAAAATATGTAAAAAATGAATGAAAAAGTCCAAAATATCTACCAAATATGTATAAAATCCCGAAATATGTAAAATATGTAAATAAAAGTCTGGATTTTTGTTCGCAAACACAAAAAAGAAAGTGTTTTTCCTCCTATTTAGAGCATGGAGAAGCCAGGAAAAAATATGTATTTACATAAAATTGACATCCCTATTAATAAAATGCCAAAATATGTGAGAAAAATTGCAAAAAAAAATCGTGAAATATTTGGCATTTTGTTTCTTTCTCGAACTGAATAATATTTATGTAAAAATAAATAAATGGACTCATTCAAGAGGCTTCAATCAATGCTAAAGATGTCCCCAGCAGGAGACAACATCATCCGCCGTGTCATCCGTCTGTTTATACTAATGATGCTTCTTCTGCTCATGGCTAACATAGTGTGCAAATTTTGTGTCGTTTTCGTTTCGTCACCCTTTTCGGCACTTTTTTCGGTTTCGTTTTCGTGTTTTCGCTTTCATCCGTTAAAAAATTCTCATTTCGTTTTCGGTTTTAAATATCCCCAAATCGCAACAAAAAAAATTAATGAAATTTATGAAAAATACTTAAGAAATGAAAGAAATAATTGCCGCTTTAATCCACATGTAAAAGTTTTTAGTTAACAATTATTTAATTAAATAATATAATTATTATTTTAATCATAATTAGAGACCGACTAAAAAGGCACCAAAAATCGCGAAAAAGGCACTAATAATAGGCACCAAAAAAAAAGAATAGAATAAGGTGAACACAAAAATTAAATAAGGAACACAACAAAACACCACAATTTTTAAATTTAATAATTCGTTTACATTCCTCATTTATATTTTATGTTTTGTTTACATTCATTTGTCATTTCAATGAATTTTTGTATAATTTCTAATTTTTCATCATCACTTTTTGATTTGTAAGATTTGAGTTTTTAAGACCAAATTCTTTATCCATTTATAAATTTTGGTTCGATTAGTCCCTAATTTTTTTTATAATTAAAATGAAGAACAGGGGAAATTTCATTTTCAATTAACAATAATTCTGTTAATTAATTTAATTTAAGACGGAAATTGTGAAATTATTTGCTATAACACAGGATAAATGTGAGGACACATTTGATAAAGAAGAATCATTTTTAATATCCCTTTAAACAGAAAAATATCTCCGAAATTCGTCAAAAAAATTTTTTAATGAAATTTATGGTATAATTAAGAAATGGAAGAAATAATTGGGTGTTAGCATAAAAAATAATCTAAAGATTTTCTTCTATTACTTCGCGACTTTACATCGACACATTTTTAAAATAAATATTAGGCATTTGTAATTAATGATCTTTTTAAAATAATTATATTTATACTCTACTGATCATCAAAATTGTAATGAAAGTAGGGAATAAAAAAATAAATATTTTCTGATCAGTAGGAATAAAATGTTTATTTAATCGTGGAATAATTTAGTTTTTATTTCATTATAATCTTTTTAAAATTAATTTATTGTATATTCTATTTAGTTATGTATGTATTTGCCATGAATAATATTCTGTCATATGAAAAAAAAATTCATTTTTAATGGTTTAAATTAATTTGTTTTAGAAATATTTCATCTTTGAAATGAAATTATGCCTAATATTTTCTTTAATTTTGTTTTTGATCGTCCTAATTAATATTAATTATGTTGGATCAGAGGATAAAAAATTGCAACAGAAAACATTTGAGGAAATATTTAGAGAAAAATGGGAAGAAAAAGAAGAAGAAAATTTGGAAGGAAAAAGAGAAAAAATTGCAAAATATTATAAAATAAAAGAGAAAATAAAGCAAAAAGGAAGAAAATACTCAACAAAAGAATGGGGAAAAATTCACTCAAAAATAGCGAAGAAATTAGGGACAAATCGAAATTATATTCAAAAATGGATCAAAGAATTGGGGCTTAACCAAAACAAATGCTACAAATCAACAACAAATGAACAAAAAATAGAAATTGTACAGAATTTTATTGAAATGATAAATGAATATAAGCAAAAAAGAAAATATTCAGAAAAAGAATGGAAACAAAATTATACCGAAATTTGTAAGAAAATTGGAGTTAGCCATTTCATAATTTACAAATGGAAGAAACAATTTGGCATAAGTTATAAAAGATTAACGGAGGAACAAAGAATGGAAAAAATGAATGTTTATTGGCAAACAAAAATAGAAAATCCGAAAATGAGTGAGAAAGAAATTGCAAAGATGTTGAAAATTCATCTAAAGAGCATTTTCAATTGGAAGAAACAATTTGGAGAAGAAATAAATGAGCAATGAAAAAGGGATAATTAAATTTGTTTCAGAAGCTGAAGAAGAGTGATTTTTCATTATGCTTTTCAATTTAAATATTCTTTTGGGTGCCTTTTTTAAATTAATTAAATAGCTTTCGGTTTGTCCTAATTTAGATCGTTTTAATTTTATTTATGTTTGCCCTGATTTTGTAAAACAAAGACAATAAAGTTTTGGAATCGCTTTTTAAATTTTTATCGATTGATAAAATATGTTAAAAATGTCAATTTTTGAATTGATATAATGTCTCTTCACTTTATTATTTCCACAATATGCTTAAATAGAGCAAATTTTTATTGATTCATCACCCAATCTGTGTGGATATTCCATTAAAATGTAAAAGATTTTATTAAAACAATATGAAAAATGCTAAGAGACGCTGAAAAAGAGATTCAAATACACCGAATAGATAATTTTAAAATTTAAGACTTTTGAGAAAATTCCATCATAACTTTTCTTAAAGACAACCAAATTAAAGTTGGCATTATTTTGTTGGGTTTTTCTTCTTAATGTGTCCATGTTTGGCTATGTGTCACAATTTATTTTTCGCTATTTGATCCTTGTTCGGTACGCTAATTAGTAAATTATTATTAGGGATTCTTTTTTTAGGCAAATGCCTAAAATTTTGCGCATTTGATAAGCAAAGATAAGCACGAAAAACGCGTTTTCCGCTTGGTTTGGGGTGTCTACGAAGACTTTTATAATGCCTATTTTTGCCTATTTCGGGGTTTTTGTGCCTCATGTGCCAATTTGCAGGATTCTCGAAAATCCTTAACAAAAATACAATAAAAACGAAAAACACACCCCTAAGAAATGACCCAAAAAAATTTCAGAAAATACACTCCTAAGAATTGAAATAATTTTCAAAAAATAATTCCAAAATTTGTTTATTTTTTCTCAATAAAAATTTTTGTTTTAAAAATTTGTCCGTATTTAGAAAAAACTTTAATTTCGCTATTTTTTGTGCCTAAAAAAAGAATTCCTAATTATTATATATAATATATATATATATTTATTTATTTATTTTGGCTGCATATTCAATTAATGTAACGGTAAATCAATAAAATTTAAAAATTCGTTTTTTTAATTTAGGATATCCATTTGGCTTTAAGTTTATATTACCTTGTCATTTAAGCTAAATTATAGAACAATTATGAGATGGAAAAAACAATTTGGCATTCGCTGTTTGAGAAAAACGGAGAAAGAACCAATAGAAAAAATGAGCAAATTAAGAAATCTTAGTTCTCTAGTTTATTAGAGCATTAATTATGTTATTTGAAGAATTAATGATTTTTTCAAAAATACTATCAAATTATCATGCACAATCACTTATTTAATGCTATTTAGGCTATCAGGGTTTGAAAAACTTAATTTTGAACCCGATTTTTGACATATGTAGGCGCAAATGTCTGGGGCCCCTGGACATTTGGACAGTTGACATCTGAACAGTGGACATTTCGACAGATGACATTTGGACAGTGAAGTCATTTAGACAGAACCGGACAATCGGAAAGTGAACATTACGACAGTGAGTGAAATTTTTTTTACTATTATAAATGGCTTTATTAATAAACAATATTAAATTTCATTTTGTTTATTTTTTAAAAAACATTCTTTATCTTGGTTTTCGAAGGAATCAATTACCTATATTAGAGCCTGATTAATTAAGAAAATCAATTTACCTAAATATTTTAAAAAAAAAATTTTATTGTCGATAAAGCCATTTATAATAGTAAAAAAATTCACTCATTGTCGTAATGTCCATTGTCCAATTGTCCGCTTCTGTCAAAATGTGTTCCCTGTCCAAATGTCCACTGTCCAAATGTCCTGTCATGATGTATGGGCCGCAAAAGTCGGGACAATTTTCAGAAAACTATAGAATTACCGTTTTCATATATAAAAACAATTGTCTGAGTTGTCGGCTCAAAGTGCACGAATTTGTTAAAGATTTAACCAAGATTAAAAAAAGACCAAAAACTAACTATTTTGCCACAAAATTCATAATAACTAAAATATTGAACAAAAATTATTATTAGGCTAATTTAAATACAATTTTCATTAAAACATAATCAATTAAAAATTAATTTTACGAATCATTTAAAAAATAGATGGAAAATTTGTAGGAATAAAAATCATTTAATTATTTTTTTTTGAGTAACGCCCATTTTGATGGTTTTTGAGTAATGACCCGGCACCGTTTTGAGCCCCTTTCTTCATAGCATATGCACAGAAAAAATATGTTAATCCATACCAAGGGCGTAGCCAGACCCTTGGCTTCGGGGGGGGGGGGGGGCTGAAGTCGAAAATTCGATTTTTAAGGGTGTATTTTTCTTTTTTCAGCCGATTTTTAGGAGTGCATTTTTGTTTTTTGGAAATCCAGAATTAGAGGGGGTGTATTTTGCAAAATTTTTCTCCGTTTTTCGCCAATTTTTGCTTTTTTGGCATCAATTTTTCAAAAATATGGTAAAATGGGGGTCCGGCGGTGCCGATAGGCGCCGCCGGGAAAATTTTTAAGTATTACAACCCTATTGATAATGCAATTGCGAAAATAGCGATTACTTCTCATCAGAATATTCATAATTGGAACTAAACTTGACTATTTTTTCTAAATTTTGGTTTAATGAGGTTATTATAAATTATTTAAAAAAAAACAGATTTAACAAAAGCTTTTGTCTTAATCATAGTATAAATTTTTGAAATAAAATGTTTTAAAATTACGAATCCATCCAAATCAGGACAATTTCAGGAAAAAAAGGACAAATTCACAAAAGGAAATTAATATATTTTTTTTTTTTAAATAATAATTGATAAAAATATTTCGTACCCTTTCCCAAATAAATGGAAGAAAATGCGGCAAAAATGAGAGGAACAATTCACTGACAATTGCAACGGATGTCAGCAAATTATTCTAAAGAAATTCTAATAATATTTTAGTTTTTCAAGAAATCACTTTATTAATTTTAGCATTTTTGTTGTGGACGCCATTTTACGATTGGACCGATAAAAAACGACGAAAAAAACGAAATGGCACTGATTGTATTTAAAATGGCACAAAATGGCGCGCCATCCGAGGTACAATTGGACGGAAATGCCAAGAATGCAGCCGAAAATTTCACATTCTAATAATTAAAAAATTAATATTATTAGGGCCAAGATGCAAAAATTACAGGCCGGTGTCATTAACCAGCACTGTCTGTAGAGTTTTTGAACGAATTTTAAGTAGCAAAATTTTAGAATTTCTGAACGGTATAAGATTTTTTGATAAAGAACAATTTGGGTTTTTAAAAAATAGGTCGACTACAACCCAAATATTAAAAACAATGGACGATATATATAATTCTCTACAAAAGGATCAACAAATTGACATTATCTATATTGATTTTGTCAAGGCGTTTGATTCAGTTCCAATTGATTTATTACTTCAAAAAATCAAAAAGATTGGAATTGAAGGAAAAATTTATAAATTTTTAACTAACTTTTTAAAAAATCGGAGTTTTAAGGTTAAAATCGGCGAAGTATTGTCAGAAAGTTTCAGCATATTTTCGGGAGTGCCCCAGGGAAGTGTCTTAGGGCCATTACTCTTTTTAATTTTTATAAATGATCTGCCGTCCTTTATTGCAAATGAAGCATCATCAGTTGGCATAAAAATGTATGCCGATGATGTTAAATTATATTATGCCCATGAAAATGATGATAAAACAAATCATTAGATAAAGCAATTGAAGCTTTGGAAAAATGGTCAAAAATAAATGGGTTAGAAATTTCAACTGGGAAATGTTTTGTTCTTTATTTAGGGAAAAATAATATGAAAAAAGATTATTTAATTAACTCAAAAAAGATTTCAGAATCGGATAATGTTTGTGACCTAGGCATTATAATTGACTCGAAACTGCATTTTTCAGGACATATTAACAAAATTGTACGAAACGCTTATCTTAGAGTTTTCCAGATTTTAAGAGTCTTAAAAACCAGGGAAATAAAGACTCTAACAACAGCTTATAAAACTTTTGTCCGACCTCAATTAGAATACGCTACCGAAGTGTGGAACCCAAATTTAAAAAAAGACATTGACAAAATTGAACGGGTTCAAAAATTTTTCACAAGAAAAGCATTTAGAAAATGTGGTTTTTTGTACAAAAAATATAAGGAAAGACTAAAAATCACTGATTTACACAAATTAGAAGAAAGAAGAAAAATCAATGATTTAACAACAGCTTTTAAAATTATAAAAGGGTTCACCAGCCTCGATGCTGAAAAAAGTTTCTTTTTCTCGGAAAGGCCCAGGAGGCCTTTACTTTTGCGAGTAAAGCGCCACACGGCCAAAACTCAAAATAATTTTTTCAATAGAATAGTAAAAAGCTGGAATAACCTTCCAGTGGTAGCGGTGCAAATTAATAAGGCAAAGGAATTCAGGGGTTTACTAAAAGCAATGAGTTCTGAGTAGGATTTTCCATGTTGCCATATTTACACTATATTTTTATCACCTGTGAATTTTTAACATTTGATTGATTTATTTTTATTCATTTTTTTTATTACGATATTCATTTTGTATTTTTTATTTGACCAACTTTATTTGTTGTTTTCTTTTTGGCACCATATAAGAGCACTCATGTGCCTTTGGTTTGCTCGATAAATAAATAAATAAATAAATAATTTTTATACTAATTTTGGGTTGTAACAATTGACAAAAATGCACAAAAACTAAAAAAAATCCGGGACTTAACTTATGAAAGCGCCCTCGAAATCTAACACAAAAAATTCTTTTAACCATTTTTGGATAAAAATTTCAAATTCTTCAGAATTTTTTTTTTAAATACATAGAAATTTGGTGTATTTTTGAATAAATTTAATTAGAAAATGCATAGGTGTGAATGCCAAATTAGTTGATCCATTTTTCAATTGGTTCTTCTAGCTTTCAATATCTAAACGACTAATTCCAATTTTCTTTGAAAAATAGGAAATTTATAATTTGGCAAATTAAGAAAGAAAAAAGCGACAATAAATTGAAAATCACAAACAAATAAATCACTCTTCTTCTTCCGCTCTTTTCTTAAACATTTCTTCTCCAAATTGTTTCTTCCAATTGAAAATGCTATTTATATGAATTTGCAATATTTTTGCAATTTCCATGTCACTCATTTTTGGATTTTCACATTTTATTTCCCAATAAATTTTCATTTTTTCCATTTTTTCATCCTCCGTTATTCTTTTCTTTCTAATGCCAAATTGTTTCTTCCAATTTTTAATTGTTCTATGGCTAACTCCGACTTTCTTACAAATTTCGGCATAATTTCGTTGCCATTCGATGTGCGAATATTTTCTTTTTTGCTTATATTCGTTTGTCAGTTCAATAAATTTTTTGACAATTTCAATTTTTTCTTCATCAGTTTTTGATTTGTAAGATTTGCGTTTTGAAGACCAAATTCTTTGATCCATTTATAAATTTTCGTTTGATTTGTGCCCAATTTCTTCGCTATTTTTGAGTTAATTTTATCCCATTCTTTTGTTGAGTATTTTCTTCCTTTTTGCTTTATTTTCTCTTTTATTTTATGGAATTTGCCAATTATTTCTCTTTTTTTGAGTTCATTTCGTTTTTCTTCTTCTTTTTCTTGCCATTTTTCTCCAAATATTTCGTCAAATGATTTCTGCTGTAATTTTTCATTAGCTGATTCAATTGGAATAATTAGGGCAATCAAAAATAAAAATAATAAAATACAGAATTTCATTTTCAAGATTTTATTTTATTTTTCTTCAATTAAATGGCAATTCATTTTTTGAGGCATTTAAATGATTTTTTTTCTGATTAAAAAACTGAATAAATCATTATTTTACTTAATAAAATAAGGAAATCCTGTTTAATTTCAAAGAAATAATAATAATAATTTTATCTTAATGACAAAATAATTGCCAATTGGTAAATTAATGATTAAATAAAATTTTATTACTTTCTACTGGAGCTCATTCGAAAATAATAAACATATTTTCAATAAAAATAAAATAAATTCACAATGTAAAGAGATTTTAGAAAAATTAAAGAGATTTTATGAAATTTCATTATATCAGAAAATTGGTGTAAAATGGCCAAAAATGCCCTACTGATCAGAAAATATTTATTTTTTTATTCCGTACTTTCATTCACAATTTTGATGATCAGTAGAGTATGAATCTAATTCTTTAAAAAAGATCCTTAATTACAAATGCCTAATATTTATTTTAAAAATGTGCCGAACTAAAATCGCGAAGTAATAGAAGAAAAATTTTAATAGTTAATTATCTTTATTGTAATTAAATGAATAACGTAAATTATGTCCTCTATTATCGAAGAATTTTCATTTTTAAAAATCATATAATATTTTTTTTTGCCAATCTAAAGCCCGAAACAGAAAAGAAATAGAAAACTATTTGAAAATTCTCTCCTTTTTGCAAAATAAAATTTTGAAAATTTATATTTAATTTTACAGAAATCAATCTGATTACAAAAAAAGCATTTCCAAAAATGAAAATTTTATGCATTTCTTCGAGATGACAAATTTGGCAATGAAAAATAAGTTTTCGTTAATTTTTTATGCCAAATAATCGGAACAAAATATTCGGGTACTTTTTTGAAGACATAAAACCAATGATAAATGAAATCTACAAAAAATTTTTTTTTGAAATACTAAAATGTTAAAAATTTTTTATTTCAAATCGGAACGGAAAAGAAAAAATTGGAACAAAAATCATTTGATGAAATATTTGGGGAAAAATGGGAAGAAAAAGAAGAAAAACAACGAATTGAAGAGAAAAAAAGAGAAATAATTGGCAAATTCCATAAAATAAAAGAGAAAATAAAGCAAAAGGGAAGAAAATACACAGCAAAAGAATGGAATAAAATTGAAATAAAAATTGCGAAAAAATTGGGGACAAATCGTCAATATATTTATAAATGGAGGCACCACTCGGCACTTTTCCCTTTCCTAAATCATGCGACCAGCAAACATCATCGCCCAATTATTTGTTTGCCTCCCCGACCCCTACGCCTCACTCCCCTTGGGAAAGGGACACGAACGGCATTAGCGAATCGGAACGGCAATTTGAAGAGTGAGTGGAGAGACTCCCCCACCAGCCAAGAGTGAGTCTTTGACACAAGCCAATTATTTTTTTACGGTCCAAGTCAATTAACTTTAATCATTAAAATTATATTTGTAACCAAAAAGTGACGTGAATAATCAAAAGGCGTCAGAAATTGCACTTTTATTAATTGGGCTCATTAGATCCTTTACCTAGGCAATAAATGAGTTGGGCAACAATTAGTTACTTTTCATTTTCAACATTTGTTAAAAAGCCATGGTGATGCATTTTGATTTAAATTTGTTACAAAATTTTCTATAATTCATATAAGAATTTATTGGCATATAATAAGAGCATTTGCGATTCAAATGGACATTTGTTGAGAAAGGTATTTGTAGAAAAAGTTATGAAAATAAAATTTTTTCTCATTTTCCCAGAGTTAAAAAAGAATTTTCATTTTCGGAATGGTCCTAACTGACTTTCCTTTACAAAAAACATATTCTGTTGGTTTACAATGGGATTTGGCATTCTGTTAAATGTCATTTTGATTCATTTGATTGTTCGACACACTCCAAAGCTATTGCGCATTTACAGCAAAGTAAATTTAAAATTTAATTTATGTAATTTTTTAATTTATTAATTCTTATATTAAAAAGCAGGGCCCGGATTTATATTTGCTAAAATACGCCAAATATTGAATTTTTATTTTCTAAAAAAGCCTTAAATAATTGTATTTTTAAATTTAATTGTTCTTATATTAATTAATAAGATTCTATTGCAAATATGTGTGACTGACATTTTATTATTAATGATGACACTCCTCTTCTGTCCGGTATAATTTATATTAAATAATTAGTTCAATATTCATTAATATTTTAGTATGCAGTTACGACGGAAAAAGGCGAAACGGAGTCAATTCTGTACGGATTGATCATCATAAAAGGGGTGGAAAATCGAATATGGAATGCGTTGGCATTATTTTGTTGGGTTTTTCTTCTTAATGTGTCCATGTTTGGCTATGTGTCACAATTTATTTTTCGCTATTTGATCCTTGTTCGGTACGCTAATTAGTAAATTATTATTAGGGATTCTTTTTTAGGCAAATGCCTAAAATTTTGGACATTTGATAAGCAAAGATAAGCACGAAAAACGCGTTTTCCGCTTGGTTTGGGGTGTCTACGATGACTTTTATAATGCCTATTTTTGCCTATTTCGGGGTTTTTGTGCCTAATGTGCCAATTTGCAGGATTCTCGAAAATCCTTAACAAAAATACAATAAAAACGAAAAACACACCCCTAAGAAATGACCCAAAAAAATTTCAGAAAATACACTCCTAAGAATTGAAATAATTTTCAAAAAAATAATTCCAAAATTTGTTTATTTTTTCTCAATAAAAATTTTTGTTTTAAAAATTTGTCCGTATTTAGAAAAAACTTTAAATTATTTAATAATTTCATTTACAATTGAAATATTTAAATTTTTACGTGTTTTATACCTAAATTTTTTTTGCCTAATTGATGCCTATTTCGCTATTTTTTGTGCCTAAAAAAAATCCCTAATTATTTTTATATATATATATATATAATATATATATAATAAACTAAAAAATAATTTTTCAAAATTAAGTGGCAAAAAAATTTCGTCCCTTAAATATTTTTTGCTGCTTTTTCTGATACTTTTGTTCCCGTTTGCATATTGCGTTAATGTGTTCATTTGCTTTTTTCCACCTGCTGATCACGCAATATTGGACGACAAATCTGTCGCGGAAATTTTGGGCATAAATCTCGACGACCAAATTATTTTGGCTGCATATGCAATTAATGTAACGGTAAATCAATAAAATTTAAAAATTCGTTTTTTTAATTTAGGATATCCATTTGTCTTTAACTTTATTTTACCTTGTCATTATAAGCACTTTTGCTTATATCATAATATTTGGACTAGCATATTGTATCAAAAAATTCTTGGACATGAAAACCAAATGGTAAATTAATTTAAAATTATTTTTTATTTTAATTTTTGTGTTTGAAGCGTTTCATCTTCTTCTGAAATAGCCAAAAAGATGATTGAAGTGAATAAACAAGTTTCTCGAAATCTCATTTTTCAGGTTAATTGAGCACTTTTTTGTACTATTTAAATATAAATTATTCAATATTTTGTTATTTAATTTACATTTATTATCTAGGCTTCTATGCCCATCATCATTTATTTTTCATTAAATTTTCAACTTGTGTTTCTGCTTTTCAATATTGATATACAAGGATGGGATTGGCTTCTGTATTACAACAAACTCTCACCTTTTCCAATTTTTTTACCGTCCGCTTTAAATCCAATCGTATCATTTTGCACCATCAATGCTTACCGTATCAAATTTGTTTCGAATATAAAATGTTTCGGTATGTGATAATTAGTTGACTGTTTGATTTTCATTTATTTAATTTTTTTTAATTTATGTTGATTATTTAGGAAAAAGCATCAAGCGTTTGTTTCGCATGAAAATTGGTGATCAAAATGCGGTTTCAAATATTCAGATGCAGCAACATTAGTAGCAACAAAATCATTGTTTTCACAAAATGCAATTTTAATTTCGTATTTATCCTGGCATTGATTTTCAAGAATTGCTTTTCATTAATGAAATTATTAGATTTAACAAAAAAATAAAGTTTTTATCATTTGGAGCAAAAAATGCATGTCCTTATTTTAAATTCATAATTTATAGAGAAAACCGCTTTTTTAATGTTTTTCTATTACTGATAAGTTAATATAAAGTAATTATATCAAATGATTTGCACGATTTTTGCATAATCTCAGTAAGTTATCCGATTTTTTTGATTGGAAATTTTCTTCAATTACTTCGCGATTTGACATTAGAATATTTTTTAAAAATATGTAAATAAAAAATATTTTTGAACAATTATATTTCTACTCTTCTGATGACCAAAATTGCAATGAAAGTAGGGAAAAATAAATATTTTTGATCAGTAGGATAAAAATGTTTATTTAATCGTGGAATTACTTTATTTTTTATTTATTTACAATCTTCTTAAAATTATTTATTCTAAGAATATAATTATTATATATATATATGTATTTGCCATGAATAATATTCTGTCAAATTAAAATAATAAATTCATTTTTAATGTTTTAAATTTTATTTTATTTAAGAAATAACTCATCTTTAAAATGAAATTGTGCCTATTATTCTCTTTAAGTGTTTTTTGATCGTCCTAATTAATATTAATTATGTTGGGTCTCCTTTGGCGAAATATTTGGAGAAAAATGGAAAGAAAAAGAAGAACAAAAATTGGAAGAAAAAAGAGAAAAAATTGCAAAATATTATAAAATAAAAGTGAAAATCAAGGAAAAGGGAAGAAAACATTCAACAAATGAATGGAAGAAAATTAATTCGAAAATAGCGAAAAAATTGGGGACAAATCGAAGTAAAATTCAAAAATGGATCAAAGAATTTGGTCTTCAAAAACTCAAGTCTTACAAATCAAAAACTGATGAAGAAAAATTTAAAATTGTGCAGGAATTTATTGAAATGACAAATGAATATAAACAAAAAAGAAAATATTCAAGAAAAGAATGGCGCCAAAAATATGCCGAAATTTGCAAGAAAATCGGAGTTAGCCGTAGAACAATTGACAAATGTAAGAAACAATTGTGATAATAAATTTTCGGTACTCATTCAGTTTGGGTCCCATTTTTGGGTCAAATTTTTTCAAAATTTTTTTTTCTTTTTTATTATCAGAAATGCTTTTAGATTAATGGAAACACTTAAAAATTTTAAACTTGCTGATTTATCCAAAGCTTTGGCTCTACCAGACAACGATTTCGAAAAATGGCTCAAAGAACTTAAACTCCTACACACCACCCGTTTTTGCGACTGTGGCAATGAAATGAGCTACAAATGGAAGCAAGATCGACAACAACCTCTTTGGATATGCAATGCAGTGAAAAAACATGATAGCAAACGACCAACAATTGGATTTTACAAAGGCACTTTTTTTGAAGGAGCCCATTTGACGCCTAAACAAGTTTTTTATAAAGGCCAAATTTACACGAATCAATTGATATTAAGGTTTTTGAATTTTCCTACTATTGGGCACGAAAATTTTCAAACGATGAAATCATTTTTCAAATGGAATTGGGAAGTGCTACAGTGACCGATTGGAAAAACTTCATGCGCGATGTAACATCAGAATTTTACACAAGAAATCCAATCAAAATCGGTTTTTTGTTTGTTTGCAAATACTTTTTTAAATGATAATTTTAGGCGCAGCAGGTGCGACGGTGGAAATTGATGAGACTGTCTTAAACAAACCAAAATACCACCGCGGCAAATTGCCAGGACCACAACAATGGTATTTTGGTGGAGTTGAGCGTGGCAGTGGACGGTGCTTCATCGTGCCAGTGGAAAGAAGAGATGCCGACACGTTGGTTCCACTCATTCAGCAGCACATTCACGCAGGCGCAACAATTGTGAGCGACGGATGGGCCGCCTACGGGAACATTGACAAATTACCGGAGCTGTACACGCATTACGTGGTGAACCACTCGGAGCACTTCAAGGATCCTGTCACTGGTCAGCATACAAACACAATTGAATCGACGTGGCAGAAGTTCAAGCAGCAACACAAAACGAGATTTGGCACGCAAAGATCACTTTTTTCCACATACATTTCTGATTTTTTGTGGCGTAAGCAATTTGGAGGACCGGATATTTTTTATAATTTGTGGACCCAAATCATGGAATTGTACCCAATAAGCACATAAATCACCTTTTATTTGTTATTTAAAGCATTTCTGATAATAAAAAAGAAAAAAAAATTTTGAAAAAATTTGACCCAAAAATGGGACCCAAACTGAATGAGTACCAAATTGGTATTTTCATTCTTAAAAGTGTACGAATTTTTTTTAATTAAAAAGCAAGAATTGATTGTTGAGATATTTTATTTAAATTTGCATAAAATTTTATTTTATTAATTTTTAATTGGCATAAATATCTAAAAAACGAATTAATTAATTAAATCCTATCAAATTTTCCGTGAGTTTTGCCTTAATTCTTTTTTGTATTGACAACAGTACAATATTAATGTCAATTAGTTTATGCGAGAGTCGTTGATATAATATTATGAACTGAAATTACAATTTTTCAAAAAAATAAATTTAAAAAAAAACCTGAAAGTTCTTCAAGTGGCAGCAAATTAAGCGAAACTTATGAGAAAATTTAATTAGCCTAATTTATGATTAGAAAATTGAAAAAAAAGTTGCAATTAGCCTAAAAATAATCACGAAGAAAGGAAAAATTAAAAAATTGAAAATTTATTTTAACAAAATAGGAATTCCAAAATGAATGATCAGAAAATTGAAAAAATGATTAATACTTGTGCATGAACATTTGAGATGGAAAGCCAAATGAGAGAAGAAATTATTCATTCTTAGGAGACATTAAATTTTGATTAATATTTTAATAAATTTATCAATAAAATATTAAAATATTTAATTTGATGCATTTATTTCAATATAATAATGAAATAAATTTGAAAAAATTTGAAATAATTTATTCTTTAGTGCATTTTCTTCAGTGTTTGGAATAAATTAATTCTTTATGCTGAAGCGGATGGTGAAATAGGAATTTTTATTTTTTTTTCTATTTTTGTTCTTCTTTGGTGACTTTTTTTTTTATTAAATTTATTATTAATTATGACAATTGCGAATTTTATTTATTCTAAATTAATAAATTAATTATTTTTCTTTAGTTGGTTGCAAAATAATTTTTTTTACAACTTTTTTAAAAATTTATGTGAGTGTTGAAGTTGTTCTTCTCAAGATTATAGATCCGGATCTGCTGAACCTAATTTTTTTATAATTTATTGAACAAATTTTTGAAAAATTTTTTATTAAATTAGGTCACAGAAAAATTCTAAAAATTTTTTACCAAATTTTCTTAACTGAACACTGAATTTGTTGTGTTGGTCTATAGATACTGAAACCCGGATTTGCTGATTCCAGCCGCAAAATTTCCTAATTTATGGTGGTGATTTTTTGAAAATATTTTTAGCAGCGTCGAATGGAGCCGTAACTAAATTATAAACAAAAACTCATTTTTAAAATTTAAGCCAATTTCATTTTTCACATTTGTTAAAGTTCATTTAACCCCCATCTTCGTCCCCTCCTTAAAAAAATAAAATTCTTCATTAGTAAATTTTTATAACTGAAAAGTGTGTGTGTGTTGAATTTATTCATTTAAGATATATGTAGATCCGGATCTACTGCTGCTGATCCCAGCCAGCCCCAAAATTTCCTAATTAGAAAAATTTTTAATAAAATTCATTTGAATTCCCCACCTCCTTTAAAAAATTCTTCATTAGCAAATTTTTATAACTGAAAAGTGTGTGTGTGTTGAATTTATTCATCTAAGATATATGTAGATCCGGATCTACTGCTGCTGATCCCAGCCAGCCCCAAAATTTCCTGTCTCCGGCGCTGTGAACATTATTCCCCCCCCCCACCCGTCCCGCCCCACCCAATTCACATAAACCAGGTCACCAGCACCACCAACACCCACCCATCCAACTCGCCTCCCAGCCCTGCACTGCCCGACCAACCCGGGCGGGCAAACAATCATCGCCGGTTTTGGTCACAATTTGTGAGCATTTTGGGGGGGGCGGTTGGATTGGGAGGAACGAGCCCCAACCCCCCAACCGCCCGCCTCTCCCACGGGTCCCCTTTCTCCCCGCCGGCGTTTTGTTTGGTTGGGCGAATATGTATTATTATTAAATGCATATTTATTTTCTTATTTGTTGGTGGTTGAGCTTGTGAACGAAAGAAAGCATACATATAACGCTCACAATTCATTTTAAATTATTTGTTAATTTAAATATTTTTATATGAAAATTTTTTTGTTATTAGAAAATTTAATTAATTTTATATTTCAATTATTTAAATAGAAATTTTTTATCCCATTGATGTATCATGGATTAACTCACTTTTTCCATATTTTTTAAATTTCATCCCTGGCATTTTCTTTAAAAAAATAGTGATTTTTCATCTCGATTCTTTAATTTATCCAACATCTACGAAAAATTTTGTTTGGATTATCTCTGGCAAATTTGATCGGGGCTTTTCGTCACAGATCCCCGACATTTTTAAAAATTTTCCAGCTATCCATGCAATCATTTCTTTGAATTTTCCTGCAATCCCTAATAATTTGTTCAGGAATTTTCATCCAAAATCTCCGAATATTTAAGTTTCTTCAGCATCCCGGACAAATTTATTGAGGATTTTCTTCCCTGGATCCCCTAAAATTTCTTTCCCTGACAGTATCAAATTATATTTTTACTACAAAATTTATTTTGTTTTTTTCATTTATTTTTCTAATTGTCAAATTCAAAAATCTCAATAACAAATTTCCTTTGGGTTTTCCCCTTATACTATTTTCTAAATGACAATAAAAAACCAACAAACAATGAATCATTTTTGAATAAAAGCGTGTTTTTGCCATTTTAAACGCTTTTCCCACAGCATTTAATTTATTTAAAATGATTTAATATTATTTAATTAAAGGGAACATTCCAGGAAATTTAATTTTTTTTAACATGGCAAATCATGGGCCCAGCTATGGATTGAGCCGCGAATTGGAACGGAAGGTGACACAAAGAGTTTAAATTGGTCTTAATGAGTCATAATTGATGATTCGATGTTTAATGATATTTTGAAAAAATTGGCATTTTCCTAATGGATTTTGGCATTTATTACCTTGAATTTTTAGAAACTTAAAATTTAAAAAACAAAGCCCATAAAACGACATATTTTTGGTTCTAATACTAATGTTGGAAAGTGCAAAAATTTTAAATTTAATGAGCCTAAGAATTTATAAATTGGAAATTTTAGCTAAATTTATCAAAATCTTTAAAATTAAAAATAATTTTTCGGCAAAATTTATAATCAAAAAAATTTTGTGAAAACTAAAATCTTTAGAACCAGGCCCGTTTTTGTCTTGAAGAAGCTCTCGAAGTACTTCAATGGATTGAGGATGTGACGGATATCCAAATGGATGAACCGCTAAGCCAAGTGAATACATCCGCACAAGTTTCGGATCTGCTCAAGGATGGCATCAAGCTGTGCATGTAAGAAATTTTTGAATTTTAAAAATAAATTTTTAGTGGAATTTTCGTCTAAAATTTTTTTTTGAGACTTACTTTTAACAACCTTTTTATTTTATTTGTTAAAGAATTTTCATGTTCGGCGTTGCGACGAAGTTTAAGTTAAATATATTTTTGATAAAACTTTAGAAACACATAAATTTCAATAATGAAGGTTTTAAAATTTTTCAAGATTTTTTCAAATTAAACCTGGAAAAAAAATATTTTTAATTCAAAATTTAGAGTCCAATTATTGGGATTAAAATATCCATTTTGTAAAAAATTTGATCTCAAGACTTGCTTTGTTAGCGAATATTCAACAAAATACAAATTAAACTATTTCTTATTTTAAAACGATTTAGAAATTACTCATTAATTTTTTTACTCAATTAATTCATAATTTAATAATTCGAGATGAGGTTTTTATGCGCTTTAATTTCACAAATTTTTCAAAATCTGATTTTCATATTAATTCATAATTGTCAGAATGAAAATTTTACAGGAGGAAAAGTATAATTTTAAAATTTTTCACTGTTTGCCTTTATTTAGCTGCAAAATTTTAAGACATTCTTACAACCAAGAACTGAATAACAAATCTTTTTTTTTCAAATTTTGAAAGTCATAAAAATCTCATCCCTATTAATAATCCAATCCAATCCAATCAATAATAAATGATTAATTTAGATTGATGAACCGCTTGATGGGGGGCTCCGCTGCTTGTACAACTGTCAAATTTCACAAGAACCCTCGAATGCCTTTCCACAAAGTCGCGTCAATTTTTATAAATCAAAAATTTCAAAAAAAAATTTTAGATGGAAAATATTTCAAATTTTTTGGACGCTTGCAAGGCCTATGGCGTGCCAGAAATTTCATTGTTCCAAACAGTGGATTTGTATGAGAACAAACAGTGCTACAAAGTGATCGAATGTCTCCGATCATTGGCTGCTGTTGTGAGTGTTTTTTTAATGTGAAAATAATTTAAACAATTAAACTGGCATTTTTTTAATTGAGCATTAATTAAATAATTGAATCATGTGCCAGTTATTATTATTATAAATTTTTAAAAGAGAAAATTATAATTTCTAAATATTTATTCAATTTCACTTTCATGATTTTCTGCCAACCTTTTTTCAGTTCAGAATGCCAAAAAAGAAAAATAATCGCCAGTTTAGTAAATTTAGAAAAACGAAAACAATGCTTGAAGTTTAAAAATCAGACAAAAATTTTTTGAAACAATTTAACCCAAAAATTATGCATTATTTTAAATCCATTTCGGAGCATTAATTTTGTTTAATTAATTTTTGAGTTTTTTAAACATTTACTGACTATCAAATTATCAGTCAGACCCAGTCACTTTCTATCACTTATATAATGCTGTTTAGGCTATCAGGGATTGATAAAACTAAGTTTGCACCCGATTTTGGGTATAGCCAGCAAATGTGTTGTGCGCCAATATCGGATAACCAAAATTGCATCTCCCAATTTTTTAAATTTTAATGCCAAAATTCTGCAAAAAAAAATACTAGGCCCAAAGCAAGTTCAAGTCGGGCTCCACGTGCTGCACCATCACCGACTTTCCCCCATGGGTGGTGAAAATGGCACAGAATCAGCCGCGCAAATTTTCGCCGGAAATCATTCGCCAAGGCGAG
Organism: Heterodera glycines; assembly: GCA_004148225.2. Taxonomy (NCBI): domain Eukaryota; kingdom Metazoa; phylum Nematoda; class Chromadorea; order Rhabditida; family Heteroderidae; genus Heterodera; species Heterodera glycines. The sequence goes on from CP049709.1 coordinate 2,967,093, forward strand.
GCGGTCATCCCGCTACAGTACGGCACCAACAAATGCGCATCACAGAAGGGCATGACACCGTATGGGTTGACCAGGCAAATTCGAATGGACTGATTGAGAAAGAAGCGATTAGAAAGTGATCGAAGAGTGATCGATCAGAATCGATTGACACAATGATAAAGCTGGACAGATGGTTGAAATTGATAAATGCTAATGAATGAATGATATTTTGTCTATTAATCCAGCGTTGGGATCGTCCAAATCCTCTTCCCAAGTACAGGTATGCCAATTGACAAGTACATCACGGGAGAAATTTGTGAAATCCAAGTACATAATACAAAATTTTATTAACACGTTATTATAAAAGGGAGAAGTTTATTCAGACGTCCGAAATATATAGCAAATATATATAAAAACTCCCAAATATGTAAACATATGTAAATAAAATTTCCACCTATTTTGTTCACAAACACGTTTTTCCTACTAATTAGGCTATGGAGAATCCAGGAAAAAATATGTATTTACATAAAAAAGGAAGCCCTAATAATGATTATTGATGCAAATTTGTTTTTTAAATTTTATTTAAAATTACCTTATTTCTGAATTATAAAATGAAATACAATATTATATTGTTTAAGTTATTTTCTTGAAAAATATTGCATTGATTTTTGGTTTATGAATAAAAATGAAATTTTTTGGAAAATTGTTCAAGAAAATAGGTTTTTTTTGTGGATTTCAATAACCAAAAAGCGGGTTTTTTCAAAAGATTAACTCAATTCGACAAAAGTTAGAATAATTATTAATAAAAATTTGTATTTTTTGTTAAATTTTTTAAATTGTTTTAAATTTATAAAAAATGGAATATCAAAATTTCCATTAAAATTTCATCGATTGCCTAATTGTTTCTTCCAATATTCAATTGTTCTACGAGTTACTCCAATTTTTTTTTTACAAATTTCGGTATAATTTTGGTGCCATCCTTTTTTATTTTTTAAAATTTATTTTCATTCATTTCAATGAATTTTGGCACTATTTTTGTTCATTGATTTTTTAAGGGCCAATTTTTCGGACATTTGCGGCCCCGCGGAACCCCAAAATTATTATTTTCTTTCAATTTAAAAAGTTTTTGGGGATTTTTAGTGCATATTTTATGCGCATATTTGGCATTTTTTAGTGCATACAACTTATAACCCTAGTAATTAAGGAAAAACAGCATATCGCAGGAAATTTTTGAAATAAAATTCATTTATTTGTTAATGAGATTTTGATCATAAAAAATATTTTTACCATATTTTTCGAATATTTCATCATAAAAATCATTATAGAATTAATATTTATGAACCCAAATAATGATAAATAATGTTTATTTCGTACCAAAATAGGAAATATGGTATAATTTGTTTGGGATTTTTGTTTTTGCATTTGGTATTATTCAAATTTTTCATCTTTTTCCTTTATCCATCATCTTCCTTCGTTCTTCTTCTTCCAGCTCTCAGACAATGGCTAAAAACAATATTTTTGATCAGATAGAATATAATTTTTTGGAAAATAAATCCAGAAGTGAATGAAACAGGCATTAAATGCCAAAAACCCGTGAATTTCACTTTCGAATGTTTTCAAACCTATTAAAATAGCTTTTATCCAAATAAAAAAATGTAGAATGACTTGATTTAGAGGGAGCATTTTTGCTTTTTTTTTAATTTAAATTCTGAATTTTCTAAAATTTTTTAAAAAATTCCATCCAAATTAAAAATTTTAGTTTTTTTGTATTTCCAATTTGAATTTTTTAAAATTATCAAAAACAACTCAAAGTATTTTAAAATTTCCGAATGCCAAACCTTATACCAAATCTTTTCTTAATTATTTTATAATTTCGGCATCAGTTTTTTCCTACCGGCACGGACAATCACCACCGGAAGAACAGCGGTGACAATGGCAACGATCATTTTAGCACCGGTGCCAATGCCAGACATCATTGCGGGGGCACCACTGAACGGCTCGCTCTGGATATGAATGTCCAACTTGGTTTCGGTTTCCGGAGGTTGTTCCAAATTTGTTTTATCAGCGTTGCAGTTGTGGCCTGTAGTGCATATTTTGCATTTAATGCCAGGGCAAATCCCATCAAAATCTTTTGGGCATCCATATCCGTCTTCCTTTTCCGTGGTGCATCCGTTAATGCGGAACTTCTCGCCACCATTCTCTTCTATATACAATAATTAATGGTTGTCCAATTCAAACTGTAATATAAAGCCCCTTCTTTGGACAGACATGTAAAATAAAAACTTAGCAAAAAATTTTTTGCCAGAGAAATCCCAATTTATAATAAGCGAAGTTTTTTTCGAAACAACCAAGGCGGGGAGGTAGTTTACTAGTATGAATACCATCTTTGCACATTAATGTCGCGCATCCTTTAACCATGGGCCAATAACATTTCGGTTCATGATGATCAACTAGCGTTTTGTCTGAATTATATAATGAAAAATGTTAAAAATATTTTTATTAAGCAAAATATTTTTTAAATAATTAATTTTTCTTTACATAATGAATGTCTATTGGCTTTTTATTAATTACTAATTTTCAATAAAACAATAATCATTGTCATTATTTTTACTTCATCCCCATGAATTAATTAAAATTTTTGCGATGCCGTCTATTTGAAGATTCTTTTGGTAACGGATGGTATTCCAGCATTGATATTCTGAAAATATTTTTTTAAGAGTGAATATTAATTTTGGTAGCATCGAAGAAAAAAAAAATGTGATACATTTATTTAATTATTTTAAAAATTTATTTTTTTAAACTTTTTACTGAAAGTCATAGAAATACATGAATGGGCATGCTTTTTAAATTCGCGGGCATAATGCTGAGTTCCAACTACATTCTTATACCCCAAAAAGCCCAAGAATTTATCGGTTCAAAATTTAGAACCTAGAAATGAAGCTAGGAACCTAGACCGAGAAATGAACCCGGAAATCGAGACAGAAACCGAGAAAAGAACCCGGAAATCGAGACAGAAACCGAGAAAAGAACCCGCGAATCGAAACGAGCAAAGAAATGAAGCCGTGAATCGAAACCGAGAAATGAATCCGGGAATCGGGACCAATACCATCAAAAACCTGAAAATTTTTTGACTCGAAAACGATAAAATAAAATCCAGAGAATTGAGACCGACACCCCAAAAATATACGTATTATTTCTTGATTCGTAAAACCAAGACTCTCTCGCATATCCCTTAAATTTTAGTTCTTTTTTGGCCAAAAACTATGCACATTGTTTGTAAACAAATTACGTACGTTGTTCATCAGCATCACAAAACTGTTGCACAACCGTACAGAAGACAAGGATTTGCAGGAGGAGGATTGACGCAAGAGCAAAGGCGGCCATTGATTGGAGGAATGGGTGGGAGGTAGATGCAATGAACAAATACGGACTAAAAATTAATTTAATGGGAAAAATGAACTTAATAATGGCATAATTTGAAATCGTAATTATGAGTAGGGATGGTAATTATATGGAAATCCATATTTTTTTCCTGGAATGTGGGAGGCCTGAAACGCACGAAAAACATGTTTTTAGCTTGGTTTGAAGCTTCTAGGAAGGATTTCTATATCCATATTTTCCATATTTTTCCATATTTCGCGATTTATGTCCATATTTCCATATTTTTCCATATTTTGGCATTTTGGTCCATATTTTATGTCCATATTTTGGCATTTTTCAAAAAAACCTCTATTAGAACGGCCCCCAGCAGCTAAATTAGCCTTTTTGAGCCCAAAACCCGAAAAATTTTTCAAATGATCTGATGAAAATGGGAATAGAAACACATAATGGGGTACCTGATCAGACACTCATTCAACATCAACCAAGACCACTTTTGCTCATCCTGGACGATCTAATGTTGAACATGAAGAACGATTTTCTTGATTTACTATTCAACCGAGGGTCTGCAGGTAAGAACTGTTGGTTCACAACTTTTTCCTAAACGGGTAAATTATTTCATGGAGGCTTATAATGATGCAACAAGTCAGCCATTCAGTTATTTGGTGATAAACATGCACCCAATGCGCAGGAAACGGACCGTTTGACTTCAAAAATTTTCCCTGACGAGCAACGGAAGAAATTTTGCACTCAATTTTGAAAAATTTATGTCCATATTTTGACATTTTTGCCATTTATTTCCATATTTTGAGATTTTTGCCATTTTATGTCCATATTTTGCGATTTTTGGTCCATATTTTATGGCCATATTTCGCGATTTTATATCCATATTTTTACCATCCCTAATTATGAGGGTGGGGGGGGGGAGTGATCAACATATTTTTTAATATTTAAAAATTTACCCAAAAAGATAGTTTAGCGTTTATTTTACGAAATTTCATAGAAACTATATTTTTTAAATTTTTGAAAAAAGGCTATTCATAACATTGCTTCGATAGCACTAAGTTTATCCTCTATTTGCATTGAAAATTTCAAAACTTTTTGCTAACTTCAAAAAATTATGTTCAGAAGAACTCAAAAAACTTGGAGGTTTTCGAACATTTTTGGTTATAACTTTTTTGAAAGTTAACCAAATTTTTTTGAATTTAGCAGTCTAATAGTGATCACTTATTTGTTAGGGCTATCGAATTATTTCAAATATTAATGATTTGATTGCTTTTGAGCAAGGTATAGGGATATTTTTTTGATGGTATTTTGCGTAAAGCCCAATTTGATGCTTTTGAATAAACTTACAAATTAATTAGACTTAAGTTAGCTGTTTTTTAGAGTCCAAAAAAATGGCTGGGACTGATTTTTGTGGGGCCATCAACGGCTATTTATGCAGCGCATTTTGGGCGGAGTTTTCTGCTAAAAGCCAATCCGTCGTTGGTGGTCGTATCGTCTGTCCGTTTCCCCACCATCGTTAGTCCCTAATCAACCCACAAATCTGTCCATAGCTTTCACAGCAATTGACTTTGGAATTCCGATACCAAAAATGGTGAATCATTCATTCATTTTTTGTCCATTTCCATCGAATTGTCCCACAATTTTTGTTGTACACTTTCGCTTTCAGCCTATCACCCACATATTAGCATCGGATTTTCTGTTTTCCCAATGCTAATGATTCAGCATTTTGCCCATTTCCGCACAAATTGTCGATTGAAAACAAAAAATTTGCTTTTACAGCGATGGCAAAAAATGAATAAATTATTAGTAATTAACAGAAAAATATAATTCATTCATTGTAAATTGTACAATTTTTCAGCACTGAAATGGACAAATAATGTTGGGACTAAATTGTCCAAGGTTATCAGAAAGATTCTCTTATATTAAAATTGGGTAATCCCAGGAAGTTTTTCTTGTTTAGCTAATTTAAAAAATAATTAGCGCAGAGCTTCTATCTCAAATAATCAATATCAGAACATCAAGGCCAAGAAATAAGATTTTAGTGTCAAAAATAAGAAATTTTTGTAAAATGGGGAATTTTTGAAAAATTTATACTAAAATATTCATTCATTTTCAATTCTCAAATATATCGTCTCCAAATTGTTTCTTCCATTTGTCAATTGTTCCACGGCTAACTCCAATTTTCTTACAAATTTCGGCATAATTTGTGTGCCATTCTTTGGATGAATATTTCCTTTTTTGTTTATATTCATTTGTCATTTCAAAGAATTTTTGTACAATTTCAAATTTTTGTTCATCCGTTTTTAATTTTGACAGATTAAATTTTTGATTAAGCCCCAATTCCTTGATCCATTTATAAATTTTCATTCGATTTGTCCCCAATTTTTTCGTTATTTTTTCTTCAATTTTATTCCATTCTTTAGCTGAATATTTTCTTCCTTTTTGCTTAATTTTTTCTTTTATTCTATAAAATTTGCCAATTTTTTCTCTTTTTTT
>CP049709.1:2973324-2987943 GCA_004148225.2 Heterodera glycines
TTTAATGGAAAAAAAGAAAATCTTACTTAATTGCAAAGAAGCAAAATAAAAAATTTAATTAATAATTTTATTCCTATTGACAAAAATAATTGTCATTTGGTAAAAATGATTTAATAAATTTTCAATTAATTGAAATTCAAATTCTACGGTGTTTCAATCGAAAAATCGTAAAGCTTAAAATCAACAAATTTTATATTTTTCAATGATAAATGCTTGACCAAATTATTAATTCACAAATATTTCGAAGATTATTTTTTCATCCAAAACACTTAAAATTTAGTCATTTTTCGCATAAAAGTTTTAATAAATCGCAACTAAATCCTCAAAACCTTTTTGCTTATTCAAGCCCAATTCCTTAATCCATTTTTGAATCTAATTTCGATTTGTCCCCAATTTTTTGGCAATTTTTGTTTCAATTTTACTCCATTCTTTTTTTGGATATTTTCTTCCTTTTTGCTTTATTTTCTCTTTTATTTTATAATATTTTCCAATTATTTCTCATATTAATTTTTGAAAAATTAATTGAAAAACAACTACTTGGAGGGGAAGTGATCCAACGCATAAAATGGAAAGAAACCAAGAGCACAACCCACTAGACCACGCATGTGACAAATAAAAAGCAAAAAATTAATAAAAAATATATATAAATTTAAGTTGAACAAAAGTCATTCTTTAGGGGTGTATTTTTCCCGAAACTTCGGGTAAATTACCTAAGCCGAAGACCGAAGTTTCGCCAGTCCCTGGTTGGGAAGGGGAGGGGACAGAAATGAATAACAAGTGGCGCCGGAAATGGAGGGGGATCATTTTCCCGATCAATGGTCGGTCCGCTTTTCAGACCGTTCCTAAAAATGAAAGAAACTAAATTTAAAAAATATTCATAAACCCAAAAGGCAAAATAAAATAACTTTTAGAAAATATAAAAATAAAATTCTACAAAAAATCAGCAAAGCAAGATAAAATTTTAAATAAATTTATAAAATAGACAAAAGTCTCCGCTATTTTAAATTAATTATAATTTTAATTAGTTTTAAAATATATTCAGAATTTTATGGTTACGGATGTTTTGTTGTTTCTTCCATTTGTTAATTGTTCCTAGGCTAACCCCAATTTTCTTGCAAATTTCGGGATAATTTTTCTCCCATTCTTTTCTTGAATATTTTCTTTTTTGCTTATATTCTTCTGTCATTTCAATGAATTTTTGCACAATTTCTAATTTTTCTTCATCAGTTTTTGATTTAGACAGATTAAATTTTTGATTTAATCCCAATTCTTTGATCCATTCATAAATTTTGTGTCGATTTGTCCCCAATTTTTTGGCAATTTTTGTTTCAATTTTTCCCCATTCTTTTTTTGGATATTTTCTTCCTTTTTGTTCTTTTTCTTCCCATTTTTCTCCAAATATTTCATTAAATGATTTTTGTTGTAAATTTTTATTTTCTGATCCGACATAATTAAATTATGAAATTATGACGATAAAAAAAACAATTCAATGAATGAAAGGCTCAATTTCATATTTATTCTTTGATTTATCTTAAATATTTAATGTTTAAATATGCAAATATTATTTTGTGAAGTCCATATGAGAATTTATGTAAAAATTTATTTTTTGAAAGGCTGAAAAATCGTCAAAATGCAATGGTGTTTGAATTTTATTAACAAAAAAGCGAATTTTTGAAAAAGATTTAAGTCAATTCGACAAAAATATAGAATGTTTATTGATGCATATATACATTTTCTGTAAATTTTATTTAATTTACCTAAATGAATGAATTATAAATGAAAAGTATATCGTTGTTTAAGCTTATTAAAAGCTCTCATTTTCCGGCAACTGTATTATATTTAAAGTCATTTAATTGATTTTATGCTTTAAATATTAATCATAAGAAGGTTTTGGAAATTTTTGTAGAAAAAAATAAAATTAATTAAAGTATTTTTTATAATTACAAGAAGAAAAAATTTATTGGCTTCTTCAAATGACTTTGTTGCATTTTTCCTTTTATTCAACAATTACATTTTACTATTATTATTTGATGAATAAAAGTTTCTTACAAATATAATATTTTAAAATTTACATTAGAATATAATAAAATGATAATAAATTTATTTTTAATATTTTTTATACGGTTTTCAAAATTCTCTAAAATCCACTTACCGTATTTTCTCTAATTATCGCCCCGTTTCCATTAATCTTCCTGTCTCCAATAATCCCCCCCCTTTCTGAGGGGGGTTGAAAAATATTCCCACCGTCTCCATTTATCCCCCGGGGGGATAAATGAAATTTTAATTTTTTTTGAAAAAAAATTTCTTTTTAGCATTTTAATAGAAATTAATTGATTCTAAATTGAAATAGTAAACATCGTTGAATCCCTAGCATGAAAAAATCTAAGAAGAATTAATAATTTTCATTTTATAAGAAATTTTTTGGTCATATAATTTTGAAAACAACCACTTTACAAAATTTCTCTTTTCTGAAAAACTATTTTCATCTTTATATTAGAAAAATCAAATAAAATACTTTCTAATTCTCACGTTTTTTTATTTTTAAGCTTTATTCCACTAACATTGTCCAACCCTGAAGTGAGTTATTAATTTCCAAAAATAAGCCTAAATTTCCCGGGCTCAAAAAATGAAAAATTTTCAATTTTTTTTTAAAAATTCCAAATTTTCTGAAATGACAAATAAGGTTCATATTTGTTTTTGAATATTTTGGGGTTTTATCAATTTTTTATAAATATATTTTGGCATATTTCGTATTTTTCTTGTAAAATTCAGAAATTCTTTAACAAAAATGCATTAAAAAAATGTTTTTTTTTGACGCGATGACATTTTTTCCAACAAATTAAAAAAAGTTTTTGACAAATAAATCTGTCGATAATCCCCCCCCCATTCTTAAAGCCTTTAATAATAGTGGCTCTTTTTCAATTATTTAAAAATCTTTTGTAATTAATTTGTTTTAATCCATTTGAAAATTCCAATTTTTTCGAGTTCTATTTTTATGTACATCTTTTTTCCGTTTTCATTCCCACATTTATACAGGGACCACACAGCTTCCGTAAATGAATAAATGCTTGTTCAATCGCCGATCTAAGGACGATCAATCACTAGCAGGTGTTTTTACGATCAGAAAAAAGCTTTTCCATTGTGAGAAATGCACAAAAATAGTAACATAAAATTAGGAAATAAATTCTTTATAAAAGGAATCAGTTTACCAATTTAATTTATGTTTAAGAAAAAATTTCAAGTGTCTTAATTAAATTATAAAATTTTTTTTTCTCTTAATTACCATGATAAAAAAATGAAAAGTTTTATTAAAATTCATTATACAATTTTTCGTTGTTTTTAAAAAAAAGATTTAATTGAGTCATGTCGACAGGCAACAACAACCAAAAAAAATTGATATTAGTAATTAAAGGTAAAAAAAATTTAAAATTTTCTAGGCGAATTCTTTATTCGAAATAATTTGTTTTTAATTTATTTTTGGGGATATGGATTAAACTTCTGTGAATTGTTAATGAAAATACCAATTTTTTATATTAGCAAGAATTTTCGTAATGGATTCAACATTCAATTTCATTAAAAAAATTCAAATTTTCGCGTTAAAATTTCCATTTTTCTTACAGGGGGACGGTTAACCGCCAATTTTTCGCGCACCTTCCCAGTGGTGTACTTTGTGCTGTGTCCCATCAGCGACTAATTGTTTTCCGGTCAAATAAAACATCATAATGTCTAAGTAATTAATTTTTTTGAATACAAAACCCACAGATGATTTTTTGTTGTAATCCTATTGTATTGGACTGAATCTTTTGTTGTGGTGAATTGTCCCCGCCAGGTCCCACCACCGAAGGCCGGTCCAATCGAGAACCAGGCAATTCATTCATTGTCCGGCAGCCTGTTCAATTAGAGGGGCCCATTAACCGGATCAATTACTAATTATTTCAGTTTATATGGGGGCTATTAACCGGATCAATTACTAATTAATTATGTCTTTAGGCCCGCAGATTGTACAGATATATAAACTTGGATTGACTTCAGCACACTACATTCATTCCCAATTTTGAATAATCGTTTTTTTTTCTTCATTTTTTGTCAGCGTGTTGGTATTATAATCGCATACACGGGAAATAATGTGAGCTAAATATTATTCAATAATAAATTTTTTATGATAATTTATAAAAAAGGATTTTTCAAAAATTTTTTTTCAAAACTAAATTTTATTAAAATTTAAATTAACGATTTTATTTAATAATTATTTTTAAAGCTCTGTTTGAAATATTATTTAAAAATTAAATTTTTTTTTCTTATTTTAAAGAATTAATTCACTGAATTATTATATGCTCGAGTCTATTGTTAGTATTAATTATTTGAAATTTTAAAATATTGGGAAATAGAAGCAAAATTTTATTTTAATTATTCTATTTAGCCATTTTTCGAAAAATTAATTACCCTCAATTAGTCAAAAAAAATCCTTGAGGAAAGCGCAATTTTTTTGTGCTTCCTCTTTTTTAATTTAATTTTTAATTCATTTCCATATAAATAAATTATTTTAAACAATTAAATGAATTTATCGCATCGCTAGTATAAATATTGGAAAATCTTAACTTAATTATTGGGAAATAGAAGCAAATTTTTATTTTTGTTTTAAATTATTTTATTTTGCCACTTTTCAAACAATTAATTGGCCAATCAAATTTTTTTTCATATTCAAACCAGTTAATGCTATAATTTTAATGAATTTTTAAATTCATTTCCATATAAATAAATTATTTTAAACAATTAAATGAATTTCAATAGTTTTCCCGATTTCCGGAAAATTTAATAACTTAATTATTGGGAAATGAAGCAAAATTTTATTTTTGTTTTAAATTATTTTATTTTGCCATATTTCAACATAATTTCGGCTCTTCTCAAGCAGGCAATTTTGCTTGTTCATGAGCACATTTGTTGTTCTGCTCAGCGTTGTGTGTGTTGTGTCCGCTTTCTTCGGCGGCGGTTTCGGCTTTGGCGGCGACGGTTGCTGCTGTGGCGATTGTTGTTGTGACTGTTGTTGCGGTAAATCAATTTTAAAAAATATTATTTATATAAAAATATATATTTTAAAAATTCAAATAAATATTTTATAAAATTATATATATATTTTTTTTTAATTTGTATAGACCGGACGGATTCATTGCTACTGAATTAATCATTCGAAATAAATCTAAATTTGGAATGAAAATTTTAAAGTAATCTTAAAAAATCTCTCTCATATAAGCATTTTTACAGAAAATGATTTTTTGGCATGCCATTAACCATCAGTGATCTTCTTTCTCCAAATTAAATTAAGGCATGAAAAATTTGGCGGATTTTTTGAGTTTTTTTTTTCAAAATTTTCATTATATTTGCAACAAAATCTAAATTTTCAATGAAAATTTTGAAGTAATTCTCAAAAGTCTCGATCATGTTAACATTTTGAGTGATAATGATTTTTTGCCTTGCCATTGACCACAGGTGTTTTTTCTTCAAATTAATTAGGGCATGAAAAATTTTGCGGATTTTTTTTTAAATTTTTCATTATGTATTTAAATTTGTGAATTATAATTTTTAATGAATTAATTTCTTTATATATTTATTAATATTTCGTAAGCCCTCTAATTGAATGGCCCCACTTTTGACAAACGGTCGTTTGGCCTAATAAAAATAAAATAATTTAAAAAAAATTTCCAAAAATTATTTTTGCCCCAATATTTTGGGGGAATTTTTGTGCCATATTTCTCACTAATTAGGCTGTTCTACTCCGGTATTGTTGGCACTCCCGTGCAGCTGCTGTGACAGTTTTGGCCTTTACGGTGGTTCAATTTTTGGCGGCCGCCGCCGCCGGAAGCGCCAAGAAATTGAGGTGAAGCGCGAGGAATTGTACGCGGACAAAGGGCCAAAAAGTGCGGACTTCCTCAACAATCACAAGTGATGCAAAAATAAATAAATTAAATTTAAAATAAAAAGAATAATTATTTTAAAACAATTATTTCTGGACAATTTTTGAAATTTTTTCATTAAAAAATTTAATTAAAATTATTACATGTAAAAGTAATAAAGAAATTTATTTATATATATATTATTTTTTTTAAATAGTGAAATCTTTTAAAATCTGGGAGAAGTAAGTACATATCCATAATTAAACAATTTGGTGATAAAAAATCATTTTATTTTTTGTTACTAAACGTATTAATTAATGAAATATCAAATTTCTATTAAATAAAGATGTGCCGACCCAATTTGGCTGACATTATTGGCACGCAAATGGGCCAAAGAAAGTGAGGAAAAAGTGGCCGAAAATGAGCAGCAAAATGTGACCAAGCCAATTGCTAATTCGCCACCACATTCAAGTAAAATTATAAGAGAAGGGCCAAATACGAGAAGAATGAAGCGGCAATTGATGGCGAACCACCGGAAATTGGCATAATTTGTTGAAAAAATTAAAACTTTGACAAAAGTTTGTATAAGTGAAACCATTTTTTTTTTTTGAATAAATTTGGCATTATGTTTTTTTTGGATTTATGTAATGAAAATTATTCGATTACCCTAAAACTACTCTGAAACTGACTTGAATAAGAATTTAATTTTCAATGTCTTCTACTATTAATGAACTGAACAAGGGAGAATAGTCATAATTAGGTCTGCAAAAAATATGTACAAAAAGTGGTCCAAATATGTACATAAATATGTAAGAAAAATCCCAAAATATGTACAAAAAAACCCCAAATATGTAAATAAAATTTTTTTAATGGTATTTTTTGGGAAAGAAAATCCCCGTAAAATATGAAATAGCCACAAAATGACATAAAAATTACTTTTTTTTTTGTTATTTTTAGGCAACATTTTCAAACTTATTTTTTCTAGAGTCCGGTAAAAAAAATTTCCGGGAGCGGGATCGGGAGTTCAAAATTTTCCGGGACGGGAGTCCCGAACAGGATTCCCGTAAAAATCCCGCTCCCGTTAAAATCCCGTCCATTTTTAACGGGAGTCCCGGGCGGGAGCGTGAGTAATTCGAAAATTTAATTAAAAACTCACAAAAATATTTTTAATGCATAAATTTAAAGGACAATCAATTTATTAAATTAAAAATATATAGAAAAATTTATAAAGGAGAAATTTGAAATAAAAAAATCTTATTTTTGAGTCAAAAATCAGAAAATTTTTTCAAATTGCTTAAATTATTTTTTATAATTAATTCGAACAAAACATTTATTAACTTTATATTTTTGACTCCCTTTATTAATTTTACAAAAATTTTTGCGGTGTATTTCTTGAAAAAACTTTTTGGTGACCAAGGAGGAGGAGGAGGGAGGCCGGCGGTGCCGGTAGGCGCCGCCGGGAAAAAAATTGAAAATTTTAATACAATACGTTGTCAGATCAGATTCTGTTCAAAAATGACCAATTTTTGCAAATTGAGCAAGTTTTTTAAGAAAATTAAGGATTTTAAGGATCCGGCGGTGCCGATAGGCGCCGCCGGGAAATTTTTTTGAAATTTTGGCTATATATTTAACAGATTTTCAATGAAAAATCATTATTTTTACCAAAAAAAAATCAATTCTTACCAGTGCATTTTTACTCCCGTTGTTGGGTAAAAATTTCCGGGAGCGGGAGTTCAAAATTTTCCGGGACGGGAGTCCCGAACGGGAATCCCGTAAAAATCCCGCTCCCGTTAAAAATCCCGTTCACCGAAAAAAGCGGGAGTCGGGAGCGGGACTCCCGTAAAATCCCGCGGGAGTCCCGATCCCGCCGGACTCTAATTTTTTCTTTATAAATTTTCAAAATATGTAAAAATCTTCCTTTTTGCTTAATTTATATTTTTCGAAATTAAAATTTTCCAATTATTTCTCTTTTTTTGAGTTCATTTCGTTCTTCTTCTTCTTTTTCTTGCCATTTTTCTCCAAATATTTCGCCAAATGACTTTTGTTGCAATTTTTTCTTTTCTGCTCCAATTTTGACAATTAAAAATAATATAATTAATAATAGTAGCGGAAATAATTTCATTTTTGTCGTCTCGAAATGATTTATTTTATTTTAAGTGTTTTTCCTGCTATTTAGAGCAAGGAGAAGCCAGGAAAAAAAAATGTATTTACATAAAATTTGCAGCCCTAGTCATAATTAGCGGCTTAATGAAGCATTTATTCATTACCCCAATAATAAAATTGTGCTGCTGATACACTAGAGATGGCACGGAAGTCCGGTTTCCGACTTTCGATATTTTGGTGTCGGAATTCGATTTCCGAAAAATTATGGATGTCGGACTTTTGCTTTCCGAAATTTTTGGTAAAATTCAGAAAGTCGTTGGGGCGGCATAGCTTTTTTTGTTCTGCTGGAAAGGAATTTAATCCGAAATAATTTTTAATCGTGCTGGGTCGTTTCGTAAAATCCGCCATTTTAGCGAATTTTTCAACAAAACAGGGCATAACTTTGCTTAAACGCAAACTTTACATGCTTGGTATTGTTCGATAGCCAAGTTTTTCTCAATTAACCTGCAAAATTTGAATTTTTGTCAACTTTAGAAAGAATTGTATGAAAATTAGTACTATTTATGCCATAACTTATGTTAAAATTTGATAATTATGTTTGAATTTTTGCAAACTAATAGAGAAATAGCTTGGCTATCGAACAATACAAGAATGTAAAAGTTGATTGCCTTTAATAAAATTGTGCCATTTTTTGTCGAAAAATTCGCTAAAATGACGGATTTACGAAACGCCCAAGGTGTTGGATTTTACGAAACGACATAGCACCATTTTTGGTTGAAGCACCGACTTGAATTTTTTTACAGTTTTCATCCCAGGCCCAATATCTCGAAAACTGTAGTCCTACCCTAGATTTCTTTATGGCTTATTTTGAAGCCCTTTCTGAGCTCTATCGATCCTTATATGTGTTGCTTAAGAAAATATTTCTAAATGAGTTAATTAAATAAAAGAAATTAGAGCGACTTTTAGCATTTTTCATGAAAATTGAAAAATTAAAGTGGCTGTAACTTTTTAAAGTTACAATTAATTATTTGCTATTTAGCCCATGGAATATTGTTAATATTGAAGTGCTCTTTGCAAATATGACTATATTTTTCTTTAATTTTTTGTCAAAGAAATTTTATTGCGATTTGAATAATAAACGCGCAAAAATGAGAATGCCATATTTAAATTGAAATAACTTTTCTTTAAAAAGTGATCACAAATTCAATTAAAGTTTAAAACAAATGAATAAAATGGCAGATGTTTTGAGTTTATGAGTTTTTGATTTTAAGCCCTTTAAAATAATAACAATAAAATGAAAAATAAAGTGAAAAATAATTCTTAATAAGATAACTCAGTGAATATGCCAATTTTATTCTTAAGCGATCTTGCTACAGTTCTTGCAAATGAAATTACACATATTCCACATCTCTATCACAATTTTAAGCTAAAGAAAGTCAAAATTGATTGGGTTTAACCATAGTTTATTTTGATTAAAAATAACATAATAAATAAATATTTGCGAAGCCTCCCATACTGGTGATGCCTCGAAACCCATCATAAAAAACTCCTTAAAAATTAATTTTTAAATTTATATGTATTTCAAATAAATAGCTATCTGTTTTTTGGGAAATTTTCTATAAAACAAATATTCTCGAGCATGAGAGGGAGGGCGGTGCGCAATGGCCCTTTTATTTTTTAATGAATTTTTAAATTTCATATCTATTCCAAAAATGGCTATCTCTTTTTTGGGAAATTTTCTATTAAAAGAGCATTATAAGTAGCGACCTTGTTTATTAGAAAAAATTAAATCCACTTACTCTGACGACTGTTCAGGTAAAAGTGTCGTAGAGTAAGTGACAAAAAAAATATGTGAATAAAATGAGGTATCAAATGGGTAGTTAGTAGTGATAGAAAACAATTGACATTTGGATTGGAGAAGCAAAAAAGTCAGACCTCCAGCAAAGGGAAATTTTTTTAGGAGTTAGAGAAAAAAAAATATGTTTTTTTGGGAAAGTTTTGGTAAGTAAGAAATGTTTGAAGTAATAGAATTTTTTTTTCTCTCTTTTTTTGAATAAATTGTGGGAGATCCTGTAGTTCTATTTGTTGAAAAGATGGAGGGATTGGATTTGCTTTCCGAATGTTTTTTTTGAAGGATTTCAATGAATTTAAAATTTCATTTTGGAGGCTTTCTTTGTTAACCTCCGATTTGGACGATGGTCGGATGTTCAGTTGTTGCCACTTCACGTTTTGCTTCAAATTGGCCCACTTTTTGCTCCATTCCGCCAACAGCTAGCTGCCTTTGGAATTTTAGGATGTGAGAATAACTTTCATTAATCGCGGCGGGAGGCGACCTGAACCGGCTTGGTATGGAGGCCCCATTCTATAATTAGAAATCGGGCACTCGACGCCAAGCTCGTTGAGTACATGTGATAGTTCAGTCCGGTCGGTGGCGATTGGAGTTGAAATTTTGAAGGATTGAATCGGAAAAATCTACGAAAATTTGGACAAAATTTGTTAAAAAAATTATCAGTGCTTGAAAAAAAGATTTGTTATTTTAAATGTTACAAATGTGGCTGATCATTATAAATGATATTAATTTATTATTCTTGACAGATGATTTGAAATTTACAAATAGTGATGAATGGAAATTTGTATTTTTTTTTGTTTCACATAAATTTTTTAGTATTTATTTTTTAACAATGTCCTGATTTTTGCTTAAAACCTTTTTAAACAAATTTTTTGTAAATATATCTTAATCATTAGGAGTAGTATAAGGTTACAGTGGTAGGGGTCCGGGACCCCTACCACTGTAACATTGAGATAAAATTGCACTTTTAGCCAATGTAGAGGGTCCTGGACCCCTGCCCCTGTACCGCAGGAGGGGACACTTCCCCTTCATGACATATACTTGGACAGAGGCAGGGGTCCTGGACCCCTGCCCCTGTACCGCAGGAGGGGGACACTTCCCCTTCATGACATATACTTGGACAGGGGCAGGGGTCCTGGACCCCTGACCCTGAACTAAATGGAGGAAGGTCTTGCGAAATTTATATAAATAGAGCAAAAAAATTAAAGGATAAAAAAAAGATGTTTAACGCTCCATTTACTCTAATTCTTTCTGGGGCCACAGGCAGTGGCAAAACACAATGGCTTATGAGGTTGTTGAGACACTATCCGGAAATGATCGAACCGCCTCCTAAAAAAATACTCTATTGCTATTCCGAAATGAATCAGTCGGTTGTTGATCTGATGAAAATGGGAATAGAAACACATAATGGGGTACCTGATCAGACACTCATTCAACATCAACCAAGACCACTTTTGCTCATCCTGGACGATCTAATGTTGAACATGAAGAACGATTTTCTTGATTTACTATTCAACCGCTACTATTATTAATTATATTATTTTTAATTGTCAAAATTGGATCAGAAAGAAAAAATTGCAACAAAAGTCATTTGGCGAAATATTTGGAGAAAAATGGCAAGAAAAAAAAGAAGAAGAAGAACGAAATGAACTCAAAAAAAGAGAAATAATTGGAATTTCCCTGACGAGCAACGCCAAATCTACCTCCCCATTAATTAATTTTCATGAGTAGCGTCTCTATATAAAGGTGTAATTCGCACAAATTTGGCAAAATGTGTTACCAATTCACCCCATACATAAGTGAAAATTCCGAGTTTTTTAAACGTTTGGCCTCCACAAAGTCAGATCAGCGTAAGAACAAGCTGCTCAGAGAGGCGAGTGCAGAACAGATACTCGGATTAGTAGAAATTTGCGCGAACATTTTTAAATTTAATTTTCGCCTAAATACGCGTCAACGGCCACGCTTAATTCAATACGCGGACTACTACAGGGCAATTGCTCGTTCACGAAGTGAGAGCACGGCAAAAAAGAGACTTCAAGAGGGAACCGGTGTTGCTCTAGGCGCAATTATTGCACCAATAATCAGTGTGCTTGCTCAACATTTGCTGGAGAAGGCAGCAACAACAACAACTGCTGTAGCGTCATGAAGTACACAAAAAAGATGATAATGGTTCCCGAGAGTGAATATCTCACTTTGATAAATCTGCTGAAGAGGGGAACAACAACTTCTGGCCCCTATGAAAGTGAGAGAGCTGAACTGGACACAGACATCCAAAAAAATTTGGCCGATCATAAACGCGGAGCAGATGTGCAAATGAAGCGCCATTCCTGGCTGTATAAGCAAAGACGGCAGCTAAAAGATTTAGCAGAAAATAGACCCCAAAAGGTGGTCATTGAAAACCTGGCAGCCATACCGCCCAATATTGCTCCTTATATGGGAATTCAGGCTCCTTCCGCCAAAGCTAAGTTAGAGACAAAAGTTAAAAACACATCGGATGGTGAGCAGAAAACGAATTCTTTTTATAATAGGCTTACTAGAGCAGGTGATGAACGGAAAAGAAGGAGTCGTAAAAGGAAGTTAGGCAAAAAAATGGTAATGAATACTGGCGATGAGTCTGATGCCGACAACAATAGTGGAGATAATGCCGATGGCTCCTTTTATTCTTCAGCGAAGGATGATGAGCTCGAGCAGACATCTTATCATAAAAGAAAACGAGCACCTTCTTTGTTGACACAAATAGACCAAACAGACCCTGAACACTATGAAGAATTGAAGAAGATTGTGGAAGCAAGGCTCATAAAATATGGAATTGATGCCAAAACGGGCGCAATTTTGACCAATTTCAATAAACCGGTCGCCGGATCACATTACCTGAACGCAATTAAGTACATGACAGGCCAGCTGAACAACAAGCCGAAAGGACATAGATTTTTAATCCAACGCTTGAACAGGGAAAAAGAAATTTTAAAATTCTTCCCACATCTAAACCAATCGCAGCAGTCCGGAGAGGGAATCAAGAGATTTAGAGCCAAGAAGAAAAAATTCTTAGCCCTTGTTCGCATGCAACACCCTATAAAAACACCGGGACTACACCGAACTGCCTATGCCGAAAAACTACATGCAAAATTTCCTCCAAAACATCAACAACAAAAATTTACGTTTAAGCCAGCAATATGGGCAAAACTGTTTTTTATATGGGAAAACAAAATTTGATCGGAATTTTATTTCTTTATCGCGTTAAATAGCTCTGATCATTCTTTTTTCGACGAAGTTTCTTCTCAAAACTGTTTTTTCCATCTTATAATGCTATTTTCAAAAAATTTTCTCTTGGGAAAATTCCCGGTGGTCCCGGCTTTTCTCGCGGTCCCGGTCCCGGTCGAAAAACTTGGTCCCGGTCCCGATCCCGACTTTTCTGGTCCCGGCAAGTCCCGGTCCCGGTTTTTGTCAAAATTCCCGGTCCCGACCAGCCCTACTTTTTAGGAATCGACCAGCCACGGGTTGTGCTATTAATGCCTCCCTTTTTTTTTTGAGGATTTCCAAAAATTTCCGTAAAAAATACTCAAAATATGTAAAAAAAAAAATGAAAATATATATGAAAAAATCCAAAATATGTACAAATATGTAAGAAAATCCCTAAATATGTAAATATGTATAAAAACCCCGAAATATGTAAAAATATGTAAATAAAAGTCCCGGTTTTTGTTCGCAAACACAAAAAAGAGGTGCTAGGTCGATCCACAAAAAAGCTCAGTGTGGGCGTTCCACAAAAAGCTCAGTGTGAGCGTTCCACAAAAAGCTCAGTGATTGATAAAATAAAATAATAAATTTAAAATAATAAATTTAATTATTGTATTGGTAACATCCACGTTGAAATCAATAACCATCAATACATATAATTTTGGGCTACCACTGAAAATGTAAAATTAATACAATAAATTTTATATGTTTAATAAAATTATAATTTAGAAAATGAATAAGACTTTTATTTTTATTTTTTTGTTATTTCGATTTGAGTATTCGACCTCTACCAATTCCGGTTTTGAAGAATTTATAAAAAATCACAAAGCTATAGAACTTGTCAAAAGCTATCAAAATAAAGAAATTAAAACATTAAAAAAACTCCATGAACAAATGCACTAAAAGGTATTGACTTAAGTTTTTGTACCTTAAGACGCTACGTGTCAAGACTAACTATTGTTTCTGCGCATACAAATAAAAATGATGCTTCAAACTCGAATGCTTCAAGCCATGAAATGCCAAAACATGAACTTAGATCTCCTATTGCTAAAACAGTGAGGATAGCACGACTATGTACTGGTTTTTGTTCGACTTTGACACTTTGGTAAAGTATAAGGTACAAAAATAAAAATTTTTTGATTGGATGCATTGTTGCGATTGGGAGGGATTATTTAATTAAATTTTTTGAATTATAGATTAATAAAATTAGCTTAAATACTCAGATTTTACTATGACATTCTTATGTTATCAATTAATTCGCTATTTCGGGAATCAAAATTATAAATTCTTTACATGAAATGCAAAGAAAATTAGCACCTTATCAATTGTCTTCAATTAATTTGTTTTTCCTTTTTTAGTTTTGTAATAAAAATTATAATTTAAAAGCATGCAATAAAATTAAATCAAAATTACATTTACAGTTCAAAATTATTATTTAACCTTATTATTTTATTTTATCAATCACTGAGCTTTTTTGTGGAACGACTCACCACGCAAAAAAGAAAGTGTTTTTCCTGCTATTTAGAGCAAGGAGAAGTC